>JAQFVV010012480.1:602487-988802 GCA_028023455.1 Epiperipatus broadwayi | reverse complement strand
AATAGCTTTGCCTATTGCCGAGGTTCCTCAATACCATCAAAATGCCATAGTACCACCCAATATAATCTGAACTCTGTGCCGTGTCTGTAGGACTTTCGTAAAAGCATGCTACTTAATTCCACTTTCCTTGTCCGGGCAAATATCTATCGATGGATGGACTGGTTATGCTCGGGCCGGCTTTGAACATGACCAAGGAACCACAGGACGGTAATAGTATCTTTCCTCCATTGAACTATATACTCTCTACCCTTTTTTGTTCATACCTTTTTTAAGTGCTTCACTGAATTATATTTCTGAAATGGTGTATTTAATTACATTTATAATGTAACCATTTTTTTATTATACTAGTCTTAGATATATATTGTGTGATCATCTATCTATATATTTAACCCTTTTTCCTTTGCTATTCTTCATTACTAACATGTATAAATATTTTGTATTCCATTGCGGTTAAGTTTAAAATGCTAATTTTCATTTAAAATCTCTTTCCAATTTTATTTATGTTTCTAAATTCCATACGAGTAAGTTTCCTTTGTTTGCCAACTTGATCTCCTCAATAACACCTCTTTTGTCCACCATTAGCTTATTACGTATATCTGATTTAGCTATATACATCTTAAATAATTTTTAAACTCTGTTTTTAGTGCAAAGCAATTAGAAAATGCTTTGCAAAAGATTTTTATTATTGTACTTTATTGAGGAGATTCGAGTTGACAATTTTATTAAAATTGGGAAGAAAAGGCCTAGACTGCAAGAATATTATATCATTTAATCTGTTTTTATTGTCTAATGAGTTTTCCATTCATTTAGGGGGAATAGCAGAGGCCATTAAATCATTATTAATATTTTAAAATCATTAATTAAATATCTATTATTTAACTAAAAAGCTTCCGTTCTCTAATTTTATTTTAATGCTTTATTTTTACTTTTCAATGATCCAGGCACACAAAACACATATTTCATAATACTTTTACACACATTTAACTATTTAGCTCCTTAAATGTTCCCATCCATGTTTCTCTCCACTGATGCTAAGCTTGGCCAGTTGAAAAATAATTTATGTATGGCTCAGATAATTTTGTTGGTTCGTAATTAGCCTCGAGAATAGGCAAATAGGGCAGAGGTCATAGTATTCTTGATTTAATATCTCGTGTATGGGTGGCCTCGAGGTACTTTCGCTTAGTATTCGAACTGGGTTAAACCAACATACATCATCTGACTGTCACAGTATTCTGCGGATTTAAAGATTGTTTGTAATTGTTTGTAAACCGTTAATAATATTATTGCAATTATAATTACAATATTGTTTTTAATTAACGGATATTTTATTTATTTTACACGCACACACACACACATATATATATATATATAAATGTTGATACTTTAGAAATTAAGACAGTTCTGCAATATATTGAAGGGAATAACTGATAAAATTGATGTTTTAAAAAATAATATCTACATATTTTACATTATAATTAAAAAATAATGAAATTTTCCATGCTTTAAAGATAAAATTCCTTTAGAGTGTCATGGGGTATATGAAATTCTATACTAAGTTTGTTCAAATTTATACATTGGCCAGACCAATCATAGAATAAACATAAGAAAGAAAGAACACATTTTAGTCATTAGATAGATATCCAATTCATTTTCCATTTATTCACACATAAAATTAACTAACCATGAGATCAATTTTAATAAAATACACACTCTGGCAGAATTTCAACAATATGACCACAAGAGACTGCTAAGGGAAGTTACAGAGATTTTTAAAAAGCCCAAGAACATAGATGTGAAGTATGAATTGAAGAAAATTAACAATAATTGGAAAAAGCTATTGGAGGATAAAATATTTTTGAAAATGTTTCAATCAACAGAATTTGAATATGAGATTAAATTAAAAAAATAATGATTTTAAATTGCATACATATTCTTATGATTTCAGAAAGAAAAGGCTCTGAAAAAAGTGCTTTTATTGTGCTGAAATGTCAGCTATTAACTATTTTATTTTTACTACACAAAATCTTCTCAAAATAATGTTACGATATCATCGTTTATCTGTAAAAATATTAAATTTAATATATGACATATTGCTAGAAGAGATGATAATAGATGGACAATTGACATTTTGAACCGGATTCCAAGAGATTTTAAAAGACCCAGAAAGAGTCCACATGTGAGATGGATGGATGAACTAATAAAGTGCGCAGGGGTGGAGAAGAGAAGCTAAAGATAGGAACAGATGGATTGAACTTGGAGAGACCTTCATCCTGCAGTGGATGGATAATGGTTGATAATGATGATGATATATACTCCAAAAAATAAACAATAATAATACCACAAATATATAAAATATTTTTTTTTACCATATGAATTTTTTTAATTATAACAAACTTGTACTGTTCAAGTTAATATGTTAAAGCAAAATAAATTAATAAGAAAGTCTTAAAAGCACTAAATCATCACCAAGATTTTCTTATTAGTTTTATTTTACTTTTCATATTAATTTGAACAGTACCAGTTGGGAGAATTACATAATTATATAAAAAGTGTATATTCTACTGGGAATTACATATGAACTTTAATTATATGAATAAAAATATCTGAAAAAGTTAAATGAATTCCAAGAAGCATTTTATGCCAAACTCGGATTATTCAGAATGGCCAGATCACAATCTTTGACTCAACATTCTTATTTAATATTTATCAATATCAAATCTTATTAAAATCTATTATAAATGGTCAAACTTACTATACACCCAACTACAATACTATGATTTATCAAATGGCTTGATTCTTGTGATTAAAATGTACATAGTAAGATAAAGGACATAAGTATATAATTAAACATAGAAATAAGTGGAATTAAAATTATTAATTCTAAATGGCTGTATTTGATAATAATAGATTATCTTCAAGTTTTATGTATTTACTAGTCAAAAAAATGACATAATAATTTATAATCTAGTAATGGTTAAACAATAAACATTGAGGAATTTATGTGGAGAAAGAGCAATGATACTTGCATGTGCTTTAAGTTTTACACTTTTATTTATCAAATTTTAATAGAAATTGAGTGATTTTTTTTTCTATTATTAATTCTTTACTTTTATTTTAATTTACTTTTCATGGAGTAAATGTTTTTGGTCATAAAACTTGATTTTATGCGAAAGATCACCATCCCCTTCAATTTTAACGAAAAATAATGATTATTATATTTTGGGAAACTTTCACAACTATAGTTCACTAGATTTATCGATGTGGGCACAATTTGTTTAGGTTTTTCAAAATTATTTTAATAGCAGTCAAGAACTTAAGGTTTCATCTTTTTTAGCACTGCGTTATTGAAATCATTACATTCTTTAATTAAGTCAATATCCATTGATTTTATTACCTGTACACGTCATTCATCTTCTTGTTAATTCTAGCATACATTTCTTTATACTTTGTTGAATTGAATTTTCATATTGCTCTTCTTTTGAATATTCAAATCTCTGATCCATAAGCAAGGACATAAACATTTAGTAAAAACTTCTTTTTTTTTTTGTTACACATAATATAAAACAAATAACATATATTCAAAACTAACACTTATTGGTTTTATATGCAACGTTCTTTTTTTTTTTGTTAATAATTTCTCAAAATAGTTATAATTTTGAAAGTCAGAATCATCTCTCTCTATATTCATTTATGCTTTTTTATCCTTTTTGAAAAGTCAACTGTTACTTATAACGTAATAATTAGCTTTTAATAAACATAGTGTTTAATAAAATTACTTCCTCACTATTCACATTCTAGCATGCTTTTTATGAATGAATAGCCTGTTATTGACATGAGTACTGATTTTATGAAATGAGAAAAGACAAGACTTCGTCAGCTTTTTAAGAGATTCCATCTACCGCTTAAAAATGGAAATCTGAACTTCGTGAAATCAAGTCAATACGAATTTCAACAATGGATTTAAATTATTTTTTTTCTGGAATAAGTATATATATATATATGTGTGTGTGTGTGTGTGTGTTAAATCATAATCACCAATACCCAATTGGTTCCTAATGTAAATAAATCACTTTGCAAAAGCTAAAGCTTAAAAACTATTAGAATATCCACAATCTATTATCAAAGCAATCTCAGTAGACAATATAATTAATCTCTTTATTTATTACAGTTGCCTTGACAACAGATTATGGATATTCTATTGGTGAAATTTATTAAGCTTGAGCTGTTTTAAAGTGGTTTATATATTTATATATATCAAATATAGATGAGTATATTTCTATGCCTGAAGTACATATTTGGCTACAAGTGAGATGAAGAAATTAATAAAACAAGCAGTGGTTGCTTTGGCAACAGATTGTGGAAATTGTATTAGTTTATTTAAGTTTTGATTGTTATAAGATGATTTGTAAATACATCAAATATAGATGAATGTTCTAGTATTCTCATCTGGAATCCACAAATGACATTGAGTGAACAGATTAATTGATCAAATAATCAGTCCCTAATTAAAAGTAACAATCTCCCTATATTCATGACTTCCATATCTATTTTTTTTATCTGCAACTGAAACAGTAGTAAACTTTTTTCCACATGATAGTGTTATCTAGTGCAATCACTAGCAACCATTAGAAGCTAGAGTGTTGTGCATCATCATATCTATCCAATGCTTCATCCAATACTCTCAAATTAGTTTCTAATATATAGCTTTCATCAGTGAGAAGCATTGGATCTGAAAGCAGTGCTCCTGGATCTTTGGATCTAATGCATCACTTCTCTAGTATCTGCCCACCTTCTACCTTTTTGTTTAATTATAAGTCATTTACACTGAACTGAAAACAAATTAATGTTTTTAATTAAGCTAATTTGCCTGTATAATCATACAGATCTGAGTCCAGTTCAATATTTGCACATTTTATCGTTGTTTTTTTTTTAAATAATATATTCACCTTCATCCTGTATTAAACCATTAAAACATCATGTGGTCTATTCTTTATGCTTACCCAAGTTGGTAAAACAGTAGCAATATTTTTCCACAGTCTCCTAGAGGTGTCAGTAGGTGTCATTATTGTATGGAAAAAATTCTAATGTTTTAACAATTTGCATATGAATGAAGAAAAATTAATTATGCGATATTATCGTTATATGCCATTGGTAAAAAATTAAATAAAACCAAAAAAGCTGTAAAATAACAAATATTGAATTATTTTGTTTTAAAAAAAAGCAATGTTTTATTGCTCCATTCTTTGTAACACACATTGTAAAAATTGACAGTAAATACATATAGTAACGTCTAAATTTTATTTTATAAATATTTCTTTTTCCTCAATTAGCTTGAAAGGCTGATATTTGAATGTAATATAATTGTAAACACAGCGCTAGATATAATAATTGCTTCTTTAGACAATGAAAAAATAAAAATTAGAATATTATCATATACAACAACCATACTTATTAATTAAAAGAAATGGGTTTTTTTCTCTACATGCAATTTATAATGTGTCATTTTTATAGATTTATATAAATATGTATATTCCTTATAAATATTCACATACACGCACGTCTGTGTGTATATATATATCGGTAAGTTGTTTTTTTTTTTATAATCATACACATAAACTCATATATATATATGGTGATATCTATGAATTAAATCACAAAGCTGGTATAAATTTCAATTTAAAACAGTATAAAACAGAGATTTCCAAGAAAGTAACTTAAAAATAATGATGTTTAGCATTATGGCCACGAAAGATTGAATTAAATGTAGACAAAATAAATAAATGTACATGTATATTTATAAAGGTATTGATCTTTAATATATATATATATATAGTATTGAACAATTTCTACTGCGGATATATTTAATTGTTTAGAACATAGAACATTTTAACTGTGTAAAAAAAAGTAATAAAAAAAAGTGTTGTATGACTTTCAGAATTATTTAAGACTGAGAAAGGAAATAATTTTTTATATTTAGTATTTGAACGAGCATTATTATATATATAATTTTTGTAGTAAACCACTTATTATTACTACATCGAGGAGTATGAGTCATATACGCACTATTTTATCTTGTAGTGGTAATCTCGGTCAGCCAATGCCCTGCAGTAGGCTCTGGAGCATAAGATCCTCAAATTGATTTTATTTTTTGGCACTTTCGTTACTCAATCTTTCTATGAACTCTTGAGTAATAAATCCACTTGATTATCTATTTATATATTTAATGAAAAAAGTTATATGTTTAAAACATTACAGCAGATAGGGTGAATAACAAGTGTGGGCTGAATTTACTGTGTATAAAATTTATCTTTAGTCAAAGCCGTAATATAAAACTAATATGTTTCATTTACAAATTAATTTTGTATAAAGTTAAAAATATTAAAAGCTTTATTTTAAAATCAACCTATTGTACATGGAAACCCCAAATAATTAAAGACTTAGAAACAAGATAAGAATATTTTCTAAACATGCCTGCTTCTGAGGTTTGGAAAAGATTTGGTCAATAAATGGTTGTAACAAAGTCATTTACAAAGAAAATATTTTAACAAACAACAGGTTTCAAATTTGAGATCTGAAAGAGTTTAATCAATCAGTAATCTACATAGCAAAAATTGAAAAATAAAAAGACCCCAGCAATGTTTACTGGCTAGTTGTAATAGTTATTCCTGACCACATAGAGGTATGGTGGCATGTTCCAAGTGAAGAAAGTATTTGTAAGTACTTACATTTTCCTCACCACAATTATGTCACAATGTAATTTTTAGTAATGAGTGGCTACAAGATAGTGGCACCATAATTATTCATCAAGGTCTATGATAACCAATATCCACAGACTAATATCTAGCTTATCATTTGCATCAGTGAAAAGTTTGAATAAAATATCCATGAATAGGATTTATTAAGAAATACTATCTGGTATCTATAGATACTAAAGCTGACACTAGATGGAAGAAAGGTGGTAAGAAAAGAAAATTCTTCTGAACAAAATTGTGTAAGGTGAAGTCATATGACATTATATGAAGGGCATTCACATTACAATAATAATAATCATCTTTAGTTATAGATTTTTTTTCAAGATAGATGACTAAAGACTACTTGATACACATTAAACCATCACAATCCATCCATATAGTGCTTAGACAAATAAGCAACTTTCCCAGAAACTACTACAATAGTGTAAATTATAGCTTTTGTGGTCCTTTGCAAACTATGTTACTCTGCCCAGAATTAAGTTACTTTGATATCTTGAGTGTATATACCAGTTAAGATATTTGAATACAAGTATAATTTATATACTGACCTTTAAATTTGAACACAGGCTTTCAAGATTTCGTCAGTTATCCATTCTATCTTATAAGCAATACACATGGCCACCTACCTTGTGAAAAAGATAAATGATCTCCAATATAAACATTACATGCTATACCAGCACCCATTAATTGGTCAAAATTATTATCTCCCATATATATATATATAATCAGTATATATATATATCAAAATTATTATCTCCCATATATATATATATAATCAGTGCTTCAATCTTCTCCCATCTCCAACTTTTCAGTCATTCATATTATTGAAAATGTGATGATAAAAAAGCTCAAATCATGTGTTGATGCCAATATTGTTGTTATACCCCATGTTGACTTCAAGTCACTCTGACCCCTCATATGTACAACCTTAATATGTTCATTTAAATACATAGAAGATGGATGGGCAGCATTCAGGCTAAATCTATAATATTTGAATACAAGTTGGAATCAATAGCCACAGGGAGTTTAAAAGTATGTGTTTAAATCCCCTCTAATCAATCCAAAACTCAGTATATACATTATACTTGTATTGATATGTATTATAAATTTAGCTGAATACTCTCCATGATTTCCTGAGTATTTAAATGGAGATATTAAGATCTTATGTATGAAAAATCAAAGTGCCTTTAGGTCAATGTGGGTATGACAACAATATTAGGATCAACAATGGCTTTGAGCATTCTATCATCAGATTTTCAATAATATGGAAAGCTGAAGAGTTGGAGAGTGGAGAATATTGAAGCCTGTCCATTAAAGTTTGAAGATTTGCTATCTTAATATAAGCTGATCATTGATTATATGGATGGGAAATGACCTGGACCAACTGATCATTGATGATTTCTAGATCACAAAATACATATATTGGACATAATTTATCTTTGTCACATGCATGTGGTTATGTGTATCAGTTATATAAGATGGAATGGATAACTGAAGGGAACTTAAAAGTCTGTATTCAAATTTCCTCTAATTACAATCAAGATTTAGTATACCAACAAATTAGTGAAACTGATCTGCAATCATGCTGATATATATATATATATATATATATATATATATATATATATATATATATATATATATATATATATATATATATATATATATATATATATATTTGTGTGGATTTATGCTGAAAAATGAATCTTATTGTGCTATCAACAATAAATTTTGCATCTCAAGAAAACAATTTGACCTTCAAAAATGTTTAGGAATTTTTCAAGACTCACCGAATATGTATGGATTGTATAGCTAAATATTTTTTAATTATTTCACTGTATAATAATCTATACATAAAAAATGTGTAATTTTATAATAGGTATTTTTTAGATTTAAATTTTTGGAGCGTGTATTTTGAATAGGAATAAAATCAACTTAATGACATTTCTGTTTGCTCTAATATTTTTTAATCATTTTGTTTCTTTCATATTACAAAGTTTAAACCATAAGATAGATGAATCCAAAGCATTAATCATATTTTTCCATATCTGCTTTTTAATGAATTGCAATTCCATGGATATTAATAAATAATAAAATAAACATAAAATTATGCTAAATTGTGAAATAATCCAATGTCCACATATATAATGAAAATGTAGTCATATTAATTTATTTTATTCACATCTGTAAATATAATGTTAATTTGTTAATTCAGTCTATAGTCGTGTTTATATGTGTTTGATTTTCATTCATGGTTTATCATTCTCAAAGACTGTTCTTTCCATTAAGTAAAACACAGAACTAATAATAATAAAGAAAAAGGACTCTTATTACATCAATTATTTATCTTTAGCTAACAATACTTTTTACCATTAATTTAAAGTTTAGATTATACTTGTGGAAATGTATAGTACTCTGAAATTTTAAATAGTATATGAAGATTGTTTTGAATACTAGTAGGAATGTAATCCCCAAACCACATGTAATAATAAATTAGATAAAATGGACTCAGATTCTGACAGCACTTGAAGAGTGAAAGCAGAACTAAATAGATATTATGGGTCAAGAGGTGTCTGCCTCTGAAAGTGTGAAAGCAAGATTAGGTAGATGTTATAGATAAACCTAACATTTTATTATTTTATATGCCTTCATAAAAAAATTTTATAATTTTACATGCATGTGTATATAAATTTATTAAAACATTGATAATTATCTAAATCATCTCTTTCATCAAAGAATAAATTAGCACTGCACCAACTCATGACACATTATCTCGAAATAGGCATACAGTATATTCAGGCATGTCTGGACACAGAAAATTGTCTCAGTCAGTGATAGTATCTAAACCTACATGGGTGAGATATTTAACCAGAATCATTAGAACAGCAAATAGTATTATGGCAAGGCAACAGATTAGCATCAGGGAGTTGGAGATAAAAAATCTGATGGATTGGTCCTAAATATAGATATTTGAGAAATATATTTTTATTAAACGGCACCAATGATGATGCTGTGAAAATCGCCATATTGCTCTGATTTTACAGCCAGCAAGTAATAGAAATTACAGATAAGTTGTAAAAACCAGAAACTTCTGAGAAGCAGGCTGTAAGAAGAAAGTAATAATAAATATTATTCAAATCTCAACTGTACAAATACATTGTTCAGCTACATTTTAGAGGAAGACAATAATCAAAAAATGACATGGCTCTACCAATCATAGTTAAGAATTCTTTAGAGATCCTTCTTAAACAATTACTATGCACTTTACTAGCAACAGCAGCTACTTCTAATGAGTGACTTGACATAAAGTGAAGCCATCAGTCTAAAAGTAGTTCACTAGTTTGTATTAGACAAATCTATGGAGTTAAAAAAGTTATTTGGAGTGAACATTTCTCAAGTGTTCATCTATAAAGCCATGTGTACTTGAGAGTTAAATCCCAATAAAAAAGATAAACTATTTTTGCTGTGGAAGAGTAGTCACTGGCCCAAGAATACAAATAGAAACCTATAAAATGCCAAAATTATGAAACTATGACAACACTCTGAAAAAGAGAATAACCATATAAATCAGAAATGCAAACAAAACTATGCAAAAGATGCAAATAAGTTTCATTATAAATGCAGTCATGAGATTAAGAAACATTAATGTTTACATTAAGAATTTTTAACCAGTCAGTGATTATGGAAATTGATAGTATTGTTAAAATATCAAACATGGCAATTCCAGATAGAAAAAAATTAATGTGCCTGAAATCATCTCCACTTCTAGTAAAAAAATAAATGCAAAACATAGGAATGGGACACCAATAAAGTTATTGACACTGGACAAAGAATATATTATAGTAATACCCGTTATATTTTATATCGCCATTGTACACTTCTACCCGTAGCTTCGAGTGAGGATATTTGTGAGCATGGTCTGATTCCATCTCACGCGCCAATCTTACACATGGATAAGAATTATCTCATCGAAAACGTAAATAAGGGTTTGGGTATATATATATATATACCTCTGTTTATGGTAGCACATCCGTACCAGCTCAATCTCAGGGTTTGGGGACTATAGTCTAACTAGAGAACAAAGCTAAACACTACCCAACTAAGTCTTATGTGTCTATCTATTCTGTCCGATAATTCATCCGTTATAAATCTAATAACCCAACCCGAATGTTATCATACAATTTACTCTATTTATTACCATACTTAATACCGATAAAATCTCATTTATACACGCATATAAATATATCAATATCCAAGCGCACAGCCCATTTACCCTGGTACACACATATATAATTCATATATGCATCAAAATAGTGCAATTATACATCAGAGCTGTTTATTTAAAGTGGTTTAATTTAAAAGAGATTTATTATAGCAATTAATATTGAGGTAACACTAGTTTCTCTACCAAGACGCATTCATTGAACATATATTTAGCGTAAATGTCAATTACCTTAAGTACCGTCGACAGTTCACATGGTCAAAGACAAGTCCGCATTTATAATTCTCCACGAATACTGGTCTGGTTGATATAACAGATGGCAAGGATTTCCAATATGGTATATCGAATAGCTTATTCTGGAGGTGGAGTAGATGATTCACTCACTTTATGAAAGGGTCCATTTCATAGATCTTTCATCGCCATTACACTTGATGAACAAGAACTCTTTTGTATAGCGAAGTTCGTAGGTCCACTTCAGATGGGTTCCACGACAACTGTCCACTGGATCGGTTAACGAAACTAGCGCTATGGAATTACCCCGACATTTTGTGTGAGAAATATTAATAAACTTCTTAAGAAAAATTTTATACGTCCACACACTCCATAGTCCAAACCGCGTTTTTTTTTTCTCCTCTCGAGCCCACAAAAAAGTTCTTTTGTTTTCACTCTTTAACTTTGTAAAATTTTCTTCCAATATCCCTACGCCACTGTCCCGTTCTTCTATTGTTTTCTAAAATTACCCACCTGACCCGTTTTCGGACTTCTTGACGCCAGTTATTACTAAACCGCCTACAGCAACTGATTTATTTCTATTTCTATCTTCATATGTTCAAAAGATTAATTAGCAAAAGAAAACACGTGTTACCGACAATATTATTAACCAGACTTAAAGAAAAATTTTAACGGATAAAATATATACGAATAATCAATTACAACTTATACAGCTCCGTATATAATTGCTTGGAACCATCACCGTTAATACACACACACATTTTATACTCACATATACAAATATATTTATATAAGCATACCCACCTAACATTCACACTATTTGTAACAGGGTTCGAATGACTATTTACATATATATCTTTTCGTATATAGTCACTCAACATTAACACTCGCAATTAGTAAAATATTACATACGCTTGTATTCGAACCCTGTTTGTTACATACCCACCTGGTGTGATAGCCTTCAAATACCTTCTGTGTATTTGAACGGCTTCTTAAATGACTCTTCCTATCCTTTATTCCTCTCTAGGTTTGCGAAGGGTTTGAGTGACCGGGCATTGTATGATCCCTTTACTTCCTGCCCAGTATCCACCCAAAATGCATGTTTTCCCAGACCTTTTACTATTGTAAATGGGCCCTCATATAGATTGCAAAATTTTTTGCAAATAAACTTTCCAGGTTCGCTTACATGGGGCGTCCTCACCATTACCTGGTCCCCCACCTTAAAGGAGTGCGAGGAACTCTTGAAACTCACCTTTCATTGTCTGCTCCTGTGAACCATCGACTGGTAGGCCTGCTGCCTATCCTTTTCTAGATCAATGGGAGTTTCTTCTCCTGGAAAACCAGTCTGGAACAACCTAGGTGCGTGCTTACCAAAATGCAAATGTATTGGTGTGAAGCCAGTAGATTCATTCACAGCCCAATTCATATAGTTTAAAATGTCCGGAAGGTGTTTGACCCACCTTCTATGGTCGGTTTGGACATAAGTACGAAACAACGTACCCAATTCCCGCATCATTCTTTCGCAGGGATTGGACTGAGGGTTACAGATCGAGGTTAACACATGACCGATTCTCAACCATTCAGTCCATTTCTCCACTCCCTCGAAACAAATGGGGTTCCATGATCTGATATGATAGTTCGAGGTTTTCCCACTGATGGAATATGCTCCTTTTCCAGGACATGTATCGTGTTCCGCGTGTTGGCTTGTGTGATGGGATATGCAGACACCAGTTTAGAGAATAAATCATAAACAACCAGGAGGTATTTTTTTATTAAAGGCCGGCAGTGGGCCATAATAATCCACGGCAACAATTTCCTTAGGTTCTCTGGGAATCATGGACAACATCGGAGCTGCATATTTCTTATTTGTGGGCTTAACCCTCTGGCAAATTTCGCACTGCCCAATGACCGCTGCAACTTTGTCACGCATGCCTGGCCAGTAAAACCACCTTCTAATCCATCCTTCAGTCTTCATTATCCCATAGTGGCCCGACCTGCGGTGCATGTGTGCCACCATGGCAGTCCTCATATGCCGCGGGATGACTGATCTCCATTCTGCTGGATTTTCCTTAACTCTGTATTGTAGCACACCTTGCTCCAATCTAAAATTTCGAATAGTCCGCTCGACCCAACCCCCAATCAGTTTGGCTTCTTTACCTTCCAATTGGTCAATGACTGGCTGGAGTTGTTGGTCTTCTCTCTGAAAGTACTCCAGGTGCCTCAAATTGCTTTCAAGACCTTCATCTGTTCTTAACCCTATGCTTGCTATATACAAATTCTCAGTACTCAGATGATGTGATTGATTGTCCACTGGATTGCGACTCAGAGTATCAGCTACTACATTGACAGACCCTTTACAATATCTCACCGTATAGTTGTATTATTGGAGGTACAGGCTCCACCGTACTAATCTGCTATTGGTGAGGTAGCTGTGGTTGATAAATTCCAGACTCTTGTGGTCAGTAACCACGATGACCTCCGAGCCCAGTAAGTGTTTGAAACTTCTGAAAGGCCCAAACAATGGCCAATGCCTCTTTCTCAGTGGTTGTATAATGTACCTCAGGACCTTTGAGTAGCCTGCTCAGAAAATATAGTATACCCATTCTTCCATCTTCTTACTCTTGAGCCACGGTCACCCCGAGACCATATCCACTGCTATCTGTCTGAACTATGAACGGCTTTGAAAAGTCAGGAAAGGCCAGCATAACATGTTCCAAGAAACCTGTCTTCACTCTTTGGAAGGCTTGGTCCTGTTCTTCCGTCCACTTCCACTCACTACCCTTTTTTAATAACTTCACCAATGGCTCCATCCATTCTGCAAACCGTTCTTGAAAGTGGTTGTAGAATGTATACAGACCCAGAAATGATCGGATCTGTTTCTTGGATCTAGGTGTTGGAAAGTCACGAATAGCTGAGATCTTGTCCGGGTGCAGTTTGAGTCCCTGGGCTCCCACCATGTGCCCAAGAAAGGCCACCTCTTTCTGACACAGTGTGCTCTTCTTAATATTTATTTTTATGCCCTTTTTTTCGCATTCCTCTAGAAATAGTCCTACTTCCCGTATGTGTTCCTTGATATCAGTTGAGCCTATCAACACGTCATCCATGTAAATTGTGACCATGTCCTTTATCTCTGAGGATAGCACCTGGTCCAAGCACCTGAGTAAACCAGCCCCACTGTTTATTAGACCAAAAGGCATCCTGTTAAATTGATATGAGTGGCCCTCATATCTGAACGATGTGTATTGGCAATCTTCCGGATGTAACTTAATTTGCCAATAACTGGCAGTCAAATCGAAGGTCAAAAATACCTTCTTTCCTTGGAACTTCCTTAGTAATTCTTGCATGGGAGGTGGTACATTGCAGTCTGGTACAGTCACTTTATTTAACTGTCGAGCATCAAGACATAATCTAACGGATCCATCTTTTTTTTTTAACTACCACCATCGGGTTGCAATACGCTGATGAGCATTTTGATATAATTCCCCACTCTAGCATCTGATCTATTTGCTCTTTTACTGCCTTTTGGTATTGATGCAGGATGGGGTATGACCTAGCTTTGAATGTCTGGCCATCTCTCATCTTAATTCTCTGCTCAAACTCTTGGATAACCCCCGGCTTGTCTGAAAAGACATGGTGATACTTGGTCAATGTTTGTTGTAAGAAACTATCTTGAACTTTCCCTTCTACTTTCATTCCATCGATCTTATCTTTGAGTTTTTCTGGGACATCCTCCTCTAAATGTAACATCCCTATCAACCATTGAGGCTCCTCTGTCAGAAAATGTACCACTTCACCCTCACAGGTGACCTGACCCCTCTCATAGTCAAGGTTACATTTGTATCTATTTAGAAAATCTGATCCCAAAAGGGTCTCATGTACTAAACCTTTCATTATAAGGAACACATGTGAATAGCTCTTTCTATTAATCTTTAGATCCATCCATATCTGCTTTGGCTCTACTTTAGCTCTCTGGTTGTCTGCCATTGCTATGTGAACTGTTTTTAGAGGGAGAATCGGTATATCTGGTTGTTCCCTTCTAATTTGGTGGTATAATCTCTCTGATACTACCGATACCTGACTGCCCGAATCCATGAGGGCTTCCACATTCATTGAACCTACCTTTATAGGGATGATGGGGCATGTCTGAAGTGCATATCCGGGGACCCGGTCTTCCCAAGAACATATTAAATTGCCTATTCTTTTTGTCCCCTGCTTATCCGCATCTGTGTCCCCTTTGGACCTAAGCTTATGATCCTCTATCTGTCTCCTTTCTGTGTCTATTTCTAATTGGCTCAACATTTTATCAATTGTCCCCCCTGATCTTTCTCCTCTTTTTCCCAGCATCCA
The DNA here is from genome assembly GCA_028023455.1 of Epiperipatus broadwayi. Taxonomy (NCBI): domain Eukaryota; kingdom Metazoa; phylum Onychophora; class Udeonychophora; order Euonychophora; family Peripatidae; genus Epiperipatus; species Epiperipatus broadwayi. Next base: position 973,250 of record JAQFVV010012480.1, on the reverse strand, counting down.
TCTAATTTCATTGGGTAACTTTCTGCATGCCATTGCTACAATCTGCTCCTCTGATAGTTTACATGCATCTAGAGTTCTCAATGTAGCCACCTGCTGCCTAAAAAAATGTATGTATGCTTCTCCATTACCTTCTTGAAACTCCTGCTCTACCACTTGAGCCCTCACCCTTTCTTGTATTTCTTCATTCCAGAATACATTGGTTAATGCTTTTTTATACTCCAGAAATGTTCGAGGTTGCTGACTCAGTGAATTCCACCATGTCTCTGCATGTTTCTCTAGATGATGGTATGCTCTGATCACTTGGTGTTCATCTGCTATCTCATAGTACTTATAGTATTTTTCAAGGCTCTTGAGGTGCTCTACGGGTGTCTCCTCCTTTATCCTTCCATATTCTTATCTTCAATTCCATTGCCCCTTTTCTTTCCTTTTTATATATCACTATTAACACTAAATGTGCCAGGTTCATCATCCCGGTTTCCAGTGGTCCACTGCATGACCCACCCGATAGACCTTTGCCCCTCCTTATTATCATGTTGAGCGATATTGTTTTATAATATCCCAATGTTAGATAAATTCTTCAATCTCGATTTATAAACTATGACTTTATATATATACACAGGACATACCTCAACGCTATTTTCCCCCCTGACCACTCGAGACTTTTCTATCCGTATATTCACACCGCCAAATATGCCCATCTACTATATTACCAATATGTATTCAAACTCTTTCTGATTTATAACAAACTATCGCTTTTATTTTTTCCTTTTTTCCTTTTTTTTTTTTTTTTAAAAAAAAAAAAAATCTCCAACTCTCATTTGTATGCTCTTTTTACATTATGTTAGGATGCCCTTTTAAATGCCTGTTCTCTAACATTCACAGCCCTGTTAGTTGGGACGCCATTATAGTAATACCCATTATATTTTATATCGCCATTGTACACTTCTACCCGTAGCTTCGAGTGAGGATATTTGTGAGCATGGTCTGATTCCATCTCACGCGCCAATCTTACACATGGATAAGAATTATCTCATCAAAAACGTAAATAAAGGTTCGGGTATATATATATACCTCTGTTTATGGTAGCGCATCCGTACCAGCTCAATCTCAGGGTTTGGGGACTATAGTCTAACTATAGAACAAAGCTAAACACTACTCAACTAAGTCTTATGTGTCTATCTATTCTGTCCGATAATTCATCCGTTATAAATCTAATAACCCAACCCGAATGTTATCATACAATTTACTCTATTTATTACCATACTTAATACCGATAAAATCTCATTTATACACGCATATAAATATATCAATATTCAAGCGCACAGCCCATTTACCCTGGTACACACATATATAATTCATATACGCATCAAAATAGTGCAATTATACATCAGAGCTGTTTATTTAAAGTTGTTATTTTATTTAATTTAAAAGAGATTTATTATAGCAATTAATATTGAGGTAACACTAGTTTCTCTACCAAGATGCATTCATTGAACATATATTTAGCGTAAACGTCAATTACCTTAAGTACCGTCAACCGTTCACATGGTCAAAGACAAGTCCACATTTATAATTCTCCACGAATACTGGTCTGGTTGATATAATGGATGGCAAGGATTTCCAATATGGTATATCGAATAGCTTATTCTGGAGGTGGAGTAGATGATTTACTCACTTTATGAAAGGGTCCATTTCATAGATCTTTCGTCGCCATTACACTTGATGAACAAGAACTCTTTTGTATAGCGAAGTTCGTAGGTCCACTTCAGATGGGTTCCACGACAACTGTCCACTGGATCGGTTAATGAAACTAGCGCTATGGAATTACCCCGACATTTTGTGTGAGAAATATTAATAAACTTCTTAAGAAAAATTTTATACGTCCACACACTCCGTAGTCCAAACCGCATTTTTTTTCCCCTCTCGAGCCCACAAAAAAGTTCTTTTGTTTTCACTCTTTAACTTTGTAAAATTTTCTTCCAATATCCCTACGCCACTGTCCCGTTCTTCTATTGTTTTCCAAAATTACCCACCTGACCCGTTTTCAGACTTCTTGACGCCAGTTATTACTAAACTGCCTACAGCAACTGATTTATTTCTATTTCTATCTTCATATGTTCAAAAGATTAATTAGCAAAAGAAAACACGTGTTACCGACAATATTATTAACCAGACTTAAAGAAAAATTTTAACGGATAAAATATATACGAATAATCAATTACAACTTATACAGCTCCGTATATAATTGCTTGGAACCATCACCGTTAATACACACACACATTTTATACTCACATATACAAATATATTTATATAAGCATACCCACCTAACATTCACACTATTTGTAACAGGGTTCGAATGACTATTTACATATATATCTTTTCGTATATAGTCGCTCAACATTAACACTCGCAATTAGTAAAATATTACATACGCTTGTATTCGAACCCCGTTTGTTACAATATTAAATCAAAAAAGTACAATAGATCCCTATCACTGTACATTGTCGTGGGAAAATAACCTCCATCATAGATTAATAGTGACTTGGACCACAGAGACTTGAAACTACCTGTTGATATACAGCTGCACACCAGAGCCGAACTAGTTATCAGAAAGCCTGCAAGGTGCCAATTTGCTCAGCAAATTAGGAAGCAGAATCTGTGACAAATTTCATAATCCAGTAAACAAACATTTAAGTAAAAACACATATCCAGTAGCTAATATATGCAAAGTATTGGCAGCAGTGAGTAAAGCTACATATTTCCCAGAATAGAAGCAACATCAAATGGGCATGGAGGTAGAATCTGTGGCAAATATTTCATAAACAAAAACTTAAACAAAAACGCATCCAGTACCTAATGTACACAAAGGATTGACATCATTGAATAAAACTGCATATTTCACACAACTAGAACTTAACAGTACAAATCAAAACAACAGCAGAGATAGTAACAATTAGGTTTGTCTAGTATAATATTCTAACTTTTGGGATCACCATTAATCCAAAAATATTTGAAATGAAAATAGATATATTTCAAAGAGGCATTCAATGACATGTGTATTTTCTGTTAATATTGATCATTAATGATGAGTACAGTTTTGGTAAAGTGCATTTTGCAAATTTGTCAATTTTTTAAGACCTGAAAAGTTGGAACAATATGTAATTCTGTTTTCTTTTATGGAGAAACAGCAGTCAGAAAATCTGTAATGCTTACAAGAGCTTACAAATAAGTTGCTCTGAAAAAAGTTTATATTTGATTTAATTTTATCATGCCCCAAAAATGCATGGCTAAATAAGACAAATATCGAGATAATGCTATTTTTGGGGGGAGATGCAAATGGTGATTCTTCACTAAGATTTCATACATAATGATCACACCTGTATAATCTATAAGTTGTCAAACTCTTTGCATATTATGGTAAAACCTAAACATCCTGTTTGTGGCAAAATGAAAAGTGCATGTTTCATCATGACAACGTAGCTAGCACACAACGTTTGAGTATAAACAAGTTTTTATTAAATTTAGCATGTCCCATCTTAACCATCAGCTACATTCTCAAGATGTGCTGCTTCTTTTTAATCTCTTGAATGAAAAAGAAACATTTTTGCAGACTGAAGATGACAGAGTCACATTGTAAGTGTTTCTGAGCTACTTTAAAAAGTAAAAATATGTTTAGACCACTGCATTACATTAAATAGTCTATACATAGAAATTGATTCAATTTGTAACACCTAAAAATCCCACTTATTTTTGGGTATCCCCTTGTAGGCTTAATTATATAAAATTTTAAAGTTAAATTGGACTATATAGAAGGAAAAACATTCCTGCAAGGCCAAAATAGCTGGACTTTTTTATTAAATAAAATAATGATAACCTGATGTATTATATGTCAGATCAATCTGTTAATATTATAGGGTCAAGCCATTCTTCCATAATCAAATTTTAGTAGAACCTATAAACTTGCAGGTTTCCATGAATTTCAATTTCAAAATCACTTTCTTATGTTTGACATAGATAACAAATAGAATATAAAAAGTATATGTTGATGATGTATTTATTTGAGGATGAAAAAACTAAAAAATGCATAGTGAATTATGTAAGACCCCAAATTTAAATGTAGTTGCAAAAAAGGAAGATTACTCCACCAAGTGTAGAATTGTTGAACCTTTTTGATTAAATAGAATAAAAACAACCCGGAGCACTGTATGACATTGCAATCTAACAATACAGAATCATTCATCAATATTCAACTATTATTACAACCTATGAAATTGTAAGTTATAAAGAATTACTATTTCAAAATCACCATTTTAAGTTTGAAATAGATAATAAATGGAATTCAGAAAGTTATATAAAAAATGTAGCAAAAAATATTTAAAGAACAAATATCTTGAGTCTTAGCAAATTAATAATTTCAATATAGACTAAAATGGAAAATTAAGCACAATAAACACAAATTATGAATAAGTATGCCATATATTGCTAAAGCAGATATAAAAATCAAGAAAATGACACAGTAAGATTTTAATATGGTCTTTTAATATCTAGCTATATTGAATTGATTAATTATAAAGGCATGGATATGGGTTTTTTTTTCCTAGAATGTTCCAAAATTATATATTCTATCTAATTTAATAGCCCATGTTACACTAAAATTTAAGAGAAGGAAATTATATATTCCATTGAATTTAACAGCCTATGTTACACTGAAACTTAAGAGAAGGATTTTCGTATTTTTTTAAGCAGGGTATAATACATTTAACTATGGAAAATCTCAAGCTAATCCACCCCTCATCCCAAAAACAAACAAAACTTAAACCTATAAAACAAATATAAAAAGAACTCCACAAAAATCATCACTTTTTTAAAAATGTGAATGAGACAGACATCATAAATTTAGTCCTCAAAAATTAAACTTTTGCGCAGATAAATCAAAGAGAAAATGAATAATTAGAAAGCAATTACATATGCCATGAACATTAATGCTTAACAAATTGTCATGATTTTAACATCCCCTCATTAGAAATGCATTTGCTTATTGTTAATGATATATTTATTTACTCCACATTTAGAACTTAAATGTTACTGCCAGAAGATAAATATTCAGAATAGTAAATCTTGTATAGACAGAAGATGAATTTTTGTTCATTGAGGTAAGATACTATTAATCAAAAATCTTTAACTTCAGTTCTTTTGCAGATTAGTGATGTTTTTGGATTTCAAGAATAAATTTTATTTTTCATCACTACAAAGTCAAATTTTGTTAAAATGGATTAAAAAAACCAAGCAGTTCATTGCAATTAGGCTCATTAATTAAATAACAATAATTAGCTTTATTGGTCAAGTGTACTGAATCTGGAATCTAAGGATTTTAGGTTCCAAAGATACATAAATAATCAAACTGCCTAATTGCTTAAAAGTTTACAAGAAGTATGGCTGTTGGAAGTTCCAGAATTAGAATTTATATGAAAACATTATGTTCCAGAGACTGACACTTTACCACTGCATTTAACCACCCAGAATAATTTATTAAATTATTGGTACTTATTGAATATTTTTTTTAATTTTGTTTATACATTTGGAAATTCTGTCTTTAATTTTGTGTGTAAATGTGCACACAAATTCACGTATTTATTGCAAAAAGGTAAAGATCTCCTTTAAAATTTTATTCAGATAATAAAAGTGTTTAAAAATGAATATTTGAAGTAAAAGTATTCTTTTTGTATATATTTATTATTTATCAATATCTATATATCGCTTCTTTGGAATAAATACATTATCTTTAGGTAAAATATAATTATTTTAATATTAATATAAACTCATTCAAAATATAATTATTTGCATGCAAAATTATACTAGATATATAAGCATACTAATCAATATTTTGATGTATATTTAAATTTTGATTGTGAAGTTTTCTGATGTCTCACTACAAACAAGAAGGGAGTTTTACAGCAGTGACTGAATGTACAGGAAGAAAGCCACAAGCCCATCCACGATTCATGAATAAGATTGGGGGGTAGTTCACAGTGATTATTAGCTAGGACTTCACACTTGAGCAACCACCAAGAAGCATATGCAAGTGGCAACATGTTTTTCCTACAAAGTTTTTTGTTTAATGATACTGATAGTGTCAATGCAAAGAGCATTATGGGGTCCTCTCTCTATGTGGAGACAAAGGAACACCAAGAGGATGAATGCTGTAGAACGCATCATTGTTAATATTTATATTATTCCCTGTTATAAAATGCATAAACTAAATAAATTTATTTGAATTTGCTGGCAAAATAAATGTGTGAAAAAAAATAGTTTGTTAGAAATTTACGCATGTTAAGTCTTTCATTTATTTGTCCAATCTGTCAATATGATGACTTGAATTTGTGAAAAAGAATTTTTAAGTTCACAATAATTCAGTTCCGTGATTTGTCATGGGGTAGCAGCTATGTATATATTCTTTTTCACTGTTATATTTATCATTTAAGAAATATAGTCAATTTGACTTAAATAAGTAAAATATATAAAAAAATAATTTGAGAAATGTAAATGCACTAAGAAGTAAAAAACAAAAAAAAAATTTCCAACTTCTAATATTATTATGTGACCAAAAATATCAAGAATTCTGTGAAAGCTGATGAAAATTTATTTTTTACTTTTTAATATATTGGGTATATGAGCACAGACTTTCTCACGACCCACCACTCACCACTTTATCTCATACCACTGACATACTTGAACATATATATGTTGAAAAGACCAACTGATGATTGCTGGTTTAGCATGAAATACATATATTGGTGATTATTTATCTTTGACATATATGTGCTCAAGTGTGTCAGTGGTATGAGAATAGAGTGGTGAGTGGTGGGTCATTTGAAAGCCTTTGCTCATATACCCTATGTATTACATATATTGCTAGAGGTATATAATAAGCTTGTATTTCAGTTATTTTTACTTTTTAGTGAATTTATGTTTTAAAAAAAAAATTTTAAACACTATTTTTTTATTTTATACTTTTTAGTTTTATATGTGAACATTGCCATAGGTCCAGTCACTTATTTTTCTTTGTTGTCTCTTTACCCCACAAGTATAGTGACAATAATTTTATTATTGATCATGGTGTACTTAATTTTAAATATATGGAAGATTGAGTTTTCTTGCTAAACATTGCCAAATTACTTTAATTTATTTAAATTATATTTTGAACATATTGAATTAAATTGTGCATGTTTTTTAAATGTCTTTTGACTTTCAATTACAAGAAATGTCATTAAAAACACTACTATGAACATAAAAATAAAATTAAAAATATTTTTTTGTTAAAATTCTTTGCAAGCTCTAAACAAATGTATTACCATTGGGAATACATATGTATACAAACTAGATTGGATCAGATCAAAAATGTTCTATGCTCTCCATTTTATTATACTACAATTAAGCAAAATGAAGCTGGTAATAATTTTATATGTTAATGATTTTAGATGAATAATGTAAAAGCCATGTTCTAAACATTTGGTAGATTGCAATTTATGTATTATTAATATAAACAAATAATAGAAGCAAACTTGACAATACAATAATTTATTATTCTAAACTTCCAAAAATAGGTGACAATTTTGACTGCCTACCAGTTTTTTTTCAGAACTGTAACCATTATCATAAAATTATTAGAACAAAAATTTATATATACAAAACTATTTCATTATAAAATAGCTAAAATCAATTTTAATCAGGCTTTGAGTAAAAGATAAACAATGAGATAGAAGAGAAGAAATACAGTGGGGTGGTGAACTATGCAAAATTTTGTTCCAAGCCTCTCTGTGTTCAAGAGAATGGCTCATACTTTGTTTATAACCATTAGTTATATGTTTTGTTTAATGAAGTGCAAGTGTACAGTATTTTTACACACACGCACACACACACATATATATATATATACAGCAGATGCTTTTTATATTTATGGGATACATATATAAATTAAAAAAATTTAAAAAATCAATTAAGAGAACATATTTATATTTATTTTACAGAGGCAGATGGTGTGCTCTCTTATGCATTCACTGATTACCCTATTTTTTATTTTTTAAGATAAAGTAAAATAGTGAATTGTCTGACTTTCATTCTATTAATTCTTTCAGTGTAAACCTGACCACTAAATTTTTGAATAGATCCTAGCAGTGAAATTTTTTAGTATAGCACCTTGTATGAATTTTTGTTTTGTGTGCAATTAAATCTTTTTAGGTATATTATAAAATTTGTTTATAGGCTATATTTTAAATATCTAAGCCTCCTAATAATTAAAATTCTAATCCATAAAAAATATTTTAAAATCATAAAAATAAGTATCTGACTGATAGTCTTACAAAGACAAATATCATTATTGGCTTCACAATATTTATTCAAAAAAAGTTAAAAGAATGAAGTATTAAATTTTAAATTTTTATGTTATTAAAAATGATATATTTAGAATTAGTTATTATCAAAGAAATAAAAAAAAATCCTAAAAGTTAATAAATTATTAATTGGGTACTTTGGTAGCTGCAACGTAGAAGAGATAGGAGACCTTTTCACACCCACAATAAATGTGTAATGTCATGATGATATCAATTTGAAAGGAAATAAACCCTGCAAGTATACATAATTTTTTTTTGTAATACTTCAACATTTTCAGTTGTCCAGATTTCTTTCTGCCATACTTAAAAATATTGTTCCACCCGGATAAAAACCTAATAAAAGTCTCATAATTAATATATATTTTTTGTGTTTTTGTTGTTTTTTTTTTTTTTGGTTTAAGTTGTTTATATATATATATACACCTTTACCCCACTTAGTGATGGCAATTGGTCCTCCAAAACTCAAAATTAAGCAAGAATATCATACACAAAATATGTAATCGGGGTCTATGGGAAAAAAATTGGTCGGTTCCAGTGACATAAAATATCCACATTGATTTCCAAGCTCAAAGATTTTCTTGATTTTTTCATGACAATGATGACTAAATATGGTATCTAAAAAGAAAAGTTTTATATCACTAGGAAAAAAAATGCATATTTTCTCTTTAAAAAGTACAGAACAGCAAAAAGAAAGAGAAAGTGAAACTAAATTTGAATTTAAAAGTTTTTATATTCTTCATCATAATGAAAAAAAAAATCCATACTGAAGTGTTTTTTTTTTTTTTAATTTGTATTACAGTATATATTACTACTATACATTTATTTTATTACTTATGTGAAATTATTCAAATTAAAAAACAATGTTTAATTATTAATTATATTTAATTGAACATAATGCTTATTGTAAAGCAGTCAACTTTAGAAAAAAAAAAGTCAACTTATTTTAAAAGTAAAAAATCTAACTTCTAATTTTCTAAAACATACAGCTAGATGTATTTTTCTTACTGTATATTTTTAGTAATGTAATAATGCCCCCTCCCCCGTTCGAGTAGAAAGATTATTAATTAAATGCAACCTGTTTTTCTTTTTATTTGAAACATCTTGAGTGTAAACAATATGTTTATTAACAAAGTTACAAAATCAATAACTATTTTTACATAATTATCCGGTCTTCTAAAAATAATATATCGTATTTAAGAAACACACACCCACGGTTTAATATTTATATTTAGTGTTTTCTGAAAGTTTGTGATGATGGTATTTTATTTGTCTTGTACTGTATTTATATATTGGAGTATTTGTATACAGTATTATCAACAAATTAAAAATCCTTCTCCTTTTTCTTTTCAAAAACTTTATTTTCTTATTTCAATACTGAACATACATATATACTGTATATATAGTATTTATATAATACAAAACTCCGTTTCAACTGATTATCTTCATACAGTCATTTTCAAGGATATCTCTCTCCCACTGCTATATTTTATTACTCTTTCTTTTATATTATTTAATTACAAATCAATGTTGAAGTTTTGGTGGCCTAAGGCGGAGGGTGCTAAGAATCCCCTGATTGCGGACCCAGGCTGCCATTTGATGACGACTTTTTATTTAGGTACTTACAACTGCAGATCACTTTCAAGTGAAGGAAGATTGCAAGAATTAGAAGAAGAACTGTCTTATATTAAATGGGAAATTATTAGACTTTGTGAAGTTAGAAGAAAAGGAGAAGAAACAGTTGATTTAAAAAGTGGACATATACTCTATTATAAAGGCACACATATTGGAAATACAAGTGAGTAGGATTCATTATAAATAAAAAGTGGAAGAACAATATTGTGGAGATTGATGGTGTATCGGACAGAGTGGCAAGATTAGTTATACAACTTAATAGCAGATACCAAATGCAGATAATTCAGGTTTATGCCCCAACAAGTTCTCATAGTGATGAAGTAGTAGAAGATTTTTATATGGATGTACAAAAGGCTTTTGATCAGAGTAAACAACATTTTAAAATTGTTATGGGAGACTTTAATGCTAGAATTGGTAGACAAATGAAAGATGAAATTGCTGTAGGTAATGTTGGTTATGGTAATAGAAATGAGAGAGGACATAGACTTGTGGAGTTTGCAGAAAAAGAAAAACTTTATATTATGAATTCATTTTTTGAGAAAAATGTTAAAAGGAAATGGACATGGAAGCATCCAAATGAAGATACAGCAGAATTGGATTATATTTTGACTAACAGGAAATACATATTTCAAGATTGTAATGTTCTTAATAAATTTAACACAGGAAGTGATCATCGATTAGTAAGGTGTAAGTTACATGTTAATGTAAAACTAGAGAGACAAAAATTATTTTAAAAAAAACAATATTTACAGTTGATATTCCTAATCTTCAGAAACATTCTAATGAATTTAAATTAGAACTTACAAATAGGTTTCAAATGTTAGGAGATTTTGAACATGATTCAGATTTGAATGAAATTAATATGAAAATAACTGATACACTTTTAAAAACTGCAACAAACATAGCTGGTAGAAAAAAGCAGCAATTGACTAATAAAATTTCTACTGAGACTAGAGAATTTATGAAGAAAAGAAGAAATATGCAGATATACAAAAATGATGTATTAAAAAGAATTGAATATCTTGAATTTTGTAAAATGGTACGGAAAAGAGTTGAAAATGATATAAGAAAGTATAACTGTGAAATAGCAAGGAAAGCTGTAGAAGAAAATAAAAGTCTCAAGAATGTTAAACAACATTTTGGTATTGGTAGGAAATTTCTATCTGCAATAAGAAAAAAAGATGGAATTATTACTAAAAAGAGAGATGACATCATGAAATTGGTAGAAGATTTTTATCAAGAATTATATAGTAGTAAAGAACAAGTACCTCCTATATCTATTACATCTTCCGAATTGCCCAGAATTTTAAATGAAGAAGTGAGACATGCAATGAAATGTATGAAGAAAGGAAAGGCTCCAGGAAATGATGGAATTATAATTGATATATTAAAAGAAGCAGGTGAAAAAATAGAAACAATTTTAGCAAAGTTATATACCAAATGTCTAAATGATAAAGATGTACCGGAATATTGGAAGAATGCAGTAATCATATTAATATTTAAAAAAGGTGATAAAGAAGATATTAGAAATTACAGACCTATCAGCCTTTTATCAGTTTTATATAAAATTTTTACCAAGATAATTACAACTCGTCTACAGAGAACTTTAGATTTCCACCAACAAAGAGAACAAGCTGGATTTAAAAGTGGTTTTAGTACAATAGATCATATCCAGGTATTGAGGGAAGTCATAGAAAGGACAAACGAATATGAGTTGTCATTATGTTTTGGATTTGTAGATTATGAAAAAGCATTTGATTCTATACACATTTCTTCAGTGATTAAAGCATTGGATCATCAAGGTATAGATCCAGGATATTGTCATATTTTAAAGAATATTTATAAAAATGCAACAGCAACAATTCGATTACATAATGATACTGGAAAAATCAACATTGAGAAAGGTGTAAGACAAGGTGACTCCATATCTCCAAAACTTTTTACAGCAGTGCTGCAAGAAGTATTTTGTGGATTAAAATGGAAAACTAAAGGAGTGAAAGTAAATGGAGAGTATTTAAGTCATTTAGATTTCGCAGATGATGTAGTTGTTTTTGCAAATAATGCTTCAGGGCTGCAGGAAATGTTGCAGGAGTTAGCAGATGAAAGTAGAAAAGTAGGTCTAAAGATAAATGTTAAAAAGACTAAAGTAATGTTTAATCGGTTTGCTCAAAATATGAAAATAAAGATTGATTATGAAGAATTAGAAGAAGTTAACAGTTACAAATACCTTGGTCAGATTATTAATACAGATGGAAACATAATGGAGGAAATTAATCATAGAATTAAACTTGGTTGGAGTGCTTTTGGTAGAAATAACTTGATACTAAAAGGAAATATGCCTATGTGTTTGAAAAGGATGGTTTTTAACAAATGTGTTTTACCAGTTTTTACTTATGGATCTGAGACTTGGACACTTAATAGAAGAGTAATACAGAGACTTTAGACCACTCAAAGGAGTATGGAGAGATGTATGTTGGGAGTAACAAGAAGAGATCGAAAACGCAATGTATGGCTAAGACAACAAACAGGTGTTACTGACCTTATTGAAAAAATTAAAAGATTGAAATGGAGTTGGGCTGGACATATTGCTAGAAGAGATGATAATAGATGGACAATTGAAATTTTAAACTGGATTCCAAGAGATTGTAAAAGACCCAGAAAGAGACCACATGTGAGATGGATGGATGAAATAAGAAAATGTGCAGGGGTGTTGTGGAGAAGAGAAGCTAAAGATCGGAGAAGATGGATTAAACTTGGAGAGACCTTCATCCTGCAGTGGATTGATAATGGTTGATGATGATGATGATGATGATACTGTATATGTTCAGTTTTGAGATAAGAAAATAAAGTTTTTGAAAAGAAAAATGAGAAGGATTTTTAATTTGTTGATATTATTGTACAAAATATATACGTATTTTAAAAGAAGTGGATGAACATTTGCTGTGTTATTTATTATATATGATATATACAGTATTATAGATTCAATAATTATAGATATTTTAAGTGTTTTATGAATAAAATATTGTATGTGTATACAATTACAGCAAAGTCATTACCTGTATACATATTACAATAATATACTTTTGCTTTTGGGTAAAATGAATTTAATATAGCTATCTCTGATGTCATCAGTGATGCAAAATTCAAGATGGCTGCCAAAATTTTTTATTTTTTTTATTTTTCCCAATCGTTATAGCGAATAATTGATTGTACATCAAAGTAGTGGGTACAAATTGATGATAATCACTATTGTGAAATATCACTAAGTAGACAATCGCTAAGCCGGGTAAAGGTGTATTAGCATTTCTGTTGAAAATCCCAGCATACTCTGCGATGAGAGAAAATTTTTAGTAGAGATCTCCATTTTCTATGGCAATATTAAATGTTTTGTTTTAAGATGACAATTCCTGTTATATATTACATGGTAAATATCATATGAGTACACTTAATGTGTTTTTATAAATATTATTTAAAAAGCCAAATCATTTCCTGTTTGTTTAGTAACAATTATGTGTAATGGCATCATTTCATTAAAATCACAAATCACTTTTTTTTTGATTGGGAATGTCATTCTTAAAAGTTGTTAGTGTCCAAGTCATATGTATCGTTAATGTCTTTTTATAAATGTTATTTAAAAAACAAAATCGTTTAATGTTTATTTAGTGCATATTTAACTAACATTTTTTTTTGTGTAATGCTGTCATTTCATTAAGATCACAAATCACATTTTTTTTATTTCAAATGTCATTCTTAAAAGTTGTTAGGGTCCAGGTCATACATATTTGAATATCTTGTTCAAAATTATGAATTTTTGTTGAAAATAATAAATATGTTTATTGTGTTTTTATTTTTATTTATTTTTAGTTCTGTAACACAGAGCATGTATTAGACATACTGCACCTATTCACATTTGTATCAACCTCCTGATAACTTTGTAAATCTTGCCAAAATAGCATGTACAAGGTCCACCTACATGTTTTTTTTGCCAAAAAAAGTCATGTACAAAGTTTGTGTACATGTTATTTTGGTCAGATCGCAGGATTACATAGTTATCAGCAGATTGATATGAATGTGAACAGGCACAGTAAGCCTACACACATGCTCTATTTTGCAGCTCTAACACCAAAGTACCATTAATTGTTATTAAAATATTTCACTTAACAGTTTTTACAAAAATGATTTTTATTAAACCTCTAATGGCTTTTCTATGGTAATTTTCAGTTTTCATAACATACTTCCTATACTTTCTAAAAACTGTCTTTTTAAAAATAAAATGTTTTCAAAGACAACCAAGCCCTTTCTAATGACATAGTTTTTAAAGTCTTTTACAAAAATATTGCATCATAATCATTAACAATTATTGAAAATCATGTTTTGTGTGGTATTTAGCCACAGGGGAAATGAATCTAAAACACCAGCCAATCACAAATCACTACTTCCTTCATAGCATTGTCAGAACAATAGAATGTGATGTCAATCACAAAGGTCTGTAAAGATTCATATACTGCTGACATCTGTTGGAATTTTTTAAAATTAATACATTAAAAATGAAAGTTTCTTAGAAAGAATCATTGCAGATTGCCACACACCATAATTTAACATATACAACATTTTAAATCAACATAGAATAGTAGCAATCACAATGCCATCATGTGACCTAAAATGTCAAATATGATAGTGCTTTTGTAAAACAGTTAAATACATTCTGAGTAATATTTTTTTCATCAATAAGAGTTCTCTTATAAAAACACAATATATTAGTCTTTTTATCAAGAAATTAAAATCTTTAATTATTTTAATGATTTAAATCAGTATTAACTATGAATATGTTTTAAAATTTTGTATAACTTTTAGCATTACACACAAAAAATAATTTATTACATAAAATATTGCACATTAAATTCAACAGATTAATATGAAAGAATCAAATGTATGGGCTTTCAACATAAACTGAAAATATTTTATTAACATTATGTATTGTGCTCTGAAATTTAAACCCAGAGATTGGGATATTGTAAAATTTATTTACAAATTTTACTTTCATTTTTTGAATAGCACTACTAAGAGATGTAAAATGTCTATACAATATTATAAAATTTGTGAATTTAAATAAATGTTTTTGTTTATTTATTTACATTTTTGTTTGCTTGTTTATATTTTTCTTTGGTTAGTACATAATTGAAGTTGTTTAAGAAGATAAAGTGCAGTTCACATCTCCACTGCATTACAATATGCCAAAGAATATGACAAACATTTTATGACATTTTATTGTACAGAAGGTAAATGCATTAAGAAGTCTGCTGACTATTATATTAGTAAAGATTAGGAAAGAAGAATTTTGCTAATAAAAGGCATAATGTTAGTGAGATGGTAAATAAAAATTCTGAACACATTTAAAAGTTGTTATTAGGTGTGAATCATTTTATAATAGTAAGAAAAATAGGTTACTTTATTTTATTTACAACTCTAAGGAAAATTGTTGAACAGTCTTAACTATAAGCCATTTGTAAATGCATAAATGTAAAAAGTAAAGCAAGTTCATATTGCAAAGTGTTGCATTGTAAAAAGATTATATAAATGTAATTTTATAATTATTATTATTATCACCATCATTGCCATCATCATGATCATCAGCACTACTACCACTATCACCATCATGATCATAAACATGATTATCATCATCATCATTAATAATAATAATAATTATTATTTTATTAGTCTTGTTGATAGTTGACATCAAATGGGCAGATAATTGTTATAGGACTCTTAGTCACTTTAATATAAAGTTCTTTTTTCTTTGTGAATATGTTTTAATACCTGGAATAGACATATCCATAGGATAACACTATCTAATTAAATGTAAACTGCAAAAGTTATGTGATGGATATATTGTCAGAAGGGAATAATAGCTCAATAAATGAAGCTATAAACTATATCTCAAAAGATTTAAAAGTCCAAAAAAGAGACTACATATGAGATGGATAGATGAAATAAAATTGTTGTTGGTGTGATGTAGAGAAGTTAGAAATCAGATAAACTGGAATAAACTTGGACAGGTCTTCATGGATTCATAAAGATTGGCAATAATGGTTGCATTTTTATTCATACTATTAATTGACTAGAATAGCTTAGTAAATATATGTAACAAATCAAATCTTCCTGATTTGCATGCATCACTTTAAAATTTGTTACAAGATCTGAGCTATCATTTGAAAAATAATCTCTAAATATATATCTATTTCACATAAGAAATCTATAATTGTTTGATGAGCTAAAGACAATTTTTTGAACATCTACATAGAAATAACATTTAGACGTTTATATTTATAGTACAATGGATTGCTCATTCTTCTACACAGTGTTAAAAATGGAAAAGAAACTAGTTCCTATCTTATGCAACAGTGGTGTAATGAAAATTACTGAACTGTTAACATGGACATGGAGATTCTGATATTTGATATCTTTAGTTTAAGAGAAGATTGATCATTATTTGCAAATTCATGCATAGTTAGAGAAAGTGGTCTAACTTTTTATGCTGGTGATTTTTGCAGTATGGTGGAGCTGAAATGAAAAATCACAATGATAAAAGCCAAAAAAAGAAAAATCATTTAGAAAGTATTTGATTTTTGAATATTTTTAGCATCAATCATACATTTTCATCATTATTTTTAACCATTATCCAATGCGGGATGAAGGTCTCTTTAAATTTAATTCCATTTTTCTGATATCCAGCTTTTCAACATCACCAGCAAATTTCCTTATTCCATTCATCCTTCTCATATACAGCTTCTTCCTAGGTCTCATACAATCATGTAGGATCCACTTTAACATTTCATTTCTAACATACTATCATCTCTCCAAGCAATATGTTCAGCCCATCTCCATTTGAATCTCAAGTCCTTCAAAGATAGCAGTAAAACCTTCTCTCCCCCATGTATTTTTATTTATTATTTATCTTTATTCCTAACATACAACTTTTAGTACTTCATTGAATAGTCTGAAATCTCTGTATTCTGTTTTGCTATGTTTCAGAGCCCATAAGTAAGAACTAGTAAAACATTAAAAATTTTCCATTCAGCAGAGATCCACTTGAACTCTTAATTTTTTTACTGATGTCAGTATTATCTGCTTGTTCTTTAAACAAAATATATAGTTTTTGATCTTTTTCAATATTTCTAACATACATGTCTCTGTACCGTTGAGTAATCTAAAATCTGTCTTATTCTTTTTTACATATCCAAGCAACTGTACCGTAAATAAGAACTGGCAGATCACAAGTATTAAAAATCCTTCCTTTCCAAATACAAATCAATTTTTCTTTTTAATATTAAGTTATTTATATACATATTAAAATACCCTCCCTTTCCCGAAATACGATAGTATAAGATTTTGATTGGTTATATTTATGTAGATATTGAAGTGGTCATATATATACATGTGTATATCATACCATCATCATCAACCATTATCAATCCATCTTCTCCGATCTTTAGCTTCTCTTCTCCATATCATCTCTGCACACTTTTTTATTTCATCCATCCATCTCATATGTGGTCTCTTTCTGGGTCTTTTATCTCTTGGAATCCAGTTTAAGATTGCAATTGTCCATATATTATCATCTCTTCTAGCAATATGTCCAGTCCAACCCCACTTCAGTCTTTTAATTTTTTCAATGAGGTCAGTAACATCTGTTTGTTCTCATACCCATATATTGTGTCTTCGATCTCATTTTGTTACTCCCAACATGCATTCTTTGAGTGGTCTGAAGTCTCTGTATTGCTCTTCTATTAAGTGTCCAAGTCTCAGATCCATAAGTAAGAATTGGTAAAACACATTTATTAAAAACCCTTTTCAAACATATAGGCATATTTCGTTTTAGTATCAGGTTATTTCTATTAAAAGCACTCCAACCAAGTTTAATTATATGATTAATTTCATCCATCATGTTTCCATCTGCATTAATAATCTGACCAAGGTATTTGTAACTGTTAACTTCTAACTCATCATAATCAATCTTTATTTTCATATTTTGAGAAAATCCATTAAATATTACTTTAGTCTTTTTGACATTTATCTTTAATCCTACTTTCCTACTTTCATCTGATAATTCCTGTAACATTTCCTTTCAGCTCTAAAGCATTATTTGCAAAACAACTACATCATCTGCGAAATCTAAATGACTTAAATAATCTCCATTTATTTTCACTCCTTTAGTTTCCCATTTTAATCCACAAAATACTTCTTGCAGCACTGCTGTAAAAAGTTTGGAGATGTGGAGTCACCCTATCTTACATTCTTCTCAATGTTGACTTTCCCAGTAGCATTATGTAATCTAATTGTTGCTGTTGTATTTTTATAAATATTCTTTAAAATATGATAATATCTTGGATCTATACCTTGATGATCCAATGCTTTAATCACTGAAAAAATGTTTATAGAATCAAATGCCTTTTCATAATCTACAAATCCAAAGCATAATGGCAACGGATATTCACTTGTCATTTCTATAACTTCTCTCAATACCTGGATATGATCTACTGTACTAAAACCACTTTTAAATCCAGCTTGTTCTCTTGGTTGGTGGAAATCCAATGTTCTCTGTAGACAAGTTGCAATTATCTTGTTAAAAATTTTGTATAAAACTGATAAAAGGCTGATAGGTCAGTAATTTCTAATATCTTCTTTATCACTATTTTTAAATATTAATACTGCATTCTTCCAATCATCCGGTACATCTTTATCATTTAGACATTTGGTATATAACTTTGCTTTAAAAAATTTTTATTTCTTCACCTGCTCCTTTTAATATATCAATTATAATTCCATCATTAGTTGAAGCCCTTCCTTTCTTCATACATTTAATTGCATGTCTCACTTTTTCATTTAAAATTCTGGGCCATTCCAAAGATATAATAGATATAGGAGGTACTTTCTCTTTATTACTATATAATTCTTAATAAAAGTATTCCACCCATTTCATGATATCCCCTCTCTTTTTGGTAATAATTCCATCTTTTTTTTCTTTTTGCAGATATAAATACATGCGTGTATATTTTGTTATTATTTCTAAATAATACATGGGCAATTTAAAAGTATTGCAGTTTGTAATGTTAATTGACTATTTATTAGTCTGCATTACAGTGACATGTTTATTTCATGTTTAAAGAGGTTTATTTAAACTTCAATGTATCAATATTTTATACTCTGTAGTCAAGTTGCAAGCTTTAAGTGTCCATATATATTCAATGGACCATTAGTAAGAATGAATTCCATTCTTGCTATTAAAAGGTGTGAAGGTTGCCTTGACAGCAGTGAGAAATATTCATTACTTTATTTTACTGTGAATGTTTAGATGGTTACTGGTTGGAACTTAATATATATATATATGCCTCATGTATATATTTTCCTATTAAGTTAAAAATATGGTTGGAACTTAATATATATATATATATATATATGCCTCATGTATATATTTTCCTATTAAGTTAAAAATATTAAGGCATTTTAAAAATATATAATGTATGAAAAAAATGTATTTTATTATTTAACCGTAAATTTTATTATGAAATTTAACCATGAGTTGGTATGTGTGAAAAAAGATAGTGGTTCAAATCAACAAAGAAAGTTTATCTTTCTAATTAATTAATAAAACAATTGATATTAAAAGAATGTAGGTACTAAATTTTAATTTTAGAATTTATATTTAGTATAGCATTATCATTACAATAAAATGTAACGAGAAATATGTATACTTACTGGGGACTAGATTAAATCAAAAGACATTCGGAATTTAATTAAAGAATGCAATTAGTAAAATTTCAAAATCAAATTGGATTAAGATTATTATCAGTAAGATTCTTTTAGATAATAAAGAAAGAAATTTTCTTTAAGTTTAAATTAATTAATTAATTTGGAGAACATCCGGATGGTTTGTTTATATATATATATATATATATATATATAGGCTGCAGAGGCTGCAGAAAGGAGTTTGCTATTAACTGAAAGGAGACCCTTTGATTCCTCTTGGAGGCCTTAAAGGAACCGAGCAGGACAAATTCCTAATGTCCACTCCATACGTTCTTGTCGTTGCAGCTGTTATTACTATATGTTTATTCATATAGTATACGAACATGGATGGGCTGCTCACCAACACGCATTAGCCAACGTGGTGAGTTTATTGGCTTTTTACCTCTGAGTTTAAGATCAAGAAACACCATGGTCTTTCTTCTCAGTGCCTGATAAGGCAGAATGAATGTTTGTGTAAATGATAAAGATTTTTCACAATTATACAATTATGACAGACAAAAATAAAGCATGGCCCTTAATCCCAGGAGGCTGTAAAGTCACCATCCAAGGCAGCGGTTGGTGGCCGAAGGCGGAGGGTGCTAAGAATATCCTGGAGGCGGACCCAGGCTGCCATTTGATGACGACTTTTTATTTAGGTACTTACAACTGCAGATCACTTTCAAGTGAAGGAAGATTGCAAGAATTAGAAGAACTCTCTTATATTAAATGGGATATTATTGGACTTTGTGAAGTTAGAAGAAAAGGTGAAGAGACAATTGATTTAAAAAGTGGACATATGCTCTATTATAAAGGCACAAATATTGGAAATACAAGTGGAGTAGGATTCATTATAAATAAAAAAGTGGAAGAACAATATTGTGGAGATTGATGGTGTATCAGACAGAGTGGCAAGATTAGTTATACAACTTAATAGCAGATATCAAATGCAGATAATTCAGGTTTATGCCCCAACAAGTTCTCACAGTGATGAAGTAGTAGAAGATTTTTATATGGATGTACAAAAGGCTTTTGATCAGAGTAAACAACATTTTAAAATTGTTATGGGAGATTTTAATGCTAGAATTGGTAAACAAATGAAAGATGAAAGTGTTGTAGGTAATTTTGGTTATGGTAATAGAAATGAGAGAGGACATAGACTTGTGGAGTTTGCAGAGAAGGAAAAACTTTATATTATGAATTCTTTTTTTGAGAAAAATGTTAGAAGGAAATGGACATGGAAGCATCCAAATGAAGGTACAGCAGAATTGGATTATATTTTGACTAACAGGAAATACATATTTCAAGATTGTAATGTTCTTAATAAATTTAACACAGGAAGTGATCATCGATTAGTAAGGGGTAAGATACATGTTAATGTAAAATTAGAGAGACAAAAATTATTAAGAAAAACTATATTTACAGTTGATATTCCTAATCTTCAGAAACATTCTAATGAATTTAAATTAGAACTTACAAATCGGTTTCAAGTATTAGTAGATTTTGAACATGATTCAGATTTGAATGAAATTAATATGAAAATAACTGATACACTTTTAAAAACTGCAACAAAGATAGCTGGTAGAAAAAAGCAGCAATTGACTAATAAAATTTCTACTGAGACTAGAGAACTTATGAAGAAAAGAAGGAATATGAAGATATGCAAGAATGATGCATTAAAAAGAATTGAATATCTCGAATTTTGTAAAATGGTGCGGAAAAGAGTTGAAAATGATATAAGAAAGTATAACTGTGAACTAGCAAGAAAAGCTGTAGAAGAAAATAAAAGTCTTAAGAATGTAAAACAACATTTTGGTATTGGTAGGAAATTTATATCTGCAATAAGGAAAAAAGATGGAATTATTACTAAAAAGAGGGATGACATTATGAAATTGGTAGAAGATTTTTATCAAGAATTATATAGTAATAAAGAACAAGTACCTCCTATATCTATTACATCTTCCGAATTGCCCAGAATTTTAAATGAAGAAGTGAGAAATGCAATTAAATGTATGAAAAAAGGAAAGGCTCCAGGTAATGATGGAATTATAATTGATATATTAAAAGAAGCAGGTGAAGAAACAGAAAAAATATTAGCAAAGTTATATACCAAATGTCTAAATGATAAAGATGTACCAGATGATTGGAAGAATGCAGTAATAATATTAATATTTAAAAAAGGTGATAAAGAAGATATTAGAAATTACAGACCTATCAGCCTTTTATCAGTTTTATATAAAATTTTTACCAAGATAATTACAACTCGTCTACAGAGAACCATGGATTTTCACCAACCAAGAGAACAAGCTGGATTTAAAAGTGGTTTTAGTACAGTAGATCATATTCAAGTATTGAGAGAAGTTATAGAAAGGACAAATGAATATGAGTTGTCATTATGTTTTGGATTTGTAGATTATGAAAAGGCATTTGATTCTATAAACATTTCTTCAGTGATTAAAGCATTGGATCATCAAGGTATAGATCCAGGATATTGTCATATTTTAAAGAATATTTATAAAAATGCAACAGCAACAATTAGATTACATAATGATACTGGGAAAGTCAACATTGAGAAAGGTGTAAGACAAGGTGACTCCATATCTCCAAAACTTTTTACAGCAGTGCTGCAAGAAGTATTTTGTGGATTAAAATGGGAAACTAAAGGAGTGAAAGTAAATGGAGATTATTTAAGTCATTTAGATTTCGCAGATGATGTAGTTGTTTTTGCAAATAATGCTTCTGAGCTGCAGGAAATGTTGCAGGAGTTATCAGATGAAAGTAGGAAAGTAGGACTAAAGATAAATGTTAAAAAGACTAAAGTAATGTTTAATCGATTTGCTCAAAATATGAAAATAAAGATTGATTATGATGAATTAGAAGAAGTTAAGAGTTACAAATACCTTGGTCAGATTATTAATACAGATGGAAACATAATAGAGGAAATTAATCATAGAATTAAACTTGATTGGAGTGCTTTTGGTAGAAATAACTTGATATTAAAAGGAAATATGCCTATGTGTTTGAAAAGAAAGGTTTTTAACAAATGTGTTTTACCAGTTCTTACTTATGGATCTGAGACTTGGACACTTAATAGAAGATCAATACAGAGACTTCAGACCACTCAAAAAAGTATGGAGAGATGTATGTTGGGAGTAACAAGAAGAGATCGAAAACGCAATGTATGGGTAAGAGAACAAACAGGTGTTACTGACCTCATTGAAAAAATTAAAAGATTGAAGTGGAGTTGGGCTGGACATATTGCTAGAAGAGATGATAATAGATGGACAATTGAAATTTTAAACTGGATTCCAAGAGATTGTAAAAGACCCAGAAGGAGACCACATGTAAGATGGATGGATGAAATAAGAAAATGTGTAGGGGTGATGTGGAGAAGAGAAGCTAAAGATCGGAGAAGATGGATTAAACTTGGAGAGACCTTCATCCTGCAGTGGATTGATAAGGTTGATAATGATATATATAGTGCTAAAGAAAAAAGACAATTAGTTATTGTAAACCTTTTGTAGAGTTATTATAAGCTTCTGGAAGAGTTATTGTAAAGTTTAAAGCTGTTAAATCACATCAGTAAGTAGAATACCGCAATTTCTCTGGCCATCACCAAGAAGCTGAGTATGGAGTTCCCTAGTCTTATAGAATGCTAGGCCGATCAAGTCCCTGTCTGCAATTGATGATCCAAATTGCTGACATGCTAAGCCACGTCATCAAAAAGTAAGCCTCTAGTATATAATGTTACCTAGGTAAAGAATTAAACCTCTTTCTTTACTTTAAATAATTATATATTAATCATTCTATAAAATATGTTTATTACCGTATTATTTAGATATTTCATTGCCTTATTTAAATATTTTTTAACGCACGCTTAATTAATTGTAATTATTAAGGAAGATCGACTTTTGCAATATATACTCGATCTTTCTTAAATATAAAACTTTCAAATTTTCACTTGTTGTTTTTTAAATAAAATTTAATGTTCGACGTTTAAAAGTTAAAACTTCGTTTCTGTTTTAAAATGAACCAAATATATGGGTATACTGCAGATACGCTTCCAATTTTATAAATCTTACAAATAATGAAATATACGATACGATAATTTAATTCTTTAAAACTTTTAAGACAATTCAATATATTATCATTGTAGGCTACCATATCAATAATTCTTTATACATGTGAGACCTATGGGACGAGTCTCTAATTAAGCAGGGAGTAATTTCTTTATAAAAATTTTATTATATAAAATAACTGTGTAGACCTTGATTTAACCTATAGAACAGATGTCCGCGTATTATAAACTTATGACTTGACTATTTACATTTAATTTATATAGATGTAAATTTAAGTCCAAATAGTTAATATTTTGTATAAATTTGGAATCACTGGGTTGTTTAATTTCATGTTTATTTCCTTGCATTCTTTAGCGGGCGTATATCCCTGCTTCGGAAGATTTCATTTGACGGTTCTGCTTGTGTAAATTCTACCGCAAATGTGGGAACATTTATTTTCCAGATCAGGAGGTTCTTGTCCTGTTACCAGTGCAGTGGATCGTTCCTGTCTGTTAATGAGAGTTATTTAGGGTTATATGAAGATGCTCATTCCTTTATGTCATGACCCATTTATTCTATAAAATTTTGAATTTAATTTCGCGAAAGCGAATATATTCCTTTCGTCTCCTTATTATAAGACTTGGATATGACATCGCGTAGACGATCATATTCCAGTCTACTTCATTTGTTTATTGTTTTAACAACTCTGTACTGCCTTCCTTATCCCTTGTGTATGTTAAAGCTTGATATTTCAGCATTTATTGGTCATGATCATGAGAGTTATGCATTTATCTATTTAATCATATTTTTCTAGAGTTAATTAAACTTACCTTTATTTACCATTATATACCTGTTTGAGGGACATCTGCCTCAAAGATCAAAATGTATCACCGGAGGTCCCTTATTTATATATGTTATATAGTGTAACTTTTACATACACTCACCAATTAAAGTAATTCCCATTATCTCTTAATAAGTCTGGCAAACAAATTAAGCGATAGTCATTTCTTCTGGGTTTATTTGTTGTAATTTTAATAATAAAATGTGTATTTTATATATACATTGCATTGGGTGTCTTGTTTTCCACAGGGAAGTCACATATTTGTAATCTAATTGTAAAAGTCTCTACCTCTCACCGATCATCGAACCTAATTAAAATAAAATAGTATGTAGGTTGGAACGAGTTGTGGTGGTTGAAGTCACCCTGGTGCTGATTTGTGCGGTTGTCGGCTCATCCTGACCATTACAATATATAGCATGAAAAATGATTACAACATTGAAAATTTTTAAAAAAATTTTGTTGTGGTGGTTTTTTTAAGACTTTTATAATATTAACTTAAAAATATTTTCCTTGTATGTTAGTTATTTATTTCGTTTTCAATACGGTTAAAAGAAACATTCCATTAAGAGAACGCTGATACCAGCTGAATTCAAAATGAGGATTCCTCTTTAATAAATTTGTTGACGGAGTCAATTAGTTTTCTCTACAAAATAATTGTTGCACATATGATTTTGAAAATTATTATTAATATGTTGTTACTGGGTTTTTTTAAAAAATATATTTAAACGCCTAGTGGGGTAAATTAATATGCGAAGAAATTGATATTTCGGAAGAAAATATGAAATTACATATTCAGCTAATTATTTATTACATTCACAACTGTAGAATACATAATTAAATTTTATTTTAAAACGGAGCCCATTGAATTCTGTTGGGTGTTTTTGATAAAAAAAAAAAAAAAACAGTAGCGTTAAAATATTATTTAGAATTTAAACAATGTCAACTTTTAAATTGTTTATATATCAAATATTCTACAATCAATCGTTCGCTACAGATTTTTTTGTTTCACTAATAAAAATTTTACGCCTACACCAATTTATATAAATAATTATACAATTGTTTTCTTCTTTACTCTTAATCAAAAGTTATAATTTAATAAAACGAGTTCGTTAAAATTGAAGTTGTCTTTTAATTTTAAAATTGAAATATTAAAATAAATTTTGTTAAAAGAGTTATAATCAAATGGTTAAACATGACTCATAATAATCATATGATATGGCTTGATCATAGAACTGTATTGCCTAATTCTTCAATATGCTTCTGCATAGAGAATTTAACATCAGCAAATTAAAAAAAAAAAAAAACATCACAAATAACTGAGGAAAATCGAAAATTACAAAAGAAAGATCAGTGAAGGGTTAGAACGGGAAATTTGGCATAGGAAGATATACATAGTGTATTCCAATGAAAAGTGATCCTTTCTCTAAACTACCTGCAATATCATATCTGAATCAACATGTTTATTATATAGCAAAGTAGCCAAGCTATTCACCATAAATATTTTAATGTGCTAGTATCTCTTGATTATAAGTCTGTTACAGATGAAATGTAACTTAATGAATATTATTTCTGTAATGTAATATTCACTACATAATTTTCAAGTAAGATAAGGACTGATTTCTAACCACTTCTACCATCTTGTAGAGGGATGTAATCATAAACATATGACCAAAGATGTGAAAAAGATATATGATCCCAAAGAAGCACATATCATGCTGAACCAGTAGTCGTCAGTAGGGACAGATCACAATATCTTACCTTATTGTTCAACTGATGAGTGCTGGTTCAGCATGCAATGTGAGTCTTGTGCATTATACATCTTTTTTTTTTTTTTGTTTTTTTTTTTTTTATTACTACCCCCCCATCATCATAAAAAACTTATTTGTGGGAAAAAAGTATAAAAAAAAAAAATTTTTTTATTAAATAAATTTTTTTTTTTTTTATTATTATTTAAAAAAATTATTTTTTTCTTTTCTTTTTTTTTGTTTTTTTTTTGGGTTTTAAAAAAAAAAGATTTTTTTTTTATTAAAATTAGTGGTTATATATATTTTTTTTTTTTTTTTTTTTTTTTTTTTTTTTTTTTTTTTTTTTTTTTTTTTTTTTTTTTTTTTTTTTTTTTTTATTTTTTTTTAAAAATAATGAAAAATGAAGAGGGGGGGTGGGGGGTGGGGGGGGGGGGGGGGGGGGGGGGTTTTGTTGTTTTTTTTTCGGATATTATTCATTAAGTGGATAAGCTGTAGTACAATGAAGGACTCATAAAAATTATTTATATGAAGTGTGACTTTTTGTGCAATACATTATGAAAGAAATTAACAATGAATTTTATTTTAAATTGCAAAATTACTACTGAAGTATTTGAAATTATTTAAACTATATATGACAATGAGACCATAAGCTGCAAATATTTTTGCTAAATTTTGCACTGACAGAGAGTATTGAAGACAAATTTATGAAGGTATGGAACACACTGCACTTTTTATATCATAACTCATAATCTAAACACATAATACATGCATTAATCTAATGATGTGATTGCTGAGGTCTTGGAAAGAGAATCTGTCACTCTTTTATTTTATTTTCTATTGGGCACTATAATAAAAGCCGATGAGTAATTAAAATGATATCTAAAATCAAATTATAGAGCAACTAAATCTTCAATTGCATTACTTTTTTAATTGTGTTCACATTACTTTAAGCTTAGAGGACATCACATTTCTATAGAGAGGGTTTTGAAGTTGTAATTTATCTCTCATAAGTATTATTTAACACGATAGAATTTAACTGTACATGTTTGATATGCATATATTTTTAAGGTTATTAAAAGAAATATAATTTAACTTTACATTGTGAATTTAATTATAAAAATTTTGCACTAGGTGGCACGACTGTAGTTAGAGAAAAAACATCAGCTATTGAACAGCATTATGTAAGCTGGAGTCATATAATTTATTGGTGAATTCATTATAAGTCAATTTGAATAGGGCTTAGATAAGGTTGCAGATTTATCATTTGCCTTGTTAATGCACAATTGTCTTGTCCAGTTTCCATCTGAAATCTTGGAGCCAAAATTTGATTCATTTTTACCTGCAAAAAAATTCAATTGATAGCAGAGGGCACCATATTAATCTAACAAGCACTTGGCTATTAGCTATTGGGAAGATAATAAAAACTACATATATATTTCTATTGTTAAAATGAATGATCCAATCTTTGAGTTTGTAAAAATCAGAAAAAAAGTACTATCAAAATTATACAATTATTGAAAATGTCATATGGAAGATCTTTGAAATCAGGCAAAATGTTTGTCAGGCATAAGAGATATCAAAGATAAACTGAAAATATGATGGATGATTTAAAATTGAACATCTGAAAAAAAAATGATTGACATTAATATTACCAGAATGCTAGATATAATATAATCTGACAGAAAACTAAGTGTGCGATTAGTAGCTGAAAATTTGCAAATTAATGAAGAAACAGTCTAATTTTAATTGAAGGTATGGATATGAGAAAGGTCATTGTGAAGTTTGTGCCTCTGATTTTAACAGAACTGAAGTAATTTTGCCTCGAAGTTGCTATTGATCTTTCTTGAAAAATGCATCCACTTGTGAGGATAATTACAGGAAATGAAAACTGATGCTTTCAATATGATTTAACAACAAAATCTCAGAGCAGGTAGTGAAAATTTTCAGGTTCGTCATGATCTATAATACTATGACTATAAACATTCACAATTTAACACTATGCTAGTGGATTTTTTGGATTGCAAGAAATAGTCCATTATAAATTTACTGAATAGGGGCAAAAAGTCAGTCAGCAATACTCATTAGAAAGTACTGAAAAGATTATGAAATTTTGTTTGGAGAAAAGGCAGATGATTTACAGTGAGAGACTTTTAGTCAAAAATGACATTACCCAATTAAATTATTCTGCCTATTCATGTCATCTTACTTCCTGTGATTTCTGGCTACTTGTAAAATTAAAAGTTTGCTAAAGGACTGAAGTCTTTTTAGTATGATTCCTATTCATTAAAATGTAAGCAAGGTACTCCACAATATTCCATATCTGTTCTAGTTCTGCTTCCAGAAATGGAAACCCTGTTTAAATCATTTGAAAGAGATTATTAATCATTATGGTGCATTTCCACATGCACATTTTTAAAGTTGCCTTTTGGGAATTAAATAATCTCACCTTGTATATATGTTTTAATGAAAATGTAACATAATATATTTTTTTAATATTTGAATGTAATCAAGATCAGATAATATAATAAAGTTTAATAATTTTTTCACTTCCATCTACTCTGAATAATTGATTTATAGTATATACTAATAATGGCAAGGTGCTTATTTTTAAACAATAGTAAACTATGCATATTATTTCTCATTAAAACTATTCAAAGACCAAAATATTTAAAAAAGACAAATATATAAGAATAGTAAATGTGGATGTGAATCTTGCACATGAACAACTTTACTGATAAGAGCTATTTATTTTGTCTTTATGGTTAAAACAGATAATATGATGAGTTAAAAGGTCAATGTTTGGGGCATTGATCAAAATAAAACAAGAAAGCATGACATCAGTTTGTGCAAGTGGCACCCTCATCATAAGTGCAGGGATGAATTTGTATTCTTAATGTTTCAGTGACTTCATAGACTATAATGTCATCAGCTAAATCTATTTCTTTGAATTATTCATATTGTAAAATTATAAGAAATTTTTTTACCAACCCAATAAAGCATTTAATAACAAGTGTGGATTTTATTCCAATATCTCCAAGTTCATACATCTATTACTAACAAATTTCAATTTTTACATAGATCTTCTTTAATATACAATGTCTAGCTAGGTTAAATTATTAAGATAAGTCTAACTTTAAGCTCAGAACCTATAGGAATATGACCATTAACCCATCGATAATGGAATCTGGTCATATTGCAATAATAATTTTTACTTTTATGTCCAATGCATAAACACGTTTGATTTAACCAAATCAGCCTCATATTATTCATACTTGATAATAACACCAAATATATATTATACAATACCATTTTATTTGATTATATATTATGTCACTATGTAAATATTTGCATAACTGCAAGATACCTATTTAGTGATCAATAAGTGAATGGTTATAGACTGTCCTACTGAAAATAAATCCTAACACTGCTTGTAGTCTAGAACAGTTTCCAAGATTCTCGACGTTTAGAATTTAACTCCAGGACATTATAGGAAAAATAAATATACAGCACATAATAGACTAACTAGAGTCTATAAGATAGATTGGATTTGTCCTTAAAATATTTGAAGTACAAAAGTTTGCAGACTCAAACATCATTAAAATATAAAGTATCAAAATATAGTTCATATGTCATAGGTTTTTTATACATTCTTATGCTTTGAGTGGTTCAGTACAATGATAAAGAGGTAGATATGAAAACTAGAGGTTCATGGGTTGGAAGTCTTGTGTCCATCCTGAGAAAAATAACTAATCAGATTACTTTACACATATTCTGAGTTTTTGACATGTCTTAGACAATATATAAGATAATATGACATGAGAATTATACCATGAACTAATAAGATAAATGAGATGGCCCATATAACATGGGAATTGCTATTTGAATACTGTCAAAGCAAGAGCAATCATTGAATAGATGTGTTTGGCTTTCTGTATCTCTATATCTCAGTATACAAAGAGTATCTGTGTTTATGCATTGTCTTCTGTGTCCATAAAATATACAGTGGGTAGACATTTCAGATTTAGCTTTACTAAAAAGTCAAAATATTTAGCTGCCAAAACCTAAATTTCCTAATGAGTTTATAATTGTTTATACCTAACATTGAGTTTTCTTTAATATTTATTAGGATGGATATAAGAGTGAGTGAATTTCCAAATATTTTTATTTATTTAGGGGAGGGTAAAAATAAAATTTAGTAATACCTAATAAAGATTTAATCAGGTTTTTCCAATATTCTTTTATACATGGTGGTCTATCAATATGGGTGATTTTGAGAGTGGTCGCAATATGAGGGAATAAATTAGCAATTGAAAAGATAGCATTTAGGATTTTTTGTATCGTAAAGGTATTAATTGAATGAAGTCCCATTCCGTTCTGTATTAAATCAATTCAGAAATCTTTTGCTCATTTTCAAACAACTCCATCCACTTAGCTATCTAATCAGTTTAACATACTACCAAGTTGCTCCTTATATAATAGAGTAAGCAACGATAAGTTTTAGCTTCTTTTTTTTTTACATCCGTTGGTATTTCAATAATTCTATTTTTAATAATTATGGCATTGGCAATTGTTACAAGATTCTTTAGAGCTTGCAAACCTGCTTTCCACCAATTATTTAACCTATATAAATTAATATAACTCCCGCTAATTAAAATGCACGTTAATTTCTCTATGTTTGCCTACACCGTCTTAACCTAATTTATTTTAGCATTTTAATATTTAAAATTTCTTTAATGAAATTCTTACGGCAATAAGATTCCTAGTATTTAAATATTAAGTTGTTGTTTTTTTTTTAAATATGTGTCCACGCGCTTGTGGCGTTTTTCTAACTAAATGTGATAATAGCTATTTTAATTTGTTACAGAATCAGCAGAGCCATCAGTAACGTCTCTAAAGAGATTTAAAATAGCAAGGGAGATTACAACTAGTTGTAGCGACAGTTGATTTATAAAGTCCTCAGACTGCACTTTGTCGCCCTCCAAAAGAAACTCGACTCTGTTAAAACTGATGACATAAAAGTATAAACAAATTTCTGGGGAAAAAACAACACCTTGCGCCCATAATGCCGGGACAGATACAAAGACATTTGAATTAAAACAATAATAATAAAAAGTTAAAATAATAATAGTAACCATTATTATCAGTGATTTGTACGCGTCCGTATTACGTTTTTTTTTTTTTACTTAGTCAAAGATTTCTTTGAGAAAATGCGATTAAGTGCATGCGCATGTGTGTGGATATAGCAGAAAAATATTAAACATTTAAATAAATATTTACGTTAATAAAAAGAGGGAGTCACTCCAATCTATTTTAACTAATAAATCAATATCAATCGTCTACACTTTTAAAAACTATGGATTTACATCTATATAAAATTGATCTAATATATAAATTACGTCTTTATATGTAGATAATATATATTGGATTGAAATATACATATATTTTTTTTTTATAGTTTGCTACAAAATAACTAAATAAAAAATATTCTAAATATATAATTTGGATAAAGATATCTAGATAACGCTGGGTAATGATATATATCTGTCGAAAAGCTGATCTACATATTTATTATATTTTTTAAAAAAAATCAAGCATTAGGTTAACTACAGAAAAGTTCCGCGGTTAACAGATAAAGATTGGCTGAAAAACAGGTTTTATAGACTATTTTCGCAAAGTACACTGACCGTAAACACAAAAGAAAATACCTCATCTTCGTCGATAATAAATTATTTAGATTATATTTAAAGTTTATCGAAAACAAAAGAACGCTCGTATGGTGTCAGATTTTGAAAAAAATATAGTTTCTCCTATACACATCATCGGAGATTTACTTATAATCCCTTTTCAAGATTATACGAAGTTGCCTATCCCACAGATTAAAACAATCGGTCTCCAAAAAAATATAAATCCCATAATATAGTGTTTTAAAAATTCACATCATTTATTGTTTACAAAATAATAATTTTAAAAAAATCGTTACTGTAACGATTCCTTTGATTTTTCCATCATCTCTACACAAAGAAAATATTTTTTTAAATTAATTTAATAATAATAATGTAAATATTGAATGAAATAATAATCAGCCTTTTAAAATATTAACAAATTTACTAATTACGATTAATTGAAATTATTATAATTATTTCGTTTTTTAATTTTGTTTTATAAAGTACTGAGACTTAAATGTATCACATTAATAAAGTAATTAGATGACTTACGAATGACGAGTTAGCAGCAGTAGATATAGCATCCACATTATTGACTACCAAACTCCAACCGAAAACAAAAAACCAAGCAGTAAGTCCAGTTAGCATTTCCAGCGATTATTCTGCAATAGACATGGACTAAACTGCTGGAAATGAATTCCTTTATATATACTTCTACTTCATTTTATTTTCTCTACTCCAACTTCCCGGAAGTTGAAAACAAGTTCTTCCCCTCTCTCTCGTGTCTCGCTGGCTAGGAGAAGAATTGCTGCAGATATAGGCGCAACTCGCCGTATTGTGTTTGTAACCTGTTTAGAAATTATCTATTTTGCTTCAGATTTGTCATCTGCGTATGAGATAGGCTGCGTTTTTGGCCACTGGGATAATTTTGAAACAGAAGTATGATGATTGTCCACATTAAATTCATGAAGCCTTAGCCGTCAAACATAAGTTAAACAAATTTTATCTAAAATCAACGTTTGTATATACACAAATAAAATTTATTTTAAAAAACTTGTAAATGATTGACATAAAATTCTAAACTTATAAGAGAATGATAAACATTGTTTATACTTTAGATTACGCATGTACATGAGCGTGCATATATCCTTGTACATATGTAAATAGTATTTTGCTTGTAATCCAGATATGTTTTAATTGATTAGATAACAGCTTTAGAATGAAATAACAACTAGGACTATTAAGAGAAAAAAAGAGTAGAGATTGAAAGTTAAAAAAAATTTGGCAAGTAAAAATGCATTGGAAATGAATTGCATTCTTGAAGGTAAAAATAACGCGAATTGAGAATGTTCATACTAAAGGTAACGAAGAAATGAGTGTTCTGAAGGAGACTCTGGCAGATGAGATAAAAATTGATACAATAAAATTAATAAATAGTTTTATTAAAGTAAATTTGTCTGTGACTGTTTAAAAAATGACGTCAGTGCAGGGGTCTTGGCAGACATATGGACGTGTTTCTTTAAAGTGACTAATACAATATGTATTATTATTATTTATAAGGACATGTAATGCTAATATGGACCTGCTTCTCAATAGGTGACTCATAAAAAATAATCACATGTTTAGTTAGTTGTTCAGAATATACCATATAATACTAAATCATCCATGCACTTTACTACTGTTACACAATGCTTTATTTATCACCCTCTTTTACAGTTTCGATTGCCCCAGAAATCTTCTTCAGAACTACAACATAATACAAACATTTGAATATAAATATATCATGTGATGTACAATGATCAAAAGTGGCAGATTTAGTATTGAATCAGGAACCTTTAGCCCTTGAGTAAGTCACTGAAACACTGACATGTAATTTAATGGTATATTTCTCAAAGTTGGGACCTTTGTGCATCAAGAGCCAAACTGTGACTCATAGGCCTTCAGTTGTGATATCCCTCACTTTTCCACTGCACAATACCACACAATGTAGATGAATGATGACGTGATAAAAGCACAGTCCTTTAAAAAATGATGTCAAAAACTTTTGTTTGAATCTCATCTGGTCATTTTAATCAATTAAACACTTGTAATATTTCGTTTAAATAACTAACTGGTATTACCAAAATGATATATTCTGTCAAAAACAGTAGTTTATTGATACATGTTTTGAGAATAATCAAATAACATATTCGAATTGGTATTTAATAAAGCCTTCATTTATATTCGGTAAGTCATTTTTATGGTAATTTAAATGCTGTATCATTAATAGGAAGAAAAAAATTGACTGATTCTATTTAAGTCCTGACAGAAGTATTACAAAAAAAAAAAATAGGCGGCGATTCCCAGGGATAGTTTTAAATATTTGGAAAACTTATCTAAGAATGTAAAGAAAGAACGAATGTGGGCTAATCTATTTATTTATTTAGGTACAGCTTTTATCTACCTATTCATAATTATTACTATTCACTCATGGCTAGTGTAAAAGTTTCACTTCTGCTGTTATATGCACAGATTCGCAGTCATTAATTATATTGCCGCTAATGTCATTCAAAGATTGTTAAAATAAAGTTATATAACTAAATGAATTGTTATTTATGATCCAAATATCTTTCAGCAATATAGTGTATGCAAAGTGTGTGTATATATTTATATACATAATTTTATATAATTATATAGTAGTAAATATATGTGTAAAATTCAAGATTAAATCTTGAAAGTGATTGTTACTATTAATATCTGATATACACCTTTGTTCGCCCCAAATAAGATTTAGCGACAAAAATCGACTGACTTTTAAGGCACCTCATATTTATGTGTAGAGTGATGCTTTTGCACACCCATGCACATTAATTGTTAAAATCAAAATTAGTATACCACAATTTCTCTGTCACTTAACCAATAATTTTCTTGCCAAGATAGACTTCCCAAATGCAAAGCAACGCAGTAAATACAATACAAATAAACGCTGTCCTAACTTTCCATAAATTTAACGCACTTTCAATTTACTTTTAATATCAAAATAACTTTTAAATAAGATAATAGCTTCGTAATATACAAATCTTTATTGAATTTTTTTTTTTAATTAAAAAAAGACCATACTGTTTGAAATATACAAACCATTTGCATGTACATAATTTAATTAAAAACTATTATAATAACAATAATAAATGTAATAATGGTACTTGTGTATAATTCAACCGATGACGTTTTTGACTTACCGATTTCCCTTCCGGTAGACATCGACATTTTTTGCATGACAATGTTGTCATGGTAACCAAGTGACTGGCGTGATTAATCCATCAGAGAGTCTTTTTTTTTTTCATTAAAATCCGTAGAGAGGTTTGGGAAATTTTTTGATTTTTCTGTCTATTGCGATTTTGCTATCCACGGCATCACAGTTACTTTTTTGAGCTGTTAATTCGAGTAAAGTGTTTTATTTATCTGTTTATTTTAAATTTACAAAAAAATTTTGTTAATATTTCTACAATTCTCAAACTTACATTGAATTACGTTTAATGTGTAAATAATTTATTCTCCGGTAAAGTGTTTATTTATCTGTTTATTTTAAATTTACAAAAAGTTTTTGTTAATATTTCTACAATTCTGAAACTTACATTGAATTACGTTTAATGTGTAAATAATTTTCAATAATTTTTTAAAACAAATTTGGAATATACATTACCAAATGCATGTGATAACAAGGACGCCATTAATGCCAGATTCGCATTAATTCGGGTAAAGTGTTTTATTTGTTTATTTTAAATTTACAAAAACTTTTTGTTAATATTTCTACATTACGTTTTTAATGTGTAAATAATTTGAAATAATTTTTTAAATCAATTTTGCAATATGCAGTACGTTTTTAAAATTACCAAATGCATGTAAAAGTGCGGCGTTTTCTGGATGCCATTAATATCAGATTTGCATTAGATCGCGTCTTTTTTATTTAGGTGTTTATTTAAAATTTACAAAAAGTTTTTGTTAATATTTCTACAATTCTCAAACTTATTTACAAAAAATATTTGTTAATATTTCTATAATTCTCAAACTTACATTGAATTACGTTTTAATTTTATTTTTAATTTCTGAATTATATCATACAGCTATGAGAGTAATACAATGTCTGATATATGTGTACGCCGAGCCTGCGGCCCGACAAAAACATCCGGAGGCCCCCACCACCAATTCCAGCGCGTAGCGCTGCTGTATTTTAAAATTGAGAATAATATTTTGACGCATGCATGTACATTTTTTTTTTAGTATTTGCCTGATCTGCATCAGATATTTTTCATTTTTGAATATTTTTTAGCATGTGACCTGGATAATTCAACCGATGATGTATTACCCTGAAGGCATATCAGTCTAATCTTGCGATTTTTAACGTACCGTGTTCACGTGATCTGCGGACACATTTTAGCGATTACATGTGTCCGCAGATCACTTGGAGACGTTATCTTAAAAATCACAAGATTAGACTAATATGCCTTCAGGGTAATAAGTCATCGGTTGAATTATACACAAGTACCATAATAATTAATTATCGTTATATTTATTGTTATATATATGTAATTATTAAGAATTTTAAACTTCTCTCTTAATATTATAATAAATAAAATTAAAAGTGTGTGCAGTGCTTGAAAGAAAAGCTATAACGAATGCACAAATATTAAACGCTTACCGCTTTCAAAAGCGCTAAGCGTTTAATATTTGTGCATTCGTTATAGCTTTTCTTTCAAGCGCTATGTAAGCTTTTAATTTTATATACGTAATGTAAGTATTAAAAGTCTAAAGCTAAACTAGACAAATAAAATAACTAAAATTACCCCCAAATTCAAAATAAAACAAGACTAGCCAAAAAAAAATTCAATAGCACAATCAATGGTTTACTCTGCCAAAGCAGATGTCTTAAAGACAAAGTATTAAAAGACATATCAACAAATATATATTAAGAATACTTCCCATAATTCTCTATTACATCACACACACCTTTAATGTTAAAGGAACTCTTATACAGTTTAATTGCTTCAGTATCCTAAATTTTTAATAAAAAAACATTTTTTAATTCTTATTTATTTCATTCTTTTCAAAAAGACAATCTTAGCCTGAAGCAATTAACTTGCTTTGGAATTCTTTTAAAATTAAAGGTGTGGGTAATGTAATTGGAAACTGTAATAATTAGAGTTAATATATATATTTGTTGCTATGTCTTTTTTTTTAGTCTTTTACACTTCAGAAGTCTGCTTTAGCTTGGTTAGTTGTGTTACTGGATATTTTATTTTTTTGCTAGTT
Organism: Epiperipatus broadwayi; assembly: GCA_028023455.1. NCBI lineage: Eukaryota > Metazoa > Onychophora > Udeonychophora > Euonychophora > Peripatidae > Epiperipatus > Epiperipatus broadwayi. Next base: position 935,849 of record JAQFVV010012480.1, on the reverse strand, counting down.
TTATTTAATTTTGAATTTGGGGGTAATTTCAGTTATTATATATATATATATATATATATATATATATATATATATATATATATATATATATATATATATATATATATATATATATATATATATATATATATATATATATTTTTTCCTTTTGAAAAAGTGAAAACTGTAATATTATTTGTTTAATAAATGATCTTCTTTAATATCTTTTAACTATCTTCTATAATTTTTTCAATAAAAAATATCTTTTTTTTGTTAATTAAAAAGTTTTATCAAATTGAGATGTGAAGTAAAGTTAAGTAGATTTATTGAGAAATATCTCCAAGACATTGTCCAATGGATAAGAATACTATTCTCCTTTACTTTCTACATCTACAGTTCTTGGTTTTAAATAAAATAAACTTCTTTAATAATAATAAAATAAATAAATCTTATTTATTTTAAAATATAATTAAATATCTCAGTCTTCTAATAATTTTAAAGAATAATAATTCATGAAATAAGTATGATAGGGATTTTATATCAAACCTAAATACACTAACTTTTTCATAATAATATATACTAATCTTATGGTATAATTTATCTTATCTATTTTGTCATATCATCAATCATTAAATAAATAATCATATGTTCTTTTATTTTCATATAGTATCTTAATTTAGAATAGATCAAAATCTTATAATTTAATAGTCTGTGGAATAAATAATATTGTCTCTTATATTATGCATTATAATTACTCTATGAATTGAATATGATATGTTATGTCAATATTCTAAAATGATAATCAGGAAAATATTGATTTATTTCTAAATAATATTAATAAATCACATTGTGAAATATTATGTTTCTTCAAATTATCTGTGTCAAATGTGTGGAAAATAATGACTCACCTTTTTTAAAAAAAATTAAAAAATTTATTTACATTAACTTTGATTAAGAATTTTTTAAATATTTACAGTTCAAATTAGGAAAACAAAAAAATAAAAATAAGAAAATAATAATATAAGATGTTACTGTTATTAGCTCATACTCCCAATAAGTAATTATACATTCATTAAAATTGTAAATAATACTGATGTTTCCAAAACTTAACTTTAAACAAGTCAGAAACTCATTATTTGAAATTTTGAAAATATTTATGTAGATATGTAAACAATTACTTGTATTGTATCATTATATTTGTTTTCTTCATCGTAGTAGTATGTTCCTTAATATCAGTTATTATAGATAATATAAAGCTATGTCTTTATAATTTAATAACAAATAATGAATAATTTTATATTTCATTTATGAATTCATGTATGTTTTATCAAATATGTATATATGTCTGTTAAAATAATAATAATTAAATTATTCATCAATTTCAAATTCATAAAGTATTTATTAGATAAATTCTATGATTCTTTTCTATGTGAAATTATTACTTTACTTTTGATTATTCTTCTTTTATACTTTCTTTCACAAAATATCCTCTAAAACTCATTTAAACTTTCGGAAAAAAATTCAATTTAAATAAATACTAATTTCAAAACTGTTTTACTTCATCATCATATTCGGAAATCTTAATTTAAATATAACTTCTACATAAAACTTACTTAATTTATAATAAAATAAAAATAAAATATAGATTTAAAATCTCTTCCTACTTGAATAAAATAATTATTTATGAATAATAAATATAATTCTAATACTATAATATAAAAAATATCAAATTATTTAAAAAGAATATATAATTATTTCTATTCTTATGTAATGTTGATCGTATTTATATCATAAATTCAAATTATGATATTTAAATAAAACTGTACTAATATAATGTGTGTGATTTTAAAATATTTATACTTATTAAAATATCTATTTAGTTGATCTAAAGAAAAATATTAAATAATTAAAATTATTTAATTATAAATTTTAATAAATAATGATCTGATGTATTTAATATTTTGAATTTTAAAATAATTACATTTATATTCTTTAAAATATTCTGTGTTATATTAATTATAAAATAAATTTGAATTAATCATTATATTATTTTTAGTTATATTTTAAGAAATTATATCTTATTTTTTAGATTAATAATATTTAATTTTATATTAGATAAATAAAAAATTCATATTATTAGTTTTTTCACCATAATTTTATCCTACACACATTATAGAACACCATTTCTGTTTCGGTCATCCGTGTTTTAAAAGTTTATGAAAAGATAAAAATAGTTCAGAAAATAAAATAAAATTAAAATAGTTTATAGGATTGATTTCTTCTTTCTAGAATATTATTAAAGTTTTATTAATGTCTTAGTTATGAAAAGTTATCATTTATTATAAATTGATGGGATATTATTTTCTTATAAAATATCCAATATATTAAAAATAGATTTAATATAATATTATTATATTAAGTTTATAATTATATTTCAATTATTTGTTCAAAATTGTCAATATTCAGTCTTTTAAACATAAAGACTTAACAGTTTTTAATTTTTTCTATATTTTAAGATATATATTTAATTATATGAAAATACTTTCTTCATAAAGAAGTATTTTATTTTAAAATATCTATTTTCTAATATCAATAGTATTAAATATTATGTAAATTTATTTCTCATTCTTTTTAACTATCAGTTGTCATATTTTAGGGTAAAGTTTTATTTTCACTATATATGATGTTCCATGATATTGTGTATGGTATAGAGGAAATAGGGAAAAAATTATATGATTTCATTTAAATTAAATTATTATAATGTCTTGTATTTAAAATTGATTTTGGGCTATCAAATTTTTTGTATTTTATAAATAAAAATAATTTCTTACAATTGATGGTTTTATGGAAGAAACTTATTTGATTGGTATAAACAATCAATTGTGTTTTTTAAAAAAATTAAATAAATAATGTTTAATATTTAATATTTATTAATTATATTTCTAAAATAATCTTTATCTTTTTAATCTATTAACTTTCAAAAATATTTCTTCTTAATTTTAATTTATTTTATAGATTATTAAAATAAAAGTATTTTTATTTATATTTTAAAATATTTTAAAATATATTTATATCTAATTGATTTATCTTTATTTTATCTCGTGATAGTAATATTTATAAATTTTACATATTTAAAATAGTTTGCTTCTAAATACTGATGTGTGTGTATATTTCACATCTGTTTTTATAACTGTTAGTCTAAATAAATAATTGTGTTTAAAATAAATATTTTTAAATAAATAAGATATTATAATAGATTTAAATAATTTAATATTATTAAAATCAAATATTAGTTTTATTTAAGTATAATAATTAAAATATTTATATCTTTATAATATTATTTTATCAAAATAAAATATGATTTTTTACTTGTCTTTAAACCTTTGTTAATACTATTTATTAAATATATTAATGAGTATTCTATGGATTTTAAATATATTATAATAATATCATTAAAATGTCTCTCTCAATTTCAGCACAATTTCACATATCAAATACTCATAGATTGTTTAATTAAAACTTTGAAATAGTACATAAGCAAAATTAAATCAATGTAATATATTAAATTTAAAATTTTTAATAGTCACAAAATTAGTGTACAGGGAATATTATTATATATATATATATATATGTATATATATATTATATATATATATATATATATATTATTAAAAGGAGGGTGCCTTCACAACAGTTTGAAATGGTTGATTGTTATTGATATTGGGATTGTCTAAGTGTTGACTGATTTTTAATAACATACAATATATATATAATAAACCTATAACGATAGTAAATGGTATAAAATTTATACTACTACTATTTCGTAAAATACAGTTTTTATTATGCTTAGAAATAATGTCCTATCTATAGATAAAAAGTTTTTTTTTTTCCTAGCATGTTAAACTAACAGTCTTGTAAAACCTACTTATTCTTTGCAAATTCTAGTCATCTAAATACAAAGTTTATTGCTACTTCTATTTTTTCATTACAAAGAAATATATAACAATGTTAGCTCTTTTAATTATATTTGTTTTACATATGAAAGATAATAATTATGTGAATCAGCATTTATATATTTAATAAAATTGTCATATATTATTTTTAACATATCCACTATTAATACATTATTTCTGTACCATATCTAATCCAAAGTCTATCACAGGCAATACCAGAGTTTAAACTTTTTTTTTGTTTCTATGAAGTTGTTTTTACCATTTGTCAATGTTCTTTCTACAGTTTTATAACTTTTTCTTTGTAATTCCTTGTAAAGTTTATTATGAGTCGTTTATGAGATTATTTTTTATAATTTTTTGTTATCTATATAGTAATTTGGATCAAAAATTGTAGAGTATCTGGTATATGTTACTATGACACAGCATTATTTAATGCTTCTTTTCCTATTTTTAATACTCCAGTATTCAAGACTATTTAAATCATCATGTAATTTAATTATGCCAAATAGATCACTTATTATTTTAAATATTTTGTTATCACCATCATATGATAAAACTTCTGATATCAGTCAGGTGTTTAGTAACTAGAAATAAACTAGTAATCATCATTATCGTAAACATACACCGTGTATAGGTATTTCAAATGTTGATTACTGCTTAAATCATTTTAAAAATAATTATATAGAATCCTTCTTGCTCTAATCCGATTTTAACTGGTATTGGCTTCTGGATAATAAAAAGACATTGCTAAACATATGTGTACAAGAGTAAAGACACATAGTAATCTATCACATGATCAGCATTTCCTATGCTTACACAAGCTGCTAAAACAGAGGCAAAACTAGTGCCACCCAGTGCAAGCCAGAGTAATCAATTGATACAAAAAGGTTTGTGCTGAAAATCCTTAACTTAGTGAACTCATAGATATATATAGTAAACAAAGTAGGTAAAATGTGGCTGTGTGAGAGTTGCATCTAAGAAGTAGATGCATTGCTCTCAGATTCTGAACTGTGATGAAAGCCATAAGCTAGAAACTAGTCAGGAGATAGTGATGAGTAGGCACTAGATAAGAATATTATAAACAAGTATTCTTGCATCCATTGATTCTCTGGCTTGCACTGGGTAGCACTACTATATGAAGAGTTTTGCACTATTATACGTAATATAGTAATACACTATAATAATTTAAAATAATACATTTATTAACTTCAATATATATATATATATATATATATATATATATATATATATATATATATATATATATATATATATATATATATATATATATAAATTCCAACCAGTCACAACCTAAACATTCACAGTGTATATAGTAATCAATATTTCTCACTGCTGTCAAGGCAATCTTCTTACCTTTTTATTAGCAAGAATGGAAATCCATTCTTACTAATGGTCCATTGAATATATATGGACACTTAAAGATTGCAACTTGACTACAGAGTATGAAATATTGTTACAATGAAGTTTAAATAAACCTCTTTAAACATGAATAAACATGTCACTATAGTGCAGACTAATAAATAGTCATCTATAACATTACTTAATGCAATACTTTTAAATTGCCCATGTATTATTTAGAAATAATAAGCGAAATAGTGCCTAAAGCTAATATATATATATATATAGTAAAAGTTCCAGTTCGATTGTGATTTGAATTTTAAGAACTGCGTAATTAAGATAGCTTAATAAAAGACTCTGGTAGATTGATTAATAAATGGATATGTTGCGGTTTGTGTGAACACATTTTAATATATATGCATAACTAAATTATACCATTGCAAGAAATTAAAAGCAAATAGATCTGTATAGTTAATACTATTATTAAATATTTAATAAAAGAAATGTACTTTGTGAAATTACCATTAAAAACATGATAACGCATATAAAGTAAGAGAAAAGAGAGAAATAGTTTTAATTGGAGAAAAAGAATTGTATATTTTTAAATATATATATCTTATTTTGTAACTATTATATTTCCCTTCTGGATGGTAAATCTCTCAAACTTGATCAATCCATAATTATTCTCTCTTTTGTCAGAGGGAATTTTACAATGTAAGGAATGAATGTGATTACGACAAAATAGTACCGCTTTTTACTATAAAAACTAAGGAAATATGTTGGCTTGATGTAGAGAATTATGATAAAATACTGGATATACTGAGTTAAACTCATAGATATGTTAATTCTTTAATGGATTAATCAAATTGAGAATGATAATATTAATGAATAATATTGTGATTACATAATATATTTTAAATATATCATATATGGCATTAATTCATTATTTGAATTATTATTTTATTGTTTAATTTTATAATTAAACACATAGATTGACATTTATTTGCTTTGGTCAAGATTGTCCTTTGAAATGATTTCTGAAAATGTAGGATTTTATTATAAAACTATTAGAATATGGGCAAACCTTTGAGTCATAAATCATAAGTCTTTATTATGAAACAAATAAAAAGTGAGAATGATGGGAGATTACAAACATTTATCAATTTTAAATAACATTTTGTAGCAATTAAAAATGAAGATATGGTAAGAGAATTAAAATTTTCAAGCAATTATCAATCCACTGTGAAACATGAAGTCTCTCCTCAAATTCAGTTATTCTAATTTCTAGCCTCTCACCTCTATGTCAAATCAACATACCTTTTGTTTCATACACACATCATAACTTTTATAATCTCTCAAATTCAGTTTCTTTTATCTCTAGTCTCTTACCTCCACATCAAACAAACATGCTCTTTATTTCAGCCACACATCTCACATGTGGTCTCTTTCTATATTTTTTATAATCTCTTTGAATCCAAATAGGTGTAGCCCAACTCAACTTGTCTTTTTTTTTAAACTTTCAATTATGTCAGCAATACTTGTTTATTCTCTCGCCCATGGATTTTGTTTTTGACCACTTGTTATTACTCCCAACATATATCTCATTATGCTTTATTTGGTCTGAAATCCTTATATTGCTTCTTCTAAATGTCCACCTCTGAAATCTAGAATTAATAACATTTATTATAAAGACTTCCTTGTCAAACACATAGGCATATATATTTATTTTGTAATATTTAAGTTATTTATACCAAAATCACTTCTTTCAAGATATCTCTATTATTAATTTCATCCATTATGTTTTAATCTGTATTAATATCCGCTAAGGTCTTTGTCATCCTTAACTTCTTTTAATTTATCATTATCTTTTTCTTTTTCTTTTTTTTGAAAAAAAATTCATAGAAAATTACTTAAGTCTTTTTAGCATTTCTCTTTAGTTTTAATTTCTTACTATTATCAGATAACTTTTACAAGATTTCATGAATCTCTGAATAAGACACTGAAGTTTATTTCAGCAAAATTAAAGATAAGTTCGCTTTCAAAACAATAAGACGTAAAAAAAATTTTCATAAGAAAAAATAAAACTGAATTTAAAAACAAAAGATTGAAACATAGCATTCAGTTAATGAACAATATTTGTATAGTGTAATTTCCACTATACCATTCTCACGCTAGGTAGGGACTAGTTTCGCTCCAGTTTAACACTATGTTAAGGATGTACTCATAAACATATGGGCAAAGATATGTGAAAAAGATTAATGATTCCCAAGATGCACTTATAACTTTTTGGCCTGTACCGTGTATTATTTTCCATTAAACACCGATATTTCGATGGACTAGCATCCGCCATTATCAAGGTTAACTTTTGAAAGAGAAACCGTTAGATCTGTTTTTCTTTCAAAAGTTAACCTTGATAATGGTGGATGCTAGTCCGTCGAAATATCGGTGTTTAATGGGAAATAATAATTTATCTACATCATACAACCGTGAAAACATTATATATATATATCAAATTACTAGAGTTTATTAGATTAGTGTCAAGTATGTTGCCTTCAAAAGTTTGGTACAAATCACTTAAAGTATATTAATATTTTTATTAGTTATTCATTAGACTAAAGATTATCCCATAATGAATGAGTAATAAAAATTATTAATATCATTTAGTTAATTTGATTTATTTATAAATATTTGTGTTTTTGTACATTTTTTATATATTTATCTACTGCAAGACAGAAGCTTTCCCAAAAGCCATTTGCAAAAATAATTATACTAAAAGTCTTTTTTCCATATGTTAAAGTATCGCCAGGAAGCAAACCCGCGACAACCGACTGCAAGCAATTGCTTTCTTGCAAGGCGACTGCACTGACCTCTCGGCTACCGACACTTGATAAAAGACTTTTTTTCAACAGGTTTGCCAAATACTAGGTTTGTGATGTTTTCTATTTTTTGTTTCATTCTCCTGTTACAAGTAAATAAATAACTATTTGTGAATCTATATTGGATGTTCCTTTGAAATTGAAATTGGTCAGTTAAAAAATATTTTTATTCTGATTATAACTTTAAATAAATCAAATTTCTCTTAGGTCGAGCTTGAATCCAATTTGTAGTCATGGCATTTATATACAGTGTTTTTGCACCATGTGGATATCTATCTATCTATCAACCTATTTATTTATATATATCAACATTAAAAGTTTAAAGCCAAACTATTTAATAAAATAATTAAAATTATCCCAAATTCACAACTAAACCGGACTAGTCCAAAGCACAAATGATTTCATGGTTACAAGCAGATTTTTCAATTGTAAAGGGCTAAAACAAAACAAAAAAATAATTCTAAATATTATCCACAATTCTACTTACATCCCAGACATCCTTAATATTAAAATAATTTTTAAACAAGTTAATTGCTTCAGAATCATAATTGTGTAATAATAAGGATTCTTTCTTTTTATTTCATTTCTTCCACAAAAGACAATCTTAGCCTAATCATTAAATTTTTTTAATTCTGAAGCAATTACCTTATTTAAAAGTTCTTTTAATATTATAGGTGTGTGGGGTGTAAGTGGAATTGTGGGTAATGTTTAGTAATTTGTTATCTTTTAATTCTTTAGCAGTAAAACCATTGATTGTTTTAGAGAGGGGGGTTGGCTAGTTTGGTTTAGTTGTGACTTTGGAGTAGTTTTGATATATATATATAATAAAAAATTCACCATCATCATTTTCAACTATTATTGATCCACTATGGGATGAAGGTCTCTCCAAGTTCAATCCATCTTCTCTGATTTCTAACTCTCTTCTATACACCACCCCATAAAATTTATTTATTTCATCCATCCATCTCACAACTAATCTTGCTAGCAACTTTATAAAATTTAATCTTTAATAAAGTTGAAAGCCTATATTTGTAGTGAAAATAAATGTTATATTTCCTAATCTAATACAAATTGATTTACACTCATTTATATATTAAATGATTATTTGAAAAATAATATATCCTATTTGTAGTTTAAAATTACCGAAAATATACACACAAAATATATGTATATACAACGTATCTAACCATAGGCATGAAAACATCTTAATAAAACTTACCAAATAATTGAAAAGAATGCTAGTCAATTTTATTTACTCAGTGTATTTTTTTTACTTTAGTCGAATTTTTTTATTATCAAAATACACGATGATAAAAAAAAAAAAAGAAAGAAATGGTGTCATAGAAATGGATAAAATATATTTAATATTGTGTTTACGTTAAAACGACCGCTGTGTTTTAATTTTTTGCGTGTGAAACTATTTTATTTGTTTATCATGTTATGCTTTGACAGAAAAGTTTACAAACAATGTCAACGACATGGTGAAAAATAAAACGCAAACATTTTAATTAATTTTTCATGTGCAATCAAAATGTAAATGAAGTACATGGAACGTGTCATCAAATAATCTTAAACCATTACTCTTTCATCTTGAAAATATTTTTAAAATAAGTTTATTGTATTATTGTTATATCTATACAAGTATATTTTATTAAAGCATAAATAAATGTGTGTATAGATATAGAAATATTGACATTGTTAGAATACTCCAGAAAAGAAAAGAAATAATTAATAGATATGCAAAAAAAAAGAACTTATTTACAGCAATAAGTAACAGACAAATTTGCATATTAATAAAAGTCTTAGTTTATGCAAAATTAGAAAAGCTGATAAAAGAGTTTGCCGAAGAAGAATTGAAGAACGTAAAAAATAAACAATGCAAAAATGGTATACTGAGTTTAAGATTTGTTCTGTGGTCAGTTCAGATTATCGGAAAATTAGTAAAGAACAGTTCTAATCAAGAATCAAATTCCACTACCTTAGAATAATGTTGGTAAGCAATAATGTGCTTACAAAGTTGCAGAGTCAAAGAGACATTTTTATATATTACATTTTTAGAGATATTGAACTGTTAAGTAATTTAAAAAATCCTCTTCTCAACTAGAAAATGTCCAGTTGAATTACTAATTTCTATTAATATTATTATTATATTCAGAGTAAAATAAACTCGAATTAATTATTAAACTTTGTGTTGCTTTTTTTAATAAATCATCAAAATTATCCAGCCGCCTACTGAATGGTTGAGCCGGGTACTTCAAAAATTTATATAAATAAAATATAATAATTCAAAATACTGACATATATATGGATTTTAAAATTCTCTATACACACATTACTTCTATGATTTGTTTTTATTTACATTTACATAATTGGATGATATAAGGATATGGGACATTCACAATTAGGACAAAAGTAGAAAGTATATCGTTAGATAATTTTTAAATTTAAAATCACTTACTGAAAAACCTTAAAATCTGAGGTGCAGATTAACTGTTAAATACCTAAATTAATGAAAGAATTAACTTTATTAGTTTCTTCAATATCTAAACATCGCATGATCAGATATTGTATGAGTAGGCACTAGATATGAATTTTATGCACAAACCCGGTTGTTGCGAGTTCGCCTCCCAGTCGATGCTATTACATATGAAAAAAAAAAACCTTTCTGCATCCATTGATTATTGTGGATTGCACTGAATGGTGCTACTTTATGGAGAGTTTTGCGTCTGTGTTTCTTCAATATCCTAAGACACTAATTTTTCTCAATCAATTATATTTCTTAGGATAATCTTAAAATAAGTATTTTAGTATGGTTACCCTTGCTTGAAGAAAATTTTAAACCAATGTCGCCAACAGTTTCCCCATATTTAGAAAGGAAATATTTGATCTAATTCTCAATTGGTACACCATTCGCAAACATTGAAAAATTTTCAGTAATCAACTACAGCTTTGTTACATCTTTTTTTCTATGTCTCTCATATTAGCATTCCATTAATCATGGCCTGTATATTTATAAACTGAATTATTATTTGCTACAAAAATTACCTCATTTTTTTCATAATAATTGCATCATTCATTTGCATGGTTAAAGAAATATTTACTTTATGTTTTATCTTATAATAATAAACAGACATAGATAATTATTGTTATATTGCCAAATATAAGAGGATATACACAAATTTGACAAGTTTAAAATCTTATAGTCCCCTAAACTTTTTTCACTGGTAGAGGAGCACATTCTGAGATGAAGGTCCATGAAACATATTCCAGTGTATAAATAATAGTCATTGTTTTTATAAATTTCTGAAGACAACACATTTGATTAATTATTATTCAAGTGTAACGTATTTTGGTTTATTACCATGAAAGGCACATAGCAAGATACACAATAAAATTCTGCTCATTAATGAATACAGTAAAATTCTGTGTTACTAACTAAGAGACCATTAAAAATAAGACTTGATCATACAAATCTATGTCAGATGGTAGAGACTCACACTTTATTTAATATAAAGATAATAACTGCTATGCTTAAGAAGTGAAAGAATACACAAACATTCTCCTCTTCTTTCTAGTTTGTGAAGAAAGATAGTCACTAGCTATAGCATTAAATGTGGGTCATATTTACAATTATTTACTTACTGCACATACATGCATAGATATATACATTCTCGTAGTGCTATAATAATGCATCTACATGCTTTCTAGAATCTGGATTCAAACACAATCTAAGAGAACTTATTTTTTTCATGGTACAATCATAGTTTAAATGTTTTGTATAGGTGACCAGAAGACATTCAGATAAACATCCAATACTGATAGGCAAATAGCTATATATTTATTTTTAAAAGGACTGGAACAAAAATGTAAAATATCATATACATAGCTTTTGGCAAACCTCTTGAAAAAAATCTCTTTTAATATATTTTTGTAAAGGGCTTTTGGAAACATCTTTGCAATTCAGTATGTTATAAAAAAGATATTTTATTTTTTTGACTATATATACATAAATGTACATCATAAAATATACAAAAAGCACAGACTTAAACAAACATGTTTTTAATTTTTATTTTATTCAGGTTTATTTTTTATTTTACAATGTTTTTTTTTTATATATATAATTAAATAGACTGTTGTGAAATGAAGTTTATCTTTCAAAATCTGCTGAAACAAGAACTTTAACCTTACCTCAACATTATTTCAGACATGATAAAAAAAAAAAGATAAAAATCTTTCAAATCTTAAGAAAATGTTTTACCTATTATCAGATAAAAGTAAAAAAAAAATGGATTTAAGATAATTGCTAAAAAGACCAAAATAACATTCGACCAATATCATAATTAGAAAAAGTTAAGAAAGACAAATATCTAGTCAGATTGTTGATACAGATAGAAACAAAATGGATCAAATAAAACATAGAATTCAACTTTAACAAAATGTTTTTTATGTGTGGAAATGACAGTATTCAAAGGAAATATGCATATGTGTTCAAAGATAAAATACCAGTTCTTAAATATGGCCCAAAGATAAATACCCTTAACATGAAAATAATATAGTTTTCAGATCTTTCAATGAAATATTGAGATATGTATGTTAAAAATAACAAGAAATGATAAAGAAGATAGTACATAAATGTTAGAACAAATATATAGTATTGTTATTGAAAGCATTAACATACTGATGTTGAGATGTGTTGGAAATTTTATTAGATGAGATGATAATAGATGGACAGATGAAAACTAAAATGGGATCAGAAGATATAAGACCTGGAAAGAGACCACATATGAGATGGATGTATCAAATAATGTTTATTTTGTGTGATGTAGAGAACAGAATCTAGATAACATAAAAACTGAATAAATCATGAAGAGACTATATACCATAGTGGATTGATAGTGATTGAAAACGATGATGATGGTCATTTCATTTGCTTTTATTTTAAATTGTATAATTAATAGATAACTTTTGTTTGTATTCTTTAAATTAGTAAAGGTCTATAATTATCCTACTCCTTTTCTCATTTTTCTTTTAGTTTTGTAATAAAGGTTTTTTTGTTTGTGATTATATTCTAATAGCTTCTTAAATAAATCCCATTTTTAGAGATCTTTTGAAACATCAACATGTGTAAAAAAAATAAACATCAATTCTTATGCACAATGAAATGAATTATTCATATAAGAAATTAATGGATAGATAATTTATTATTATCTAATCACAATAAGTCTTAATAATTCTGTTTTTATAAATACTGTATATGTAATTAGTTACTGCATATATATATATATATATATATATATATAAACACACAAAAAATAATAAATATGACTGTAATTAACTTTTATATAAAGTCTTTCAAATCTGTGGTACTTTTGGTTAATTCTTAATCCTCTTCAATTGCTCTAACCGAAAGTATTTATACTGATTGAAAGACTGTATAATAGTTCATTACCATTATATGTATTATTTTGTGTTATTACAATAGTTTTTAATTAATGGACATTTTATTTGTATTATATATATGAGTGTAAATAAAAAGATTTAAACTTAGGATTTTAGTCTATATTTATCCTCCATTTCATTTCAAACAACCAATATGTATTTCATACTCAACCAGCATTTATAAGTTGATCAACATCACCATTTCCCACATATATATACAATCACTGCTCAATTTATATTAAGGTAGCAATTTCTTAAACTTTAATGGACATGATTCAATCTTCTTATCCTTCCAACAATTCAACCACCCATTTCATTGAAAAACCAATCTTGGAATGCTCAAAGCCATTGATAGATTGAAGCCTGTCGATTAAATTTTAAGGAATTGCTATCTTAATATAAGCCGAGCATTGAATGTATACGTGTTGGAGATTATGAACTGGCCCAACTGATGAGTGTTGGATCTGCACAAAGTATCGATACTGAAGATCATCTACATATTTCACATGTGTGTGGACATGTGAATTGGTTGGTTGACATGAAGTGGACGATGAATGGACTGAATCATGGGTTCAAATCCCTCTATTCACTTATATGTATTACGGAAAATCAAATCAAAACTTTTATTGTATAATCAAACCTCATTTATTGTATAATGAACGCAGTTATGCAAGTAATATTCATTTCAACAAAAATTTTATTAACAATAAATAGTGATTACATACTAATAAAGGATAGATAAATGAATAAATTGTACAATAATATGATTATGTGATGTTCTATTTGTCATCTGGCTAGATTTTGTTATGAGAGTACAATTGTTATATTCTTATGTGGTTAGGTATAGTGATGAGATTCTAAGAACTTGTTTAATGGAATAAGCATTTTTTATATAAACATGAATATTTTCTATTAGAATTTCCTATTCTATAATGCTGAGTAGGTGGGAGTTGATAATCAGGAAAAGGAAAGAGCAGTTAAAGACCAGGTGTCATCAAAGACTTTACTGGAAGCCAGGAGCTGGTCACGTTTCTTGATTTTTTTGAGCGTTTGATAAAACAATGGTATGATTTGTGGCGGGGGTAATTCCATGAGAGTTTTGTATCTCACTATCCATATGGAATAAAGGACAAAGGTAGAAAGCCTTATTATTGAAAAAAACCCATTATGAATGGCATTGTCAAGTGAGAAAATCATATCAGGTCTTATGTTGGAATTGATTATAATTATATCTTTCAGTGTTTTAAGTCTTGGGCACCGGTGTATAATATGGTCTATGGTTTCATCTTCATGAGCACACAGACCACATATAGGGTCAATGCTGGTAAAACCTCTTCGGTGATAAAGGAACCAATTCGTGGGAAGTGCATTAAGATTTATTTTAATGATGAAGTCAAGGAATTTGGGTTCCAGACTCCATCTTTTGAAGTGTGAAATGAGTCTTTGGTTGGTTACTTTTAGGCTGTTTTTAATGGGTGTTGATTATAGTTGATTATATAGTATGCTTCCCATAAGGTGATTTTTTTGTTAAGGTTAAAGGGCATTATTGGGTTATAAAGTTGTAGGTGGTCTATTAGGGAGGTTATCCATGAACTGGCAGAGGGCGGAGGACGATCGGTGTAATTTTTTTAATAATGTGCAAGTAATATTATTACTACGTTGTCGATTATTTTGTTTTCATATTATTGTAAATTGGTGATTATAATTTATATATTTAACAGAATAAAGAAGAAGGGAATTTATTTTTGCAGAGGTAAAAATAGTGATTTGATTTAGTCTTGTATTCAATTTATTCTAATTTTTATTCTCTGTTTAGAAGTGTTAGAGATTCCCGCCTTTTTCTTTTACAATTTTTTTTAATTGACATTAGTATCTGTCAAAACAGAACAAAAAAGAAATTTTCTTTATAAGTTGTCTCTTTTTAAATATAACAATTAAAATTCAAAAACATCTAAAAGTGTTGTTTTAAATAAAATAATCCCTAGTAATAATGTTGTAGATTTGTAACATAATTTTAAAAAATATAGATTAAAGAGAGAACACTGTAATCGTGAAGCTGGATATATAAACATGCGTTTGTATGTGTGCGCGCGCGAACACATAGATATATGTGTTTGTGTATATATGAGAAATGTCAAAAAAGTAAGTAAAAAGACAGCACTACAATCAATTTAATTTTAAATAGAGCATATAAATTGTTTTTTATGAACTATGATTGAGCATTGCTTCCATGTAAAGATTTAGATCTTTGTGTTAATTAATTTTCATAATATAATGTTTCGCGGAAAATTGGCGATGATGGCATTTTAATGGTAATTATATGTTGGTTGGAATATTACTGTTATCTATTATTAAATAATAAACTTCTTTACCAAAATGAAATTTTATATCCACTCTTTAAATACTATCAACTGTTAATAATAACACACATGTTAGTAAAAAACACATTTTGAATGACATTATTTTTTTTTTTTTTCAGTAGCAGTATAAATTATTGCAATCTAACTTATAACTTTACATAAATGAACGCACTAAGAAAATTATCTATTTTGTTTAAGCAATATTCAATAGAAAATTATTCATTTTTCCTAATAGCAAGGTTAACTAATATTTGACTTACGGATTTGTTTGTCTCTGGGTGTGAGCAGCTTCTTTGAATTTTCTACTTTGTATTTCTATTCAATATTTTTGCATTTTCCAAATCAAACATATGTTCATTGCTTCTTCTATGGTTTGCGACTTGAGAGAAAACTTGTTCATCTTTCTATTTATTACCCTATGCTCTTTCAATCATTTTCAATGGCTAATTGATTTTACCAATATACCTTCTTGCAAATTGATGTGGTATTTTGTGAATGCAGGCTTTTTTGGGCAGCATTTAGAATTTTCAGATGTTAACATTCTTCAAAGTGTCATATAGTTTTAAAAAGTTGTTCTGATATTATATCAATTTCAAATTATTTTTTTTTACTTTGCTATTCCTTGTATGAATGAGTCCATTATAACACCAGAAGATTCTTTGTGTTTTGCTATTTTTTTATAATATATTTAAAGGTTTCTTAATGACAGTTGATGGAGAAGCATTATTCATGAGAGTTCTTTCTATGTACATTTTTTACTTTTTCCTAATTGTTGTCTTCTGAACAAATTTATTTTTCTCTATTCCACAGTGAAAATATATTTTGCATTTCTAGTATGACCGAATATATATACTACATATGCACATTTTCCATAAACTATAGTTCTGAGTCACAAAAATAACTAAGTTGTTAGTTTTATTCCTGCTCTTACTCTCTTGTAAATTTAATTGAAGAGGATATATTAGTGATATGTTTCTCATATATTTATATTAGTGATTTATGATGTGATTGAACAAGAAATTTTTATCATCAATATTACAAAACAAACTTTATATAGATGCATACTGGAGTAATATTTACAGCTGTAGATTCAAGTGATTCCAGGTAAATCTTGCTAATCAGAGATGTCAGTATTAAACCATAGACAACTCTTGATTTCATTGGAGAAATTCCATGTTGTGTAAATGTATGTTGTTATTGTGCAGAATGTTAATAGTTTCATTATAATATCAATAAAAAATTGTTCTGATTTGTAAACTATTATCATCATTTTATCTTTTTCTTGTAATAGATATTTCATCACAGGATACACTTGTAAATAGACTTTCCACATCAAAGCTTACTAACATGGTGGTTAATTCAATTTTTATGTTTTTGATTAATTCAAAAAGTGCTTACAAATCCCTGACAAAGGATTGTATTTTGTATGCAAACAATTTTGTAGAGCAAACAATTGATTTTAATAAAAACACTAAACATAAAACATGTTTCTTATGGATTTTAGGTAGACAATGAAGAATATTGTTGAAATGCAATGTTAATTTACTTTTTTCTGATTCATTGAAGTATAATCCTCAAGACTCTTCCTGCTCTTCTTCTTCTTTATTTTTGCTTACTTTATATAATATATAATATCAAAACTCCACTGATTTACACTTTATAGCAAAATATATTTATTTAATTGATTACAGTTTCAACTGTAATAAAAAGTGAAAATAAAATATTATTAAAGCTAAAAGGATTAGATGATAAATTATTGAATATAATATAATGTGAAATAGTTAAATTGTAGATTATATGCATAAATATATAAAATATGATTGTATTTATATAATGTTTAAATTTGTAAATCTGATGAAGACTGCTGGGAACAGTTGAAACTGTAATCAATTAAATAAATATATATTTTGCTATAAAGTGTAAAAGAGTGGAGTTTTGATATTATATATTCATTGAAGTAGCTGCAATGCTTTCTCTAATGCTTATAACTTTGTTTCCACAGTCAGTATGTGTTTTTTGCCACTTCTTTGTATTGTTCTGCTAATGAGGAAATCTCATATTTTGTTATTGAAATTAATTATAATCATTTCAATTGGCAGTACAGAGACTGGTTATGGATTTATCTAATTTGCCAGTTTTTTTAGTCTTGCTCTCATCATAAGAATTATTTAAATTCATATTTTTGGTATCCCTTTAATGTGATCTATTTATTCTCCAGCATATTTCTGCTAATACGTTTCATTCAATTGTTGAATGATTTCCTCTGTTTCTACCATTACATCTAATACAGGAATAATAAATAGTGGAATGACACAACTTTCTCCCATATCAGTAATTTCAATATCATGTTGATGTTTATCTATAGGAATATTAAAAGATGAAATTGGCAAATTATTTGGTACAGTACGATTTTTGATATATCTATTAACATTTAAAATTGATTTGCCTTGTTCTTTTATTTTTCATGCCATTTAGAATATGATTTTTTTATTTCTTGAAAAGCTTTTCTATTTTGCCAATAGAGCAAAATATTTGACACATGGAAAAATATTTGAGCATTTATTCTCACATATTGAGCCTCACTAAGCTCTCTGAGTAATTTATTCAGATAACCAGAAGTATATTGGATATTTTTGTCGCAAATCATAAGAAACAATTTCTTCAGAGATACGTTTATGTAAGAAACTAATTCTAGCCAGTTTTAGGAAGAAAAATTATAATTCCTAAACTATTACAATAAAGTCCATCTCAAATACTTAATGTTTATCAGCAGAAGATATATATATATCAAGGTTATAATTAATGTTTATCAGCAGAAGATATATATATATCAAGGTTAGAATTATCAACTGTAGATACTGTTTTTCCTTAATAGTTTTAGTCTCTAGTTTTGGATTAACACACACATCTCACTAATCGATGTTTACTTTCTATGATGAAACTATAAAGAACATTACAATATTGAAATACATATTTTCTGTTAATTGAAATATAATTCAATTCTGCTATATCTTTTGTTTCTACAAATTTAACAAGTCTACATCCTCCTCAGTTCTATAACCATAAAGAAATTTACCCACTGCATTTCATCTTTCATTGGTTTAGCAATTATAGCATTAAAACATTCCATGGCTAAAATGATGTTTGGACTTATGAAAAGCCTTTTGTACTTCGATATCTAAATTGTTTACTTCTTCATCATAATGAGAACTTATTGGGTATAAACTTAAATTCTTTGAATTTGGTATCTACCAATAATTTGAATAACTAATCTTTCCCTTTGTCTGATACACCACCAATCTATACAATATTGTTCTACTACTTTCAATTTATCAGTATTACTCATTTTGTACTTTCAATGTTTATGTCTTTCTAGTACAGCACATGTTTATGTCTTTGTAGTACAGCACATGATCACATTCACATCAATTTTCTCTTCATTTTTTTCTTTTAACCTCACAAAGTCCAATAATGTCCCATTTAATATTAGACAGTTTATTTTCCAATTCATACAATTTTCCTTCATTTGACAATAATATGCAGTTGTAAATAGCTAAATAAAATATCATATGTATATAATTAAATCTATGCATGTATATAGGTTTAATACTATCAAGTCAGCTTCAAACCTTCTCCCATAAATTTAATAATGGCAGACTTATATATATAAGAAGGGATTAAACTTTTTTACAAACATGAGATTATATAATTTTGGGAAAATGTGATTTAGTTGGATGATTGATAACTTACACCAAATTTGACATCACCTATATTTTTAAAAAATTGATAGCCACACATTAAATAAGTTAACCTTTTATTTAAATAAAAATGTTTTGCTAAATAAATATGATTATTGAAAATTCCATGCTTTTATTTTAGTTTGTCAATATTTTGATCCTATTCGTGATTGTTATATTTTTCCTAAAAATTAGCAATGAAAACTTTATTTATTAACTTCTTAAGAGCAATTCTTTAGTTCATTAAAAACCATTTACTTAAATGTTATTGAAAACCAACAAATCATAACAATTTTGTTATTATTAATGCTCTGGTAAGGTTTAACAAACTCATTTGCAAAAAAGTGCAAAAATTTATTTTATCTCTAAATATCATAAAATATAGGGGATTTGAACTCAAACTTTTAAGCACTCTTCAATTATCCATACTATCTCATACCACCGATATGCATGACCACATACATGTAGAAAAGATAAATGATTACCAATATAAACCAGCACTCATCAGTTGGTCCACATTATCATACCCCCCCCCACACACACATATATATATATATATATATAACCAGTGCTCAGTTTATATTAAGATAGAAAATCTTCATACTTTAATGGACAGGCTTCAAGCCACACCAACCTCAACTCTTCAGCCATCCGTACCATTGAAAATTTGATGATGGAAAGCCCAAATCCCATGCTGATGCCAATATTATGACCATGTTGACCTCAAGTCACTCTGAATATAATATTAAATTTTTATTATACATGTATTTAATAACATCCACTCTATCAAATGTTTTTGAAAATATGCGTGATGGAGTGAAGGTTATTCAACACATTTATAAAAGCTATTACATATACTAAAAAGAAATTAAGCTGAATTATTTCATATGCATGTGAGTGTTTAATTAAAAATAGATATAGTAATCGTTAGTATGCACTTCAACTATATATCTGACCTAGGATCAATCTCTAATTTTATGAATGATTAATAGTAATCATGAATATATTTATCCAGAATGACCATGTCAAACTTGTGAATCAAATAGATTAGACACTTGTAAATCAAAATTTAAAACTTAATATCTTAAACGTTAAATATTTATTTTTACAAATACTTTATTGTAGAAAAAAATAGTTTAACTAGAAACTTTATTCAACTGAAGACTATACAGTTTGTATTTTAATATTTGAATTAGTTATAGTTAGTCATTGTAGAAAATTTTTATTCCAAAACTGATATATTGTTTGATTTTTTGATTATACTGCAATATGCAAAGACATGTTTAATATCTAAAAATGTGGCAAATGTATATCCAACATTAGAAGAAATGTTTATATGCACATGTATACATTTAAATAACACAAAAACTCTGTCAGATAATGAAAATTATTCTACACGAATAAAGCGTGATAAATAGAGCAGCCAAAATTTAAAAAAAAAAACAATCACAAACATGTAAACATGTTTACATTTGCAATTTACTTTACTGATGTTAAATGATATAGAAAGTTTGTAATCAGTATGAGAGGCATATTTTGTATTATTATAATAAATTCTTTTAATATGTCAAAACCATTTACAAGACAAAGGGTTAATGTTTGAAAACTTAACTTTTCGCATATATAATTTTTAATTTGAATAGAATTTATAGCAAAATACTACTATTTTTAGTATAATTATAATTTAAATTAATTTTAGATACAATTTAAACAATAAAAAAAAACATTAAATACAATGAAATTTTTGAAAGAAATCTATGTTCTAATATCAATTTTGTATGTTATTTACAATAAGTTTTGCCCCTCTATATACATTTACACCCTTCTTGAAACACTATACAATAAAAATAAAAATAATAATAATCCTAAGTCATCACACTGCAAAATACTTATCTGATCTAGCAAAGTATTTATCTAAAGGTGTGTATCAGATAAATGATCTATACACCATATCATTGGTACTTTTTATTAAAAAACAAGAAGCAGTACATGAATTAGAAAATCTACATTCTATATCCATGAGTCCTCTTGGGATAAAAATTTTAGAAGCAATATTAAAAGATAAATTGGAGCCATATCTCATACCCAAATTAGAAAAAAACTCTATTTACAAAAAAGGGTCTTCTACAGAATAAGCAGCCTTTTTGTTCAAGACTGTCTTAAAGAATAATAATAAATATAGTCCTCTGGTGGTTCAACTGGATATTAAGTCTGCTTTTGATATGGTACCAGTTGACTTGCTAATTGAGATTTTAGTAGATGCAGGCATACCTAAAGCACTGCCTTATTTACTCACAATTTTATTATTAAATAGGCATATCCATGTCACATTAAATTGAAATTATTCTCAAACATTTATCCCCCATAGATCAATTCCACAAGGATCACCATTAAGTGCACTGATATTTAGCACATACATTAATTCCCTATTAAAAAATTAAGTATTACCTGGGATATAGGTTTCTGGCTTAAATGAAAAAATCTCATGCATTGCATAATTGGGTGATGTTAGTGTTTCTGGCATCTAAAGAACAATATCTCATATTACTAAAAATATTAAATGAATATAGTAGAGAATACAGATTAAAATTTCGATATGGAAAAATTATCTGCATGATAAATTTATACAGGTAAAACTTTGAACATGCACATTAAAAGAAGGCCTAATCCATTTCTTGGTTTCCATTTTATCTAAGTAATTTTAAAATGCACAATACAATACAAAAATTTAAAAGTAAAATTGAAAAACTCATATATTCCTTATTTAAGTCATACTTATCTCTCTATTCAAAGTCATTGTTGATTAATATGTTAATTATAACTAGAATTACATATTATTCACCTATTATGATATTTACTAAAGCTTTCATAACATATGTATATTCACAATGTAGAAAGCTTATCTGGGGTAGATGGATAGTAAATATTTCACTGAGATGCCTTCAATGTTCACCAGCAGCCAATAGATTCTGTTTACACAATATTAATGTATTTATGATCCAAAAGGCACTCAACCTAATATTCTCATGCTCAGAGATATTTTCACAGCTGAAAATAACAATAAAAATTACACCAACAATTAAACCCCCTCCATGTAATGGATACTGGAAATATTTCATATTGACAATCACATCCATTTGGAATTTTTTATTTTTCCCACTGATAATTAAATTTAAATATTGGAAGGTGTATTCAATGTTGCATAAACCTTCTGAAGATCTGGTAAATTCACCTATCCTCAAACTTAATAACAAGCTTTTAATTTGGAGATTTAAATTTTGGATGCCGGAGCCAAAATACTATGATTTTCTTATTAAAGTAAACCTTGAGTCTCTGCCCACTTTGCATTTCTACAGACATAAAAGGGCAATGTATGAATGTAGATGATCAATGTAATCTGTGGCATAAAAATGTAGAAACACAGGCTCACATTTTTTTTGAATGACCATGTGTTAATAATATAAGATCTGCCATTCCTGGGTTTTTCAATAAAGCCAAACTTAATATAGAATCACTTTTTAATGTTTTCACTTTGGGCATTTATGGAAATATTACAGCATGCATTTTCATTCTATATGCATGGTGGGGCACTAGGTGCATCTTTATGTATAATAATAACCCTAGAAGGCATTCTAATACCTTCTGGAATAAATAAGAAATAATCAAAGCAAGAGATAGAAAGATAACCCCTGTTAGTATATTTCATGCCACTTGGTCTCTATTATGACCATATGTGAGATTTCAGCATGATACACTTAGCTCTGAATGATAAAAGAGCAGAAAAAATTAGAATGTTTGGATATAATTATATTGTTTGTATAGTTGTTTTTTTTTCCCATTGTAATAGATTTGTACATATTACTGTTAAATTACATTGTTGGACTATATTATCTATGTAATAGAATTATTGTTTGTTTGTTTGGGTTTTTTTTCTTATTATTTTTCTTTTATTGATGCTAAATATCCAAATTATATAAACTTATAAAAATAATCAATGTAACTAATCTATGATCATTTGTAACTCAATAATATTTCTATTAATGAAGCAAAGTAATCAGATATATGTCAAATATTAATGTACACCTTGTGATTCAATGTAATGCAATGTTTGAAAGTATAATAAAGTGCTTTGAATAATAATAATAATAATAATAATAATAATAATAATAATAATAATAATCATCATCATCATCATCATCATCATCAATCATCATAATAATAATAATAATAATAATAATAATAATAATAATAATAATAATAATAATAATAATAATAATAATAATAATAATAATAATAATAATAATAATAATAATAATAATAATAATAATAATAATAATAATAATAATAATAATAATAATAATAATAATAATAATTCAATATCTATTTATTATGTGCATTTCAATATTTACACTTTAACAGAAATATACAATAAATAAAAAAAATTAAAAAAACAATAAGCAAATACAAATTACATTCATAAGATTATATATACATATATGTTCCTAATTATAAGTTTAGTTGTTTTTTTTTAAAATTCATAATAAACCTATCACAAAAAATATCAATATTATTAAAAGTTAGATTATATACTATTTGCAATCTATTAATAACTGACTTGCTGAAGAAAGTTTTTTTATTTATTAACCTTGAAAGTTAGCATTTCTCTTAGCAGAGGACTAGTTAACTTTGAATTCTATTTTCGATATACATTTACTAACATCAATTTTCTCATCAATTAACTTTTTCAATAACATCATATCTCTCAATATTTTCCTGTCTTCCAATTCTGTTTAACATTTTGACATTCTCCCATTATTAATTTATTGAATCTTTTTTTAACATTATATATTCCATATTGAATATTAATCAAACTGAGATTCCATATACAAGAACCATATTGTAAAAGTGTAACAACAATACGGAAAAATAACCAATATTTTATGAAAGTAGATAAATCTCTCCCAATATCTCAAAATACATCTCATCTTTCAGTATTCTTTATTAATAATAAACTTAATATGTGCATTAAAAGTAAAATTATTACAAAATATTATTCCTAAATCAGATAAAATTTCTTTATATGTAATAACACCATTCTCAATTTTATAAACAGATTTTTCAGTTTTATTAGTAGAGGAAACAATGCATGTTTTATTAATATTAATCTCCATATTGTTAGACCTACACCAAATTTTAAAACAATCTATATCCTTTTGAACCTCAATATTGAAACAGTAAGATTCGTATTCGAATCTTAAGTTTCACCTTTTTCTGTCGTCTCTCACAGACCGGTCTATCCCGCCCAAATTTAAACTTTTTGGTATCGAATTGTGTGTGTATCAATATTAAAAATGTATAAATATATGTAGAATTCAGCATAAACACGCACACATTTCGATCTCAAATTAAAGGCAATAAATAGGGATAAAATAGTATAATTTAGATTTCTTTTAGTTATATAATTTTGTATAATTTTAATCATTTATTTTGGATTATAAAGTTTGTATTTATTGCTTTGTTTAAATTTTGTTTAATAATAATTCTAAAAAAATCTGATGTAATATTTAATTAAAAGTTAAAATAATCTTATGTTCCCTTTTTGTCTTTGAAATTGAAAAGCATTGGTCAGTGATAGATAATAGATTAATTAAAAAAAAATTCCCCAAAATATAATTAGTAAATGTAAAATGTAAACAATAGAACGGCAGCTTTCTTCAATTAAAAACCAACAAAATGCATTGATTATCCTCAGGGCAGATTAAGTAGAACCTAAAAATATCTTAGCAAAAAGGTGAGAGATCAAGATAAAAAAAAGAGGCCATCTTAGACGTGCTGGAGACACTCACTTAAACTGTAGCTTTGCTCTCGATCACTGAGAGTCTCCAAAAATATAAAAATAATTTGTTCCTGCCAAGGTATGACCGAGTAAAGCATCTAGATTATTCTCCATAGGGAGATAACCTATCGGATGCCGAACTTTCCATTGCCCGTCATAAATTCACCATGAAGATCTGCTACCTGAAATGAATCAGAAAGCTGCTGCTGCCATGCAATTAAATGAAATATCTAAATACAAGAAAGAATTGCCACTCGTGAACTATTTGCTACTAAACAATGGACTCGGAAAACTTCTTATAAAACAGGTACCTGTCTGTGTTCAAACTCTAGA
Organism: Epiperipatus broadwayi; assembly: GCA_028023455.1. Classification (NCBI taxonomy): domain Eukaryota; kingdom Metazoa; phylum Onychophora; class Udeonychophora; order Euonychophora; family Peripatidae; genus Epiperipatus; species Epiperipatus broadwayi. The sequence continues at coordinate 909,977 of JAQFVV010012480.1, read as the reverse complement.
GTACTCTAATAATATGCTATAGCTCTTCTTCATACTACTTATCTAAATTATAAAATGTAAAACTACCATATGTATAACTAAAACTGAATAATTAACTTAATGTGTAAATTTCTCTACTAATCTAGCTTACCTCATTCTATCTTGGGTGCATATTTTTAAAATCTACATTTTATCTATATTTATTATTTAAATATTGCATGCTCATAATTATCTCAATTTTCAAAGTTTAAATCTATGATCGTTTGAAACAGTGAATGCGTGTCACATTTTCATTAATATGTATTTCATCAGGCTGAGGCAGAGACCAGCCTGACATTCTTATTTCCTTAATAACTTCACTTTCATATAAATTGACACACATTCAGTGCATCATTTATTGTAATGCAGGGTCTACTACTTCGCAAATGGCTGGCATATTAGTTGTAATAACTCCCAGTTTATATATGTTTTGTATTTATTAAATCTAATGAATAATTCTAGAAAATCACATTTCTTTGAGAGTCACCAATGTTCTTTAGTAACTGTTGATAATGTAGGGCCGAATTAGAAATCTATTTAAATTTTATCATAATCGTTTATACTTATACATGTGTTACATTTTATAGACGCGATGATCTATTCCGCCGTAAATATTCCGGATTCTTCAGGGGTGAAATTAACCCCAGTCGTCCTACACAAGCGGGCATAATGGGTGCTCCCGTAGGATTTGACAATGTCATGCAGCCAGCTGGCAAAACTGCGGCACGGACCTCTTGTCCCTGGTTATGCTTATGTGACACCTTACTTTGTCGAGCCGAGGCAGAGACCAGCCCGTCATTCTTATAAACCCATTCACGGCATTGCAGTTTCAATATACTGCCATTCCACATCACCTTTCTAAAGCGTACCATGTGTTCCTTTACTTAATTTTATTCTATATATCACTCCGCCTCTGCATTATCTTCATAAATCACTCTCAAATAAATGTTTGCCCTTAGTTATAAATAAATATTTTAATTAAATAAACATATGTCTGCCATTACTCTTATAACCCATACTTTAGACTCTTGCATTGCAAAGGTATAAATCCCTCCAGGCATGCATTAGAAATACTTACTCGAGAATTTTAGGTAGCTAGATTACGCCCTCAAATAAATGAATTCCTTTTGTAAACAAATAAATAAATGTATTTTTTAAAACATAATCATGTCGCAAATCCCACTACTGAAGCTTTTAATCCATAAATATTGTTAGTAAATGATCTTATTAAAATGTGTTAATTAATAATTTTAAACTATACATCTGCAATTACGTTTCACTTATTCGATACCCATTCTATATATTTCCTCGATTATGTAAATATGAATGTTTGATTAATATTAATTTGATTATTGGCTATACTCAAGAATAAAATCATGAGTCTCTTGCATATCCCTGACCACCATGCCTAAGGAAATATTTATTAATGTTGCATCAGATGCATTGTTTCGTGGATTGTATTGTGGAACCGATAAACTATGTTAGAAATCAGTACCATGGGTGGCTTCACTACTCGATGGTGCTGCTGTTCTGTATGGTGGTCGAATTCTGCACTATGTTTACGAGTCACACGTTTTCTGACCGTTACATAGTTAAATTTTTTTTTCTAGCATTTGGCGCTTTCCAACGTGGAGCTCGATACAAAAAACCCATATATACCCTGAGCAAAATATAATGCATATAAATTTCTTTTAGCGTTCGTTATTCAAGTTAGCTAATTAATCTATATATATATACGATTTTGTTTTGATAAAAATACTGAAAAAAAATAAATCGAGTGAAATAATGTGGGTCGAGTGAATGAAAGGATGGCAGGTGTAATAACAAATTTATAGAAAGCAGGGATGTGTGTGTAAGTTAAGAAGGAAAGAAAATACTCGGATTTAATGAAATATTTATTTTATATATATGTCAAGAAAAAAAAATAATCAGTCATCAAATGAGAAAGCAAGTAGCAAATTTTTTTATTAAAACACCGTTATATATATATAGCATAGACAGCAGAAGCTTATATATGTTAACAGTAAATATTTTGTTAAAAGTATAAAAATATATATCATGACAGCAGTAGCTTATTATATGCGTTACCAGTAGTTTGCTATAATATATATGTTTAATATGTTAAATGCAGCAATATAGAGATAGGGCAATGTAGAGTAGGTGAGGGCAGCGAAAGAGTGTTATAGGGCCAATATACCAGTGGGGAGTAGTCAAATGCTAGTAGTATAAAATAAATAAATGATATTAAGAAAAATGGAAGCAGAAAATGACAGAATAGCATCAATGAACTTCAGTCTAAGGTTACTTGAAATATTTAGACAGAGTAAAAAAGAATAGAGGAAAATACATGAGGAAGCAAGAAGAAGACATGAAGAACCAAAAATGAGTCAGGAAGAGGATATATGAGTTAGGGAGCATCAGAAAATTGATAGGGATATGTTGATATATCTTGAAATGATCAAAGAACATTATAAAATATCCCCAGTTAGTAAAAAGGAAGAAGAAATTAAAGATGTGGAAAAGGAAAGGGAATTAGAAATACTTGACAAACCGATGATAGTAGATGAGCAAATAGACCTTATTCCAATAGATGAAGGCCCACAAGAACCGTTGAGTGAAAGCAGTAAAAAGGAGACAAGCATGGACAGGAACAAAAGAATAGGACCAAAAGTCATGGAAGAAAACATGAAAATGGACAGTGGATACCAAAGCCATTTAACAAAGATGGTCCACTTTAAAATATTTAGAATGGAAATAAGGGAAAAACCTCAAACCTACCTAGAGAGCTCACAGAAGTTTTTAAAATTTTATAAGAAAGGGCAAGATGTGCAGATAGCTATAGCTAGTTACCATCTGCAGGGATCTGCCAAAAACTGGTGGAATATGGGGAAGTGGAAATTTAGAACAATCCAGCGTAGTGTGCCGCTAACCATCCAACCATTAATGACAGGCATTCAAATAAAAGATATAGGAAAAATGGTTGAATTTCTAACTACCGTGGATTTGAACCATTGGGCCAAAGAACCACCCGATAAAAAGCAATGATTAGAAAACCCAAGGCTGCAGTCATCGATGACGAGAGATCGGTATTATCCACCTGACCCGGGGTTGTAAAAATATTAGACTATTAGGACGGATTAAACGTATATGAGAATATTAAAATGAACTTGATATAATGAACTTGGTTGAATGGATTGTACTTTAGTCAAATAGGATTTTAGATAGAAATTTTATTATATATATTGTTGTTTTAATTACTATTACTACTAAAAAAAATTTTTTTATATTATACTAACTAATCCTATTCTAAGAATTTTGTTTTATATATATATATATATATATATATATATATTCAGTTTAACTAATTATTTCTATGATTTTAACCAGACACAGCCAAATTAGGCCATTTTAATTCAACTATAAATTCTAGATCCGGGTATATAAATTGTTCGTTGCTTCATGTAATCTCTGCTTTCTATATTTTAATATCTGTAAAAACAATAATATTTTTTTTTCTTTTCGTCTTTCAATTATGTAATGTAAATTTTTTTTTCTCTCTTTCTTGCTTCCTTTGTTCTTCCTTAATGGTTCACGGGAAGTACGGGGAAATGAAAGAGTAAGATTCGTATTCGAATCTTAAGTTTCACCTTTTTCTGTCATCTCTCACTGACCGGTCTATCCCACCCAAATTTAAACTTTTTGGTATCGAATTGTGTGTGTAGCAATATTAAAAATGTATAAATATATGTAGAATTCAGCATAAACACGCACACATTTCGATCTCAAATTAAAGGCAATAAATAGGGATAAAATAGTATAATTTAGATTTCTTTTAGTTATATAATTTTGTATAATGGATTATAAAGTTTGTATTTATTGCTTTGTTTAAATTTCGTTTAATAATAATTCTAAAAAAATCTGATGTAATATTTAATTAAAAGTTAAAATAATCTTATGTTCCCTTTTTGTCTTTGAAATTGAAAAGCATTGGTCAGTGATAGATAATAGATTAATTAAAAAAAAATTCCAAAATATAATTAGTAAATGTAAAATGTAAACAATAGAACGGCAGCTTTCTTCAATTAAAAACCAACAAAATGCATTGATTATCCTCAGGGCAGATTAAGTAGAACCTAAAAATATCTTAACAAAAAGGTGAGAGATCAAAATAAAAAAAGAGGCCATCTTAGGCTTGCTGGAGACATTCACTTAAACTTTAGCTTTGCTCTCGATCACTGAGAGTCTCCAAAAATAATAAAATAATTTGTTCCTGCCAAGGTATGACCGAGTAAAGCACCTAGATTATTCTCCATTGGGAGATGGCCTATCGAATGCCGAACTTTCCATTGCCCATCATAAATTCACCATGAAGATATGCTGCCTGAAATAAATGAAAAGGCTGCTGCTGCTGTGAAATTAAATGAAATATCTAAATACAAGAAAGACTTGACACTCGTGAACTTTTGCTGCTGAACTAATGGAATCAGAAAACTTCTTGTAAAACAGGTACCTGTCTGTGTTTAAACTCTAGAGTACTCTAATAATATGCTATAGCTCTTCTTCATACTACTTATCTAAATTATAAAATGTAAAACTACCATATGTATAACTAAAACTGAATAATTAACTTAATGTGTAAATTTCTCTACTAATCTAGCTTACCTCATTCTATCTTGGGTGCATATTTTTAAAATCTACATTTTATCTATATTTATTATTTAATTATTGCATGCTCATAATTATCTCAATTTTCAAAGTTTAAATCTATGATCGTTTGAAACAGTGAATGTGTGTCACATTTTCATTAATATGTACTTCGTCGGGCTGAGGCAGAGACCAGCCTGACATTCTTATTTCCTTAATAACTTCACTTTTATATAAATCAACATGCATTCAGTGCATCATTTATTGTAATGCAGGGTCTACTACTTCGCAAATGGCTGGCATATTAGTTGCAATAACTCCCAGTTTATATATGTTTTGTATTTATTAAATCTTAACGAATAATTCTAGAAAATTACATTTCTTTGAGAGTCGCCAGAGTTCTTTAGTAAATGTTGGTAATGTAGGGCCGAGTCAGAAATCTATTTAAACCTCATCATAATCGTTTATACAGTATACATGTGTTACATTGTAGAGATGCGATGACCCATTCTGCCGTGAAATTTCCAGATTCTTCAGGGTTGAAATTAACCCCAGTCGTCCTACACAAGCGGGCATAATGGGTGCTCCCGTAGGATTTGACAATGTCATGCAGCCAGCCGGCAAAACTGCGACATGGACCGCTTGTCCCTGGTTATGCTTATGTGACACCTTACTTCGTCGGGCCGAGGCAGAGACCAGCCCGATACTCTTATAAACCCATTCACAGCATTGCAGTTTCAATATACTGCCACTCCATATCGCCTTTCTAAAGCGTACCACGTGTTCCTTTACTTAATTTTATTATTCTATATATCACTCCGCCTCTGCATTATCTTCATAATTCACTCTCAAATAAATGTTTGCCCTTAGTTACAAATAAATATTTTAATTAAATAAATATATGTCCGCCGTTACTTTTATAACCGATACTTTAGACTCTTGCATTGCAAAGGTAAAAATCTTTCCAGGCATGCATTAGAAATACTTACTCGAGAATTTTAGGTAGCTAGATTACGCCTTCAAATAAATGAATTCCTTTTGTAAACAAATAAATAAATGTATTCTTTAAAATATAATCTTGTCGCAAATCCCGCTACTGAAGCTTTAAATCCACAAAATATTATTAGTAAATGATTGTTTTCTTAAAATGTGTTAATAAATAATTTTAAACTATATGTCTGCATTTACGTTTCATTTATTCGATACCCATTCTATATAATATTTCCTCGATTATGTAAATATGAATGTTTAATTAATATTAGTTTGATTATTGGCTAACTCGAGAATAAAATCATGAGTCTCTTGCATATCCCTGACCACCGTGCCTAAGGAAATATTTACTAATGTTGCATCAGATGCGTTGTTTCATGGATTGTATTGTGGAACTGATAAACTATGTTCGAACTCAGTACCACGGGTGGCTTCGCTACTCGATGGTGCTGCTGTTCTGTATGATGGTCGAATTCTGCACTATGTTTACAAGTCACATGTTTTCTGACCATTACAATATGATAATTATTATTAATGATTCTTTTAAATAACTTACAGTCATCAGCACAAGTAAGTATTATACTATTTTGTATATCTTGATCACCATCACACATAAAAACATTAAAAATTATAGGTGGTAATAGTTCGCCCTGAGGTCCACCTACCATATTATTAAAAAAAATGAGAATAAATTTTATCCACATAAACATAAAATTGACAACCCCTCAAATAATTGATTAACCACTCAATTAAATGAGGACTAACTCCCAACATTTTAAGTTCATATAAAAGACTAATGTGTGAAACTTTATCAAATGCCTGTCATATCAAAATATACAACATCTAATTGTTTCTGATCAGATAAGTCATGAACAATATGATCAGATAGCCCCATTAAATTAGTTTCATCAGATTTATCAAGTAGAAAACCATGCTGATACATAGATAACACCTTGTAAATACACCTTTCATAAACCCTAGTAAAAGATGATGGAATTAAAATAGACTTATAATTACCAAGATCAGATATATCGACTTTTTTATAAATTGGTATAATCTTAGCTATTTTAAATATGTCATGAATAATGGATTTCTCAATTCATAAATTAATGATGTAATAGTGCTACCAAATATTCAGCATAACTCTTGATAATAAAATTAGAAATATTATCATATCCCATAGAAGATTTTGTTATAAGTTTAGAAATTGTATTAAACACTTCAGAAATTGCAATTTTTTTAACACCTATATTCCAAAAACTCTCTTTATTTAATTTAATATCAGCCATATCATTATCAGAAATATCTAAATACATATTTATGATGACTTTTTATTTAAGTACTTACAATTGCAGATCACTTTCAAGTGAAGGAAGATTGCAAGAATTAGAAGAACTGTCTTATATTAAATGGGCCATTATTGGACTTTGTGAAGTTAGAAAAAAAGATGAAGAGAATATTGATTTAAAAAATGGACATGTATTCTATTATAAAGGCACAAATATTGGAAGTACAAGTGGAGTATGATTCATTATAAATAAAAAGTGGAAGAACATTGTGGAGATTGATGGTGTATCGGACAGAGTGGCAAGATTAGTTATACAACTTAATAGCAGATACCAAATGCAGATAATTCAGATTTATGCCCCAACAAATTCTCATAGTGATGAAATAGTAAAAGATTTTTATATAGATGTACAAAAGGCTTTGGATCTGAATAAACAACATTTTTAAATTGTTAAACAAGTGAAAGATGAAAGTGCTGTAGGTAATTTTGGCTATGGTAATAGAAATAAAACAGAACATAGAATTGTGGAGTTTGCAGAAAAAAATAAACTTTATATTATGAATTCTTTTTTTTTTTGAGAAAAATGTTAAAAGAAAATGGACGTGGAAGCATCCAAATGAAGGTACAGTACAATTGGATTATATTTTGACTAACAGGAAATACATATTTCAAGATTATAATGTTCTTAATAAATTTAACACAGGATGTGATCATTGATTAGTAAGGTGTAAGACATGTGTTAGTGCAAAACTAGAGAAATTCCTAATCTTCAGAAACATTCTAATGAATTTAAATTAGAACTTACAAATCGGTTTCAAGTATTAGTAGATTTTGAACATGATTCAAATTTGAATGAAATTAATATGAATATAACTGATATACTTTTAAAAACTGCAACAAAGTTAGCTGGTAAAAAAAAAAGCAGCAATTGACCAATAAAATTTCTACTGAGACTAGAGAATTTATGAAGAAAAGAAGGAGTACGAAGATATAGAAAAATTATGCATTAAAAAGGATTGAATATCTCGAATTTTGTAAAATGGTGCAGAAAAGAGTTGAAAATGATATAAGAAAGTATAACTGTGAACTAGCAAGGAAAGCTGTAAAAAAAAATAAAAGTCTCAAGAATGTAAAAGAACATTTTGGTATTGGTATGAAGTTTATATCTGCAATAAGAAAAAAAGATGGAATTATTACTAAAAAGAGAGATGACATCATGAAATGGCAGAAGACTTTTATCAAGAATTATATAGTAATAAAGAACAAGTACCTCCTATATCTATTACATCTTCCGAATTGCCCAGAATTTTAAATGAAAAAGTGAGACATGCAATTAAATGTATGAAGAAAGGAAAGGCTCCAGGAAATGATGGAATTATAATTGATATATTAAAAGAAGCAGGTGAAGAAATAGAAACAATTTTAGCAAAGTTATATGCCAAATGTCTAAATGATAAAGATATACCAGGTGATTGGAAGAATGCAGTATTATTATTAATAATTAAAAAAAGTGATAAAGAAGATATTAGAAATTACAGAATTATCAGCTTTTTATCAGTTTTATACAATTTTTTTACCAAGATGATTACAACTCATCTACAGATAACATTGGATTTCTTCCAAGCAAGAGAACAAGCTGGATTTAAAAGTGGTTTTAGTACAGTAGATCATATCCAGGTATTGAGGGAAGTCATAGAAAGGACAAATGAATATGAGTTGTCATTATGTTTTGGATTTGTAGGTTATGAAAAAGCATTTGATTCTATACACATTTATTCAGTGATTAAAGCATTGGATCATCAAGGTATAGATCCAGGATATTGTCATATTTTAAAGAATATTTATAAAAATGCAACAGCAACAATTAGATTACATAATGATACTGGGAAAGTCAACATTGAGAAAGGTGTAAGACAAGGTGACTCCATATCTCCAAAACTTTTTACAGCAGTGCTGTAAGAAGTATTTTGTGGATTAAAATGGGAAACTAAAGGAGTGAAAGTAAATGGAGATTATTTAAGTCATTTAGATTTTGAAGATGATGTAGTTGTTTTTGCAAATAATGCTTCATAGCTGCAGGAAATGTTGCAGGAGTTATCATATTAAAGTAAGAATGTAGGACTAAAGATAAATGTTAAAAAGACTAAAGTAATGTTTAATCAACTTTCTCAAAATATGAAAATAAAGATTGATTACAATGAATTAGAAGAAGTTAACAGTTACAAATACCTTTGTCAGATTATTAATACAGATGGAAACATAATGGATGAAATTAATCATAAAATTAAACTTGGTTGGAGTGCTTTCCAAATGTGTTTTACCAGTTTTACTTATGGATCTGAGACTTGGATACTTAATAAAAGAGCAATGGAAAGACTTCAGACCACTCAAAGAACATGCATGTTGGGAGTAACAAGAAGAGATCGAAAATGCAATATATGGGTAAGACAACAAACATGTGTTATTGACCTCATTGAAAAAAATTAAAAAATTGAAGTGGAGTTGGGCTGGACTTATTGCTAGAAGAGATGATTAAAATCTTAAAACTGGATTCCAAGAGATTGTAACAGACTCAGAAAGAGACCACATTTGAGATGGATGAATGAAATAAGAAAGTGTGCATGGGTGATGTGGAGAAGAGAAGCTAAAGATTGGAGAAGATGGATTGAACTTGGAGAGACCTTCATCCTGCAATGGATTGATAATGGTTGATGATGATGATAATGATTTATAAAATGATTAACTAGATCATTCATAGAAAGTTGAATTATATTATACTTATAACTCTTATTTGTAATAATATTAAGGTCCTTAACATAATTCCAAAACATTTGTGGATTATTTCTAAAATTTTCTTCAACCCTATTTAAATTATTATTTAAAATTATAATAATTATATTTATAAAGCACATACTCATTACTTAAAGTAACATATATTAAGGCTACAACCTTAAAACTATGCACCTGAAAAAACGACAGTAGGGACCTCTGCAAATCTTTAACACAAGATTTATTTAAAAGACAAGTAGCCTTAATATATGTTACTTTAAATTATTATTATAATCTTTTTTCATAAAAGTTTTAGTATTACTAAGTAAATCATTAAATTTCTAATACAATTCATATAACCTATGATATTTAGGCTTTCTATTTAAACAATTTTTTAGAAAACCTATTAATATTCACATAATGCCAAACAGGAATATATTGATCTAAACTTATTTGTAGCTATATTTGGATCATTTTCCATCAAAATTACATTCCAATCAACAGCTTCAAAAGCTTTATAAAGACCATAATAGTCATCATGTTTTTAATCTCTATTGCTATTTACTATAGTCTTTATATGTTTATGAAAACCATCTATTAAAAATTCTAAAAGTGGATGATAAGGATCATGAGGCAAAAGAGCTTGATCAGCCTCTTTGCACTTAAATCATCCTTAGTGCTAAACAATAAATCCAACATAACACTCCTAAAATTAATATTATTAAGTTGAATTAATCTAACCAACTCAACAAAAAAATTCAATCTATAAAGTTTATTCTTACCCAGAGACTTATTGCTATGTAGTGAATAAAAAACTTCATTAAGATCCCCAACTATAATAATATCATATTTATATTTCACCAATATATCCTCAACCCTAACCAAATATGCATCAAAATCATTCATTGGCAAAGTAGGTCGAAGATATATAGTACCTAACAATATTTTATTTTATTTTTTTAAACCAACTTCAATCAAAGAGAATTCAATATTATTATTATTAATAAATATCTGTCTATGCTTTATGTTTTTTTTATCAATCAAATTACCACCTCCTCTTGTTTCATTATTATAATTTCTATCGCATCTATATACACAATACCTATCATCAAATATACCAGTATTATGAATTTCTTCTTTTAACCAAGTCTTTATTAAAAATAACATCATATTCATTTAATAATAATTCATGTTTAAAGTCAATTGTTTTAGTTCTAAGGCCACATTCATAAATTACTATTTATTACAAGTCATTCTGCAAATTTATATCTTGCACTGTAATGGTACTTTCACTAACACTATCAGTCAATATAATATCTTCAGTCTCTTCTTCAATAGTCTTATTAACATTTAATATAGTATCATCCTGTGTACTATTAACTATATCAGCATTAAGATTTCTTAAATATTTTAAATTACCATAGAAGAGCAATATCACAGCCCCCACAGGGCAAATATCACTAGCGTTAACTTTATCAGATTCACATTCTTGTATAGATAAATAAAATGAATATTTTTAGACCTAGTGTTAAATTTATAGCACATACTATTTATATTTAAAATATTTTTCAAATTATAATCATACCTTCAGCCGAAGTATCATTATCCATTCTAGTTAGAAAAAAAAATTTAAATTTCATTCTTGTCCTAACAGCTTTCAATACATGGTCAACTTGATTACCTATAATAGGAGAAATATTTGCACTTTTAGCATTTTTGTTTATTCTTTCCATAAAACAGTTTTATAACTTTACTTTTCTTTATCTGTACAATCTTTCAAACAAAAGGCACGTGATTTTTAGATATTTTATTTTGATTAGAATCTGAAATGATACATTAAACCCAATAGAACATGTAGGTCTAAAATCATGATCATGTGACATTTCAATTACTTTCTTATGATTGACCAACTTTCATTTTAATCACTTTCTTGTGTTCATTCAATTTAAAATTAGATTTAGTATCAGTGACACTAATATCTGCTTGCTTTGTAATTTATCTATTCTTTCACTAGAATTTCATTTATCTTAAATGGTGGGGGGAAATCTGAATCAGCAATACCAAATTCACCAACTTGACTTTCTTTGTATAAAATAACAAAATTTCCAAATTATTAATTGATAGATTTAATAATATTTTTCATCATAATATTTTCTTTTTTCAATAATTTAATTTCACGTGATGAGTCTGTAACAATATTTAAAATTCTATCCAATAAAAAACTTCTTTACAAGATAAACAATTAGTATCCATTTTAGTTAGATTTTTTTTTCCTTTATCAAAATTATGATTGTTTACAGTTTCTAAATCCTACTTAGATATACCATTATTTTTTATTAATTTACAAATGTTATTATTACCTTCACTTTTAATATTTTTTTCCATCAAAAATTTTCAATTCTTGTGAATCATTTACCTCTGACACAATATCCTCCATTTTGTTTTCATTGACTTCCATTATGTTACCAGTACTTGAATTGTGATCACATTTGTTACAAATATAAGACTCCATTTTTACTTCATTTTTAAATAGTATTGTCCCATTAGATTTTACACATGATTTATGAAACTTATTATTACATTTAATTCTTGGCTGTTTACCAAATATCAGACCACTGCTTAAAGCACATGGTGTGCTCCCATAATACAACAGCAAAGTATTAAATAATATTAATAATGATGATGATAATAATAATAATAATAATATACCACAGAAAATCCTAATATTTCCGGTAAGTAATACTAAAGTAGTTGAGGCTCAAACCCCTAAAAAAACTAACAATAATACTACAATTTAAAAGATAAAAGTAAACCAATATATATAGTTTGAGAAAACAAAAAGAACTTTTTTGAAACAATAGCTAATGAAAATTATAAACTGATTAGAGGATATCATAAGAAAAACCATAACATTATAGATGAAAAGAAAACATGGAAACAATAGAGCCACATGATCGAGTAGTTGGCATCAATAAAGCCACTACAATGTGTAAATATTTAGACATAGTTAAATTGTATACAACCATCACAAAAGCTAACATGCAAGCAATTACTTTAAAAAATCTGACTACAATAAAATAATAAAACAGTTCCAAGATTTAGAAAAACAAATCCAAATGACATAAAACAGCTAGATTTAAAGATTCAGATGAACCAAGGGCCCCCTTACACACTGAACCAATGGTGTGTGAGAAACAATAAATGAACACTTTAATAGGGGACTATATTCGTAATTTAAAATATTTCTTCTTGCATTCAATAGTAATAACTGACACAGATGCAAATATATCACTGAATCATTTTCCATGCTTATTATTATATCAAGCAATAACTGAAATCGAACTGTGGGAAACAATCATAAAAATCACAGACCACCCAAACCCCAGATACCTAGCTATTGAATTTTTTGATATTAGTCAAAAGGAACTGATTTCAAAACCAAATCAAAACAGGCAATTGTTATAGTCGATCAAGATCATCAAAGCCATATTATAGGAATAATTAAAAAGACATACTTTGGATATACAATACAAGACTTTCAAAAATTATGGATCATCAACCCATAAAGTACCAAAGGCATCCAGATACCAGGAACATCACAACATATAGTCTGCATTAAATATATGGATGACTTCACAGTCTTCTGTCCATCTAAAAAGAAGATACCAATATTACAAAAAATACTTCAAGTGGTCCAAACATCACACCATCTAAAATTTTACCAGAATAAAACTGTTGCCTAGGCACTATACACCAGTAAGCCATGCACACAAATATTTCAAGATAAACCATCTGCTTTTCTTGACTTTCCTTTCTACATGGAGACAAATGCAATGAAGCAAAAATCCAGAACAAGTTAAAAGACAAAGCAGAATGAATCACTGCTTGTCTGTCAAAGCATGCCTCTCAATATACTCTAAAGTACAATTACTCAATCAGCTGATGATCACCAATATTATATACTATCCTCCCATAATTCAATTCTCCAAAGCATTCACATCAAAAATCTCTTCATATTACAATACACTTCTATGGAATAGAAATACAGTGTCAATATTTGCAAAATGCCTTAGTCGCACAACAATACACAATGGTTTGCAGTTACACAACATAGATATTTTTCAAATACAGAAGATCACAAACCTTATAATAGCCACCCTCAAACATTTCCCAGAACTTCAATGTATAATCCAAATAATATCTACAGACAAAACTCCACCTTACCTAACATCAGTTATAAACTAGTTTAGAACCACACATACTCAAATATCACTGCAAACAACAAAATATTCATATTGGCAGATCTATGACTGGTATATACACCAAATATTTCCACCCAGATGCTCAGAAGACACAACTAGCACCTGCTTAAAAAATTTAAAAAATGGTCCATGGAGTCCAAATTTTTGATTTTCTTCTTAGAATGAATCTATATTCCTTGCCAACATCTTACTTTTTAAGCTACAGATGCTTGTAAATTAGACTCCTTCTGCACACTATGTCAGCAAGCAGAAGAAATTTAACATCTGTTTTACAACTGCTCAGCATTCAACAATATACGGCATGAAATAACTAATACATAGACAAACAAACATCTCCCTGTAGGATATCATCAGCACATTTTGCAGAACATCTACTTCTACAGTTTATGCAGCAACTTTTGTGTTTTATGCATTTTGGTGCATGCGATGCACATTCACTTTTGGCAATAATACAAGGCAACATACATCAACGTTTCATAACAAATTAGCATAATTAAAAAACAGAAGACAATAAAATAGCACATCCAGACATTTTCATGGCCACTTGGTCACTCATAAAACAATACTCAAATTTCTGATAGTTCTGACATTTCTCAAATCATTTAATATATTTGGAAAGAGAATGCAAGAAAATGGACATCACGAAATCCAAGAATTGACAGATGATAATAAAACATGCAAACTATTGCCAGCCCAGTTTACAAAACCAAAACTTAGAGACTAACAAACTGTTACTAAGCATATATATATATATATGTGTGTGTGTGTGTGTGTGTACCGAATATGTCTTAATTATCCAAATGTCAATTAGATAACTTTGAGAAACAATTTAAAGAAAATCAATATAATTAAAAACAAACTAACAGAAGCCACATAAATTTAGTATTAAAACCCATAACCGACAATCCATTGCTCATTCAGTTTATATCTGTAAAGGAGAAGTATTTTTAATTTGCTGATATTATTGTAGAACATATATATTTTAAAAGAAAAAGTGACTGTACATTTGCTGTGTTATAATATATGATCTGTAAAGATTTTTAAAGAACTTAGGTAGATCAAATATTCATAATTCTTAGAAACAGCCATGTAAACACATGCATACAAAAGTATTAATGTAACCTGCTCTTCTAGTCTGAATAAAGTTCCTTTTTGAAACAATAATAATAATGATGATGATGATCGTGATGATGATGTTCTTTTGAATTAATGAAAATAATCTTGAAACAATAGATTGCCTGTTTTTGTTTTGTTTATAGTTGTGAAATGGGGAGAATTTATTCGCTGTTAGTTAATTATTCATTCCATTTTTTTTTTCATTTAAAAGTTTATTTCTAGATGGGAAGGGCAACCAAATAATAAAAACAGCTTTTCTTCCAGTCTCATTGTTTATTGTGTTAGGAGTATTTTATGTTTTGTTGGCTAAGATTAAAACTACACTTTATTCATTTTGAAAAAAATGTATGTATATACTTCAACAAAAATCAATAAATTAAAATTAACTGTGATAAAACACAGTTGTTGAAGCTTTAAACATAAAATTATAACAATAAAGCTGAGTGCTTTCGGGGGACTTTAGCCTCCATAATCATAGCTAAATACAAAATATAAACACTTATTCACAAGCAAAATGCGTACCTTAAATAAAATAAAATGTAAACTAAATCTAAATAAATAAATAAAATACAATATATATATAAATAAATATTATAACGTCCATATTTTAGAAATATTAAAACAAGAATCCTTTTTATTAATAGCATTGGGATTAGCAGCTATAAAACAAGCTTCTTTAATCTTACTCTTTACATCATTCTTCTCCGTACACACTAAGTTTGCCTCTACTGGTTGACATAAGTGTCCAGCCTTATTTTCATGTTCTACAAACACTGAATTTCCCAAAAATTTAGTTTTAGTATGATGATATAAATATTTATGCTGTGAAACTCTATTTAAAATATTGGTTTTAGTTTCACCATAATAAATAGAACAACAATCTTTATGAGGACAAGAAACACTATAAACCACATGCTAAGTTAAATTAGATTCAATTTTGAATTGTTAATCAATCTATTCATATTTGGAGGTGAATGAAAAATTACTTGAAAATCTGGAGATAACTTATTAATTAACTGTTTTGCAATAGAATGAATAAATGGTAAAACTATATGAGGTTTTTCAATCTTGTCAGTTTAAACTGCAAATTATGTAAAAATTTTACAACTCTATTATTGATAATTGAATGTTTATGCCCAAGTTTGACTAAGTCCTCAATAAAACAAATAAGATTTTCTTTCCTATGTGCCTCAAATTTGCAAAGATGGTGGTTTCTATATAAAAATGAATTCAATAATGACAACTTGTGCACTTGAGGAGAGTATGAATGCAGATGAATTAAACCCCTAACTTCCATAGGTTTCACAAACATACAGTAGTCCAAATGATCCTCTGTTCTATGCACAATAATATCTAAATATTTCACTTCCTGTAATGCATCTTCCCAATTTATCGTAAGATTTAAACTGGTAGCCTCATGAATACTACT
Organism: Epiperipatus broadwayi; assembly: GCA_028023455.1. NCBI lineage: Eukaryota > Metazoa > Onychophora > Udeonychophora > Euonychophora > Peripatidae > Epiperipatus > Epiperipatus broadwayi. The sequence goes on along the minus strand of JAQFVV010012480.1, from coordinate 893,461 downwards.
TTAAATCAATAAAATTATAAATTTGGTTTAAGCACACTCTTAATAAATACATGATAATAAAGATTGATTTAATTACACATTTCAAATATGAAGACATTCACACACTTTTAAATATAGTCCATCCCTTAAAGAAAAGCTTTTAGTATATTATGAGATTAAAATATATGCACATACTAGAATTCATTTTAGATAGTAATTATAGGAAACAGTTATTAATAATTATAAAAAAAACATTTAAAGATAATTATATGGAACACTCAAAGATAATTATGGGACTTAAAGATTGCTCTGGCTTTCAAAGTCTAACCAGGACTTTCATTCAAACATTTCAGTTTATGAATGGGAATATGAAATTTATATTATCTAGGATTTTGACACTTGGCATTCCAAAGGATATGATTTCTTGCTATTTCCTGCTGTATGGGTTATCAAGCAGATGGATTTTTGATTTAATTGATGGTTTACCTCTAGACTGACTTTGGCATTCATTGAGATAGACTTTTCCTGACAGTTCATATTATTACATAGGCATGGTTTTTAGATGGAGGATTTCTGGTAGCCTGGGACCAATGCTGGAGACTGGTCAGATACTCCAGTAACTGCTTAGCATTGCATGGTGTTAGATAGTTCTTCAGTAAATATGAGGACATCCAACTGAGGTTTGGGGATGTTGATGGCTTTTCCCACTTTTCTTTGCTGGAACTCTTTCATGGTAGTAATGCAAATCTTACTCTTAATGACTGCTATAAATCAAGAATCAAGAAAATCAATGAATGAAGATAAATAGATTTTTAGTCCTTTTATGTGAGTCCTCCTTATTGTTCCCCTGGTTTTTTTCCATCGAGTTTAATTAATTTGCAAATTGTACTAATTATACCCCATTGTTTTTAATTTGCAGACTTGCATAGATTAATCTGGTCTTTGGATAAGATATTGTCTGAAATTATTTCCCATTGTTTTCATTTATAGTTACTGTCCCATTTTTCTTTTGTTTATCAGCCAAACAATCTTTGAGTGAGTTAAAGCTTATATTATACACTTTCCTTTTACATATTTTAACTCAACTTTCATTTCTCTACATATGCACATTTTCTTTTTATTTTGCTTACATAAATGAAAAGAGAAAATTTCAGTCTTTAAGTCTTTTTAAACTTTATTTTGTTACATTTATTACCCTTCCCCTACTTGCTCTTTAACTACTCAATAATGCAGCACTTTGTCTTTTGGTGACCTGCATTTTAAAAAAAAAAAATTAAATTCTTTCCAAATTATATTTTTTTTCTTAAAACTTTTACTTATTCCTGTTAATAAGCTTTACTCCAATCATTTATTGATAAAATGCTCCCACAGTGTTTCTATTTTTTTTTAATTTTATTTTTAAACTTTTTAAACCAATTATATATTTTCCATATAAATATTATAAATTATGTAATGCTATGTACAATATATGCACACTGACACCATTGAAAGAATTATGAGATAGAAGTGGAATTGAGCTGGATATATTGTCAGAAAAGATAGATAATAGATGGGTAGTTGAAGTTCTAAACCAGATTCCTAAAGATTGTATAAAACCTACAAAGAGACCATATGTGAGATGGATGGATGAAATAAGGAAGTGTGTTGAGATAATATGGAAAAGAAAGGCTAGAGATCAGAAAAAATGAATTGAATTTACAGATATCTTTATCCTGCAAGGATGACATTTGAAAGGAATAAAAAAACCTTTTTATTTTAGTAAGAATTTAAAGCTGACTAAAAATGCTGTTTTACATACTTATAGTTGGTTTGACTTTTATTAAATACTTGCTAGATATTCTGTCTTTGTATACATCTAAAACTGCAAGGATGAATGATTGGGACACTTGTGGCAAACAGTGATTTAACTGTATTGTGTTAATTTTTCAAAATCTGAAACTACATATATTATAATAGTAACTTATTTAATATTATTTCATATACATAACTTATAATTGTCCATTCATATTGTTTTATAATTAGTATAAATAAAATCTCTTCTACTTGAATATGAGCCTATGTTTATATCTGGCATATGGTTAATTTTATCAGTGTTTACTTTTGCTCAATTTTCTATTTCCCTCTATATTGAAGCATTCTGTGTGGATGCACACACAGAGCTTTATGATATTTATTTAAATGTAATATGAATAGAAGGTGATAGATCTACTAGCTAATTCTTTATTCTCACTAACAAAATAAGATATATATGCAAGTGTGTGTATGTTTGAATGATGGTATGTATATATATATATAATTAAAAGCGTGCTAATAACTCTAAACAAGCTTTTTTTTTTATTTATGATAAATGCTACTACAAGAGAAGGCATATATATATATATATATATATATATATATATATATATATATATATATATATATATCATTAACACTAGAATACATTTTAGTTATATATTTGGGGGAGGGGTTCTTTGTTTTGTGTGTTTTTCTAAAAAAAGAAATGGAAAATTAAGTTGACACTTTTTTTTTTGCATTTAATAGATTTTTACTAATTGATAGCAAAGCATTCGGCTAAAAGCAAGAATTTCTATAAGTCTTTTATAAAACATTTGTAAAAATACAATTTCATTGGGACAAATTATTTCTTGTCTTTGGGGGTAGTTAAGTTTTCTTATCTTATTTTAATCTTGATAAGGTTTTGCAGATTGGTGCAAATTAAGAACTAGTCAACTGGTGTATTTTCTTTTCCAGAAAAAGTCAGTCTGGGGAATTAATTAAAATGTTTTTTAAATAATAAGAGTATAGAAAAAAATTTAGACATGATATCTGGAGGAATAGCTAAATATGATTTCTTGGTTTTTTGCTGAGTAATATTTTTTTAGATTTGTAGGCTTATAATACTGGGTGATAGTTTCTCTTTAGACTCACATTCTCTCTAATGTACCATTGAATGTAAGCAGATGTCACATATCACCATGACTTTTGAGTAGAACAAGTTTAGCCTTCCTTTTGGAGATCTTTGGAGGAGGGGAGTGCATCTTTGGTGTGGAGAAATCTATCGATTCCATAATGCTGTCACAAAGGGAAAAATGTACCAGCTTCAAATCTAGTTCTTTCCTGTACTACAGTAACTAAGAACCCACCCAGAAAGAAGTTTAACTTGTAAGAAGACAGTTGTACCATCCTGCATCACCAAAGTAATTATCAAACAACTGCAAATGCAAGTATAAACTTTTAATCTTTAAAGATAAAATATTTCAAATGTCTTCTATAATAACTCTATAATATCTAAATTTAAATTTTTCAGATTCATAACTACTCGGTAAAAAGACTTGATCCTAAAGGAAGATGTAATTTTAAAAAAGACATTAATATATATATATATATATTGTACCAATATTGAAATTGGCACATATTAATTTTATTTAAAAAATAAAAAGTAAACAAATTCAGTTTGCTGTCAAAAGTAAAATTAAAAAATCAGAGTTTTAAAATAAAAATCTTTCGTAAAAGTTTTTGAAATAAAAGTTACAATTAATTAATCAGAAGGGGAGAGGGGTGTTTCATTAGAAAAAGTCAAACTAAAAGTTTTATAAAAGGAAGTAAACAGTTTTTCTAATTAGTATTTGTAAAAATAAATAATTTAAAGTTTAAAAAATATAAATCTCTTTTCATTCGAGCTTATTATAATAAATTATATATGTGTGTGCCAGTGTGAATAAATGTATGCGTAATAATTGTTATTATAAATAAATGAAAGTTAAAGAAGATTATCATTAAAAAACATGGCAATGGCTATTAATTAAAAATATAAAACAACACTTCTGCATGGCTATTACTAATTAAACAATCTTTCAAAACATGTCAAAGGATTATCAATGAAATTTCAACAACAGATATTGCCGGAGGATATCGAAAAGAAAAACACTTTGCAGGTATAAATAGTAAAATTTTATCAGATAATCAGTTGAGTTCAGAAATTAATTGAGTCAGTTAAGTCAAGAGAAGACAATCAGTTGAGTTAATTGTATCCAGAAACAAAATGTGGTGCTGAGCAGTTTTGTGAAATACACGCCTCTCCACAGCCTGATGTCCGATGAAAACAGCAAGATCTGCCTGTGAAATAATGTCAGCTAAACAACTTGGAAATCTCCATCAATATATAATTGTCTCCAATAGTAATAATCATGAATAATAAGGAAACTCATCAAGGAAATGTCCCAGCTGGCTGGAAGAAGCAACAAACAAGAAGAAAACAAAGTTCTAAATCTACATTCAAAATCCTAGGTAAAACATTTGCTTATTTTTGTTTATACCATAATAGCCATTGCATTAAAATTTGTAAAGCCTCCAGAGACAAGTAATTTGAACTCTATAATCATGCATAAAATGAACTATTGATGTGTATGTTTGTGAATGCTATATGATTTTATATACATCAAACATTATTTATGCTTTTCATAAGATATATATTATAATGTGTTAATTTAAAATGTGTGTGTGTTATATTAGTTAAAAAAATTATAAAGATGTTTAAATTTAGTAAATTAATGTTAGTTAATAAATTGTCTTTAAAATTAAACTTTATTTGTCCATCAATTCTTTTCATCAATTCCTTCTACCAATTCTTTTATTAATTCTTCACCATTAACCCTTTCAACGATTATTATTTAATTGGCCGAATGAGTTAAAAATTAAAACTTGTAATTGGCCAACTCACAACTTTAACAAAATCTATTGTTAAAATAGATCACTTTTAATAATATAAATACATTAGTTTCATTTGTAAAAAGTATATTACTGAATTGTCAGATTATGAAACAAATGAAAGTCTTTTCAAAAATAAAATTTGATTTATAATTTAAAAAATATTCAATTGCGGTGAAATAAAAGTAACCGCTATTCAACCAACCATTGATGCAATCTTTTTTTTTTCACTTTAACGTTACGATCAATATGTAGCAATAAATAAATAATTCTTGGTAATATCTTAACTATTTTTCTAAAATAATTTGATTTTAGTATTATTTTATCAATAATAATTTGTAATTCAATTCAAATATTGTTTAAAATGTTGTAAACATTCGTTTATAATTTTCGTAATAAAAATCAAAACGAACGTAACTTTTTACTTTTTGGCAGCCATTTCCCTTTCTGACAGAAGTGGGACAGCCAATAAGATTCAAGAAAAGTTGGTGAGGAGGCAGTGCTTTGGTTTTGTTTGACATATATGGTCATTTTTATTGATTTTTTACTTGTAAAATAAATCTGAAGAGGGCACCATCTTACAGAACTTTTGATTTTCTTTCGAATGACATATTATATGTATATGTGGGATAAAAAGTAGCTGATTTAGAGTGATGTCAAATCTTCTCATTTTTAGACGAGTCATGCATTATAAGAGTTAATTATGTATAATCTGTTAGTGATTACAAATAGCTGAGCTAGCCATGGATATTTAGGCATTGAGTTAGTGGTCATTGCTCAACGTGCGTTATTTATTCATTCTTGAATAGATAGCTGGCACCCATGTTTATACACAAAAAAAGTGCTTTGAACGTGGTGTTGAACCCTACAGCCAAGAAGAAGCTATGTCCTGAAAATGTAATGTTAGTTATATATTTTATAGCTATCGTTTGGACATACATATTCTCCGAATATGTTCTTCTCTGCCTAAGAGGCTGGTGTTTCGAAAGACACATATTCGAACCTGGTACAATATATATATATGGGTGTAGTAACTCTTTATAACAAGTCAGTCTATGTCAGAACTTAATTTCTAATTGTTAATGGAACAAAATTCTAAAAAATTTAAAAATACAATATTTTTATTATTTATTTTAAAATATGCCATGTCATTTTTTTTTAGTTATAAAAATATATACTTTATTGATTAACTTTATCTATGCTGACTTGCAAGTATTGGACAAATGATATTTTATTATTAAATCAATTAATACATAAATTTGTTTGTTTTGTCTCCAATCTTTAGGGGGAGAGTAATAATTATTTTATAACTTTAAAGTACCAATAGCAAGTTTGAATTTCTTAAATCATTTGTCCACATTCTTGTCAGTTAAATCTTGTCATTTGTTTGTTTAGAAAAAAGAGAAAATCAAATATCTGAATTAAAACTTGCAATCTACTTGTATATATGTAATCAAACCAATACCTCATTAACAAAATTAAGAATAAATGAGTGGAAAGTCATTATTTAAGTCCACATCTATTTAGTTTATATTTAGTTGAAATTCTTTATGACAATTAAATGAAATAATATATGTGTGTGTTTATTTATGTGTTAAAATAAATAATCATTATGTTTATTCTTAAATGTAAAATGGGCAATGATACATACATCTAGGGTAAAAGTACTCTGTCTCAGCAGGTGTATCTTATTGCCTCCTTAGTGATTTACTATAATAATTCATAAATAAGTTTCATATTTAAGCTCATGGGCATTGTATTTTCTATAAAATATGATTATCTGGATTTTCACATCATTGTTTGTCTTATTAATTTTTAAACACAGGCTTAAATATCTATTAAGTATGAGTTAGGGCCTTTGTGGCCGGTATATCAGTGTTACTTGGTAGAATAATATGTGCCTATGTACTTCCAATAAGGCAGGATTGTTATTAAACTTTAAAACATCACATGATCACTATCTTCCATGCTTGCTCATAACTGTTGTTAAAATAGGCAAAAACTCTCTCCATACAGTAGTGCCACTACTGCATTGAGAGAGTTTTGCCTATTTTAAGTACTTCCAATAAATGAATAGATGTCGAGTAATACTATGTGAGCTTCCAGATGGATATTTTACCGATACAGGAGATAGCCATATTTTTGAGCCAATAAATAGGTACTCTATGAGAATTGTGATTCATAACCCACACTCCAGTTCCCTGCATATAGAAACACACACATATATATAAAAATATAGTTATATTATAATGGTTCATGAAATCATAGTTTTACCATACCTCCTACAGTACAGCACCAGGCTATTTGAACCTGATAAATTTATAGAGTAGGCAGATACGCACTGTTAAAATCTAACTTTTACATACTACATTTTATTCTGACCATCAGCTTTTGCCACTAGCTCAGGGAACAGCAGAGATAATGTGTACTTACTTATTAAAATATATTTTCAATATTAAAAAAATAAAAGAAGTCACTGCCAGTAATAACAAACAAAACATTTATTGATGCACATATATAAAATTAAGGATTGGTTATTTTAGTATAACTTTAATATTTTTTATAAAATATTAACTTAACTTTAGGTTTTAATTTACAATTTAACTTTTTATTTTAAAAGTTTGCACAGAGGAATTTAATATTTATTAGAGTGTTGAGTATAAATAGACTACATAGATTTCATTTGAAAAGAAAATATTCTATCCCTGATTTAAGCTTAGGCCAAAAGTTCGTAGTCAAACCAATGTCAATCTATCTGATATATCAATGTATTGAATGCAGCATAAATATGACAGCACAATACCATACTGTCAGTAATGCACATCTGAACAGCATGGTTATAGAAAAGAAATTGTTTCTCATCCAGTACAGAAATGTTACATCTATCTGGCAAGAACAATAAAAAACACTCCATAGGCAGAGATTGCGATCCTTTTTGCCATCTTACTATCCCATTCCATAGGCTAAAGGGGTGATCCAAGAAGCAGGGAATATGTCTGCTTCCAATGATCAGTACAAAATGGGACTTATTTTGCCCAAGTGTGGCATATGTGATCCTGCATGTAGCGGACCTCATACTACATTTACTAATTACACCAATATATCCAATCGATTAACCCAATTTAACTAGGAAACAAATAACCCAAGATTAACCCTCTCTTAATTAAACTAATATAACATTAAAAATTTATGCAGCCATTCACACCTGACCTAAATTTAACATTTATTAAAAATTGTTTAACAAAAAAAAATCATAATAAAAACTTAAAAGAATAAAACTCAAATAACTTAATGGAAATGACTTAAAAAAATACATAAAAAAAATTAGTTATTAATAATAATTTACATTGGTCAGATAGGATTCTATTTCTATTAAATACTGAAAAGGTTTTGGAATTAAAGTAATTACTGTTTTGAAAATGTTCATTAGTTATATAGTTTTTACTGTTTTAGAAAAGTTCATCATTTATAGTTGCTTGCAATTTGGGAGCCAGTGTTAATTGCCCCGAGGTCCTATGGTCCTCAATATAGGAAAACGATTGGTTATTTCTTTTTTTTAGCAAAATTCTCTCCGCACTAACACATATAGCACACCTCTGCTTTCACATCTCTATCTTCTCTTCTTTTTTCATTATTTCCAATCTTTTCCTTTTATATTAAACTTTTGGATCCATGTGAAATTGTGTCATGATGATGATGATCCTTTCGTTGAAATCTGTTTCCTGAGGGACTTCTTTTATTGGCTATTAGTTTCTATTGTTTTTTCCTCTCCTATCTGACCTTTACTTATTATACATTTTGGGATGCCTAAAGGCTAATTTACTTTTAACTAATTAAAATAATCATTTCCATTTTACACAATAGCATTAATTAATTTATTGTACATTCTTTTTATCTTTAAATCTTTCAAGTCTTTTACTTAATATTTAGTTTTAAAACTTTTTTTTTTAATAAAGTTTTCTTTTAATAATTTTTGATCTGTGCGATTTTATATATATAAAGTTTAGAAGACTTTTAATTTTCAATTTTTAATTGTTAAAAAAAGAAGTTCGTTTGCGAACTTTTATTTTTAATGTCTAATTTTTAATATAAATAATGTAATGGCGTGTATGCCCGATACAATATATATATATATATAAACCATTATACAATTACAGATATCCAGTAATGCCCTCTGTTTAATAGTCTGTATCTCAATAATAACGAACTTCAAAATGATACCTAATCAGAGGGCGTTACTGGATATTTGTAAATGTATAATGGTTTATATATTTGTATCATTATTTCAGTTAGTGTTAACAGTACCTTTATATATATATATAATTCGATAATGGTGATTGGCCTATCCTGCCAATGCCTAAAATAATGTAGTCAGCACAGAATTCAATCCCATATACCATTGTCTTCTGTAATTATGTTTATTAGTTATGCCTGTTAGTAATGTTATGTGGGATAGATAAACAATGTCTATAATGTAATTGTTAATAATAATGGGAGCTAGAATTATGCTTTGTTCCATAACTCCTGCTGGGATTAATAAAAGAGATATAATAATAAAAAATACTTAACTTCCCCTATGTATGTAAACATGCAATCACTTTGTTATATATTTCTGACCTCTAACTTAATAATATATCACCAGGTATTGAGTCAACTCTTGACAATTGGCATATTAATTTTATAATGGCATATTTTTTGATCAAATTGGCATATAATTTATTTGTAATGCTCACACAGTATCATACTGGTACACAAAGGTTGTTATCATTATTAACATATAGTTCTTTTGTAATGCACATACATGTATCACCCTGATATTTCAATATGGTTATCATTATTAACTTCTAGTTTATTTGTAATGCTCATACATGGATCATAATGAGATCCAAATAATATCATTGTTATCCTATATCTTATTGAAGTTGTTATTAATAAATTATGTATATTTATGTTTATACATTTGTCGTGTCTTTCCCTGATTCACTACATCCATCCAACTATATTCACACTTTGTTAAGTGATTTATGAATCTATTCAAAACCCTGAGTTATATATAAAAAATGTTGATCTAAGCATTGTCAAAACATTATGTTCTTATGGGTGCTGGTGAGTATCTGATCAATTAATTTAGTAACTAATACATGACTGAGGCTGAGTTTGAATCCATAGAGTCCTTGTATTACCTTGATCACTGGGGCTAGGTCTCTGAGTCTTGTTGATTTGAACACACGATTTTCACCATTACATGCTATATATTTTTTATGGGCTTGGCTTCCCAACATGGGACTTCAATATATTTTTTTTCTGGGCTTTGCTTCTCAAGTAGAGCTTCAATATATAAACCCACATACACTAAGTAATAATTTTGGTTTGGAAAAAAATAAATTTTTGTAAGATATATAGAGATTATTTTCCCGGGTTTGATGCCGCATTGTGAGGCAATTGAATTTTATAACCTACATCCAGGAAAGGTAGAGTTGAATTTTATAACCTACATCCAGGAAAGGTAGAGTTTATTTCTTCAAGCTTGTTGCATAAATTTTGATGTTATATCGGATCTTGGTTGATGACATGGTGCCAGAGATAATCTTTAAAAAAAATTTTAGGTTACTCTAAATAAATTTTGTCATCAGCCAGGTGTTTAAGAATCAATGGATATCATTATTGACTTTGTTGTGTGGATTAGTGATGTTGGGAGACACATACTGATGTGGAAATAAACAAAAAAGGATAACACAAGGGTAATAAAGTGAGATAATGGTGTAAAAGGCTTCAACATATTCTAACTTTGCAGTTTTTCTAGGTGCAGCAGAGCAACCAATCTGTAAGCAAGGGTGTCAGTGACAGATCTTAAGAGGGTAAGATATATATATATATATATATATATATATATATATATATATATATATATAGTACCAGGTTTGATCCGATGGATAAATAAACTTACACTTCAATGTGTTTAATCTTAATTGTAATACATTTATAATCATATTTAATTATAAATATTACGTGAACGAACCAGCATGTTCAAGCAAAGTGGAAAATATTATTGATAGCTTTAACTATCAACAATACCCATGATCAGATGGAGCTATGCAATGCATCACTTGATCACATTTCCAGATCATGGCTCACCTCAGCTGCTAGATTCAAACCCCTACTATCCAAATGCTTTATTTGTTTTGGAGTAAACCCCGGGCACCAGCTAGTCTAAGACTAACATGTTCAGACAGTAGGCTCATAATCCAGTGCTCAAACAATTCCTTAACTAGCTCAGTCTATTTTTAATCAATAACAGATTATACAAAATTAGTGGTGAAAAGAATTGATAAAAGAATTGACCGACAAATAAAGTTTAAGTTTAAAGAAAATTTATTCAATTAACACTAATTATACTAAATTTAAATACTTTTATAATATTTTAACTAACATAATATTGGTATTTTTTTATCATGCACATACTTAATTCACACACTGACATATATAATAAAGCATTAAATAGTATTTAACATTTAGAACACACAAATTAATAGTTCATTTTTTATGTGCTATAGAGTTCATATCCTTGACTCTTGGAGGATTCATACGAATTTTTATGAATGTGATGGCTACTTTATAAATGAAAATAAGAAAATGTTATTACCTAGGATTTTAGATGTTGATGCATCTTGTTGTTTGCTGCTTCTAATGAGATATCTCTAAACGGTTAGATTTGAAGTTTTTCTGTGGAGATTTGATGATTTTTAGTTGGTATTATTCCTGGAGACAATTAGATATTGACGGAGATTCTTCAAGCTGTTCTGCAGACATTATTTTCATGGGCAGGTCTTGCTGTTTTACTGGACTTCAGGATTGAGACAACCACATGTTTCCCATGGTTTTAACACTGCATTCTTGATTGATTCATAATAAACTGAACTGTTATCTGTGATGCAAGTCTGATGCAATTAACTTAACTGTAATGCAACTGACTTGACTGACTTGACTAACTGTCCGATAAAAAATTGTCTATGTGTGAAGTGTATTGTAGAAGTTCTTTTCATTAGTAGCTAATCCATTGGAGATAAGCTTTTTAATCCTGTTGTCAAAATTCCTTTGATAATCCTTTAATCCTGTGTTTTTGAAGATTGTTTAATTAGTAGCCATGCAAACGTGTTGTTTTATATTTTAATTAGTAGCCACGACTGAGAGTTTTTTAATTTTTAACTTTCATTTATTTTTCACTTTAACATTTATTTTGCATACATTTATTCTATTTACAAATGCACATATATATTTTAAGATCCATTTACTATTACATTTTAAGATGACTCTTTTTCTTTTACTTAAATAAAAAGAGATTTATATTCTTTAAACTTATTAAGTTAAATAATTTTACTTTTGGGAAATGTATGTATTCAAGCACAAGTGCGTGTGCGGCGCAACTGCTCCCAAAAGCTGTTAATACAAATACAAATAGCTAACTAAAAATATTAAAACAGTTACAGACCCCCCATACAGTATATAACATTGCTTGTCCAAATAACTATTGCAAAGGCACATATTATGGGAAAAGCAGAGCATCTCTGGCCACACGATTGGCACAACACAGGTATTCGTACAATAGAGCTCGCAACGATCCTTCTACTTATTCAGTTTTTTATCAGCACCAGTGCACAAGTCACCATGAGTGCATTCCGGACAATCCTACCATCATATGTAGAGAGAGACATGACCGCAAAAGAAAGATCAAAAAGGCTTTATTTATCTCTCGCGACAGCGATGCCATAAACAGGAAGGACACGTGTTTTTCTCTATCAAAAAGATGGAATTAGCATATTTGCATAAATTTAAATGTAAGCAAGCTATGATTATGATGGCAAGATCCTTTGAAAATGCTCAGCTGTTTTAATATTTTTAGTTAGCTATTTGTATTTGTATTAACAGCTTTTGGGAGCAGTTGCACCACACACGAACTTGTGCTTGAATTCTTTAAACTTGAAAATCAACTTTCAACTAATAATAATAAACTCTTTACTTTTTTTTATAAAACGTTTACTTTAACTTGTCTAACCAAAACTCCCCTCCCCTCTTTTAATTAATCAATTGTAACTTTTACTTCAAAAACTATTAATAGGAAACTATTTGACTTTTAATCTTACGTTTTGACAGCAAACTGCATTTTGTTTAATAAAGAAACTTTTCTAGATTTTCATAACTTATTTATTTCTTTGTTGATTTATTATTTTAATATTTTTTTGATAAAATTATTATGTACCAACTACAATCTTCTGGATTTATTTTTAATTGTACATGTAAAATTTATCTCAAGTAAATAGTAGTAGATAGGCAAGTATGAACTTAGTATGAATATAGATAAAGGAATAGGCAGGGCATGGAAATGATAGGGAATAGGATGAAGATGCTATGGGAGATTGGAAGAGGAGAAGTATAACATTTTAGGAAAACTAAAAAACAATAGTACAAAGAGAGAATTGTTTAAGTGAAGAGATAATTATAGAAAATGGAAGGCCATTTTAGTATAAGCAAAAAAGAAAAAAATGGGAGTGACATTTCAAGACATATACCAACTACTGATGACCATGAGGATAGAGTCCAATCAGAGAGCAGAGGAAGTGAAGAGGGAATACAGAAAGGGGTTGAGGAAGTAAACAAAAAATAGATGATCTGGGAAATGCTCTACAGGGTGACTTTAAGACCATCCATAAAAAATGCAGAATGCACTAGGACAGCATTTCCCAACCTGTGGTACGCGAGTTGCTGGTTGGTGGTATGCGAAAAATAATCAATAATGGCAGACATAAAAAAAATCAAATAATAAAAATATCATAGAAACGTTTTTTCCTATAATTCATAAAAATTATTTTAATTAATAATATTATACAGTAAAGTTGTTAATATGTACAGTCGATGATCGAAAATCCAGCAATCGATATCGTTTTTTTGGAGTGCATTTTTAAATTTAGCCGTTAGCCATTAGTAACTTGAGATATTGCCGCCACTGTTGTCATGGTCATGCACTCTTGTTCACTTCCCCGCGTGGCTTACAAGTGACAGGTTATTGTTTGTGATTGTATCGTCTTTGTTTATTAAAATACATTGATCCCCATATAACCCGCTTATTCGAATTTAGACAAGAAGGACAGTTTTTTTTTTGAAGACAATTCTTTTGATCTTTCTTCGAAATTGTATGATTTTGGTTGGCTTCATTCAGGTGATTGCATATTTAACTGATATTTTTTTGCAAATAAATAACTTAAATTCGACACCTCAGAACAACTCGATAATGATCTTTAATGTTAATGATAAAATTGAAAATATGATTAAGAAATTAGATTTTTGGAAGCAGTGTATTGAAAACAATCAACCGAAAGTATTCAAAACTCTACATATTTCTTTGTTTGAAAATAGGTTAGTCTGTCTCAAGATATACGAGAAAATATAATAGCACATTTAACAGGATTAAAATTGTCTTTAATGGAATATTTTGCAAAACCCGAAAACACACATGATAAGTGGATTTCAAACCCCTTCTATGAAGAACATTTAGAAAAAGCTACATCATTATCAATAAAAGAGAAAGAAAATTTAATAGAATTATCGACACAATCTAATTAATTTTGGTTAAACATTAAAGATTATGAACAACTTTCTGAGAAAGCTTTTCTTCATATTGTGACCGGTCGCCTTATTCAACCGTTCATATAGGGATTGAAAGCTCCGAAACAAACATGATATAGCGTAAAGCTTTATTTATTTTCCTATATCGATAGTTGTTCATTATCAACACAAGGGGGCGCCAGATACGATGATTTAATTTACAATTTAATTTCTCGCATCACCTTACGTCATATCAAAATGATTTCGAAGTCTAATCCCCGCCCATAAGCTCAAACTCCCAGCATGGACCAATAAGGGTCACTCAGGGTCGCGATGAAATTGTTTCAAGAATATCATTCTGGCAAAAGACACAATAATAACCAATGGAGAAGAAGCTTGGTTGATTTACAGATCGGTCCAAATATTGGACCGGGTCATTGGTTATTTGGCGACTAATACGAATGTTTGACTTATGCATCCTTATATAAAAAAATTAGAAGCTTATAATATCATCCCCCCGTTATCATACAGTCCAATAGAATTATTCATACTAGCTTTATTGACATTTACTTATACTTATTAATAATAGGCCCTCCCAACTCTTAAACCTATCTTAACTACATAGTAAATAAACATCGTGACTTACGGCACGATGAAACTTAAAGAAATAAACAAAACAAAAAAAATAAGAAAGACAAATTTAAAAGTAAAATAATTAATCGCATGAATAAATGCTGATTATAATACTTAAAAAAACATATTTTAATTATAGAGAATGATTTGAGGAATGCTCGACTTGTTTAAATAAAAAAAGAATTTATTGAATATAAAAAAAAATGAAACATTAATTAATTGCTTTATTTGCACGCACATACACGCATTCTCGCACTCGCACAGAAAAGAACATATTATGCATAATAAACATGGATGATATAATATATTTCCTTCTTTTACATTTGAAATTAGGTGTGTGTTATAATTTAGTTGCGAAAGAAAATAATAATTATGATCAAAGTTCATAACAGGAAAAGTCCTAAGATTTAAATATGAGGAACTATATAGCATCTGATATTTTTTTATTTACGAAAGTTGAGATTAAAATATTAAGATTCAAATATGAGGGATTACGGATCATTTTATATTTGATTTACGAAAGGTGAATTTAATTAATTATGAGATTGCCTTTTAAAGTCTACGTAAAGAATGAATGGGAGCATAAAAGAAATAAAGTGTTTACCTAGGATTTTGCGTAGTCTTCTGCTGCTTCTAATTTGGTGAGGGTTCGAACCTGTTGGATATTGTTTCCATAATAAGTGGTTATTCATTTTATATAAGTTCAGCGTAGTATGTTTGGACGATTCTTGTATATTAAACGGAACAACGTCCTTGGACTGATTGGAGTACGATGTTTGGACGGCACTGTTGTTGATCATTCATAGCTGTGGAGATGTTCTGGTGGCGGAGCGTCGATCAATCACTGAGGGGTTTCTTAGCCCATCATGACGATCGACGCTCTAAAGGTTAATTTCACAGTGGTCATATTGGATAAACCGGATAGCAAAAAAAGAAAGTTCTAGTTGTAGCTTCCGGAGGAATTTAAAAAAAAACTATAAGCATAAGCAAAACAAAACAAAGAATGTAAAAAACTGTAACCGAGCTGTTGTAAAGACAAAGACTAAGACTCATATTTATATGGGTTGGTTATTATCTGAGGATCCAATCTCCACCCAGAGTTCAATATTCTCTGAGTTGTCGTTGGGGTCCGTGTCATACGTAATGTTCATTCAATCCATATGCTTGAGGCAATCTTAGGTTTATGCAATCTCACATTGCAATCTCAGTTAGAAAAAATTCATACTTATTCACCTTTTATACATACATGCGTGCGTGTTTTAAGATAACAATTTAACTTACATTAGTTTAAAAGTCGAGCATTTAATCTCAAAATCACCTCTATAAGCTTTTAACTTTCGCTATAGTTATAATTTAAAATAAACCCTTTTTTAATTACCCCCGCGGCATATACAAGTAGAAATCATTTATTGAGATTTAAAATGGCATATTAGTGATATTTTTATATTTTATTTTTAGAGAATATTATTATAATAGATTATATGAAAGCCTTAAATTATTTAATCAGAAATATTAACATTTTATTTTATAGTGTATTTTATAAAGCATTGAAAGAAAACTACATTTATTTTTATCATAAATTGAAAGTAAATAAAAAATAGAGTATTTACACTGCTTGTGTGTGTGGGTATATACATGTACTGACTTTGTCTCGGTACATATCCCCGCGATCCATCTAAAATTAAAATGCGAGGATTGGCATTTTAATTTTCACAATAAAATCCTTTATTTTTGACCCCGCTTCGTGTGATTTTTTAATCACTTATTTTAGCCGACTATCCTACAGTTCCACTTCCCCTCATATAAAGAAACGAAGTGGCAGGTCATGTGGTCAGGCTCGGATTGACACTTGACGTTTGCGAACTAAACTCAAAAAAAAAAAAATCCTTCTTTTTTTTTTCTTTACGAAGAGCGGGCGTGCCATAATTGGAGATATCTTGCCCAATCTGGTACAGGCACCCCGGGTGGAAGGTTGGCATGGGGATGGACCTTTCCGAAGTCCCGCGATGCAAGGTTACGAACATATAGACATTCTCTTACGGTCTATCTAATGGGAGGCAGGGGGATGGTCATTTCCGAAGTCCCCTCTGCAAAATACGACAACATTTACGAGGTAGCGAATAATCTGAGTTATAGAACAATAAGCATTCAAAATATCCGAGCTCTGTACCTCCTAGCACACTGGGAAATATTGAGGGAAGGAACAATAATAGCGCACTCTCGCGATCCGGCTTTTCTTTCTTTCTTTAGGCGGCATCCGCTTCCTTTCTCCGCGTGTTTTCGAGCAACATATATTTTAGTCGAAGGCGGGCGACGTTCTTTTTAATTTAAACTGGCTTTCAGAAATATTAACTTATTTACCTCGAATAGTTTTCTTTAGAAGAGTTATGACATTTATTCCTTTTCTCTCTTTAAATTATATTTTTTCTCTCGTGTTTAGTTATCTGCGGTCTGCTTTGGTTTAAAATAATGTTTTATCAACCCCCCTTCCCCCCTTGTTATTGTATGATGCGATGCGATGTGTAAGTCCTTTCTGGTCCGAGGTCATTTTCCTTCAGTTACCGTTATTTATAAAGCGTGCTCCGGTAATCGTATTCCTGTGGCAAATCCGTGTTCGTCAACGTGTTTTTAGACTAAATTTTCATTAGTATCGATCTGGTGGTAGCTTTCTCCTATATGGTTCCTGTCTCGGCCTCTCTACCTGCCTTTCCCGTCCTTCCGCTCGCTCGAACTTGGCTATGGCGTCCCCCATCTCGTGGATGCCCTCGTCATCCCGGCTTAGCATCATCCGCCTGATGTCTGTCGGCATGTTGTGTCTAATGGTCGAGATGATTTGCTCCTCCGTCATGTGATACGCTGGTAGCTGCTGGAGGCCGGCCACCTGCCTGTAATAGAACTGCGTTATCGTCTCGTTAGGTTTGAGCCCGTATTTTTCATTTGTGATGTGAAAGTAGATCCCCTCTTGTCTGGTAGCATTCCAAAAGCTTCGTAGGATCTCTTCTCGATATTCTACGAACGATCTGGGTTTAAACTCGATCGTTCGCCACCAATCTCTAGCTGGCCCTTGCAGGTATGTGCTGGCAATATTGATTTTGTCTGGCTCCGGCTTTGAGGGCTCAGAAAACAGGTTCCGGGCGCTCTCCACGTGGTCCATCGGACTCTCGTTTTCACCTGCCCTGAAGATCTCAATTTTTATTTGCCTTTCGGCCCACGACTGGCTCGGTTCCCGCACATTTATTCTCCGTTCAAATTTCTTTTCCAACTCCTCCAGACGTTTGGCCATAATTTCTCTCGGTATGTTCTGTTGTGGCTCGATTCCTTCTACCTTTCTATTTATCGCGTCCACCTTTTGTCTTACGTCTTCCAACTCTGCCTTTGCTGTTATCACTTCAGTTTTCGCTTCTTCTATCTCGGCTTTTGCTGCGCCGATCTCTATTTTTATTGAGGTAATTTCAGTCTTTACTTCGTCAATCTTTATTTCTTCCTCTTTGCTCTGGTCCTCCTCTGACTCTCCTGTGTCTCCCTTCAATAATTTTCGTATCTCCCTAATGAATTCCTCTCTCTCCTCCTTTCTCTCTCTCCTTCTTTCTTCTTCTCTGTCCTCTTCTCTCTTCCTTCTTTCTTCCCTATCTTCCCTCATCTCTATCATCATTTGGCTCATCATTCTAAGAAGCATTTTTATTTCTGATTCAGCCTCTTCTTTAACATCTATCTTTTTGAACGTTATAGGGCTCTCCCCTGTCTCCTCCCATGCAGTATCGTTATTGCTGTCCATTTCTTCCTTTTATCTATTTATATTTAAAATGTTACAACTTTTTGTTGTTGCCTAAAGGAACGTGATTATTTTATTTTTTTATTTATGATAAGAAGTGATTAATCGACGTCCGCGCCTCCATCTCCCGCTATGTTCTCCTTTGCTTTATTCGTTGTCCATCCATAATTTTTCTTTTTCCCTTTTTTTCTCTTTTTTATTCGTCCAAACTTTCGTTTACGTGAAAAAGTTTTGCGTCTTTTACGAGGTTCGGCCGCTTTTGGCTAATGTCTTGATTTGCTTCTCTCTAAAACATTATTTGTATTAGCCTCACGTTTGGAAGCGCCATTTGTGACCGGTCGCCTTATTCAACCGTTCATATAGGGATTGAGAGCTCCGAAACAAACATGATATAGCGTAAAGCTTTATTTATTTTCCTATATCGATAGTTGTTCATTATCAACACAAGGGGGCGCCAGATACGATGATTTAATTTACAATTTAATTTCTCGCATCACCTTACGTCATATCAAAACGATTTCGAAGTCTAATCCCCGCCCATAAGCTCAAACTCCCAGCATGGACCAATAAGGGTCACTCAGGGTCGCGATGAAATTGTTTCAAGAATATCATTCTGGCAAAAGACACAATAATAACCAATGGAGAAGAAGCTTGGTTGATTTACAGATCGGTCCAAATATTGGACCGGGTCATTGGTTATTTGGCGACTAATACGAATGTTTGACTTATGCATCCTTATATAAAAAATTAGAAGCTTATAATATCATCCCCCCGTTATCATACAGTCCAATAGAATTATTCATACTAGCTTTATTGACATTTACTTATACTTATTAATAATAGGCCCTCCCAACTCTTAAACCTATCTTAACTACATAGTAAATAAACATCGTGACTTACGGCACGATGAAACTTAAAGAAATAAACAAAACAAAAAAAAATAAGAAAGACAAATTTAAAAGTAAAATAATTAATCGCATGAATAAATGCTGATTATAATACTTAAAAAAAATATATTTTAATTATAGAGAATGATTTGAGGAATGCTCGACTTGTTTAAATAAAAAAAGAATTTATTGAATATAAAAAAAATGAAACATTAATTAATAGCTTTATTTGCACGCACATACACGCATTCTCGCACTCGCACAGAAAAGAACATATTATGCATAATAAACATGGATGATATAATATATTTCCTTCTTTTACATTTGAAATTAGGTGTGTGTTATAATTTAGTTGCGAAAGAAAATAATAATTATGATCAAAGTTCATAACAGGAAAAGTCCTAAGATTTAAATATGAGGAACTATATAGCATCTGATCTTTTTTATTTACGAAAGTTGAGATTAAAATATTAAGATTCAAATATGAGGGATTACGGATCATTTTATATTTGATTTACGAAAGGCGAATTTAATTAATTATGAGATTGCCTTTTAAAGTCTACGTAAAGAATGAATGGGAGCATAAAAGAAATAAAGTGTTTACCTAGGATTTTGCGTAGTCTTCTGCTGCTTCTAATTTGGTGAGGGTTCGAACCTGTTGGATACTGTTTCCATAATAAGTGGTTATTCATTTTATATAAGTTCAGCGTAGTATGTTTGGACGATTCTTGTATGTTAAACGGAACAACGTCCTTGGACTGATTGGAGTACGATGTTTGGACGGCACTGTTGTTGATCATTCATAGCTGTGGAGATGTTCTGGCGGCGGAGCGTCGATCAATCACTGAGGGGTTTCTTAGCCCATCATGACGATCGACGCTCTAAAGGTTAATTTCACAGTGGTCATATTGGATAAACCGGATAGCAAAAAAAAGAAAGTTCTAGTTGTAGCTTCCGGAGGAATTTAAAAAAAACTATAAGCATAAGCAAAACAAAACAAAGAATGTAAAAAACTGTAACCGAGCTGTTGTAAAGACAAAGACTAAGACTCATATTTATATGGGTTGGTTATTATCTGAGGATCCAATCTCCACCCAGAGTTCAATATTCTCTGAGTTGTCGTTGGGGTCCGTGTCATACGTAATGTTCATTCAATCCATATGCTTGAGGCAATCTTAGGTTTATGCAATCTCACATTGCAATCTCAGTTAGAAAAAATTCATACTTATTCACCTTTTATACATACATGCGTGCATGTTTTAAGATAACAATTTAACTTACATTAGTTTAAAAGTCGAGCATTTAATCTCAAAATCACCTCTATAAGCTTTTAACTTTCGCTATAGTTATAATTTAAAATAAACCCTTTTTTAATTACCCCCATGGCATATACAAGTAGAAATCATTTATTGAGATTTAAAATGGCATATTAGTGATATTTTTATATTTTATTTTTAGAGAATATTATTATAATAGATTATATGAAAGCCTTAAATTATTTAATCAGAAATATTAACATTTTATTTTATAGTGTATTTTATGAAGCATTGAAAGAAAACTACATTTATTTTTATCATAAATTGAAAGTAAATAAAAAATAGAGTATTTACACTGCTTGTGTGTGTGGGTATATACATGTACTGACTTTGTCTCGGTACAATATATTTAAAAAAAAAAAGTATTGAAACAAATTGAATGCAGCTGTAGACTTAAGGGTATACCTCACATCTTTTGAGCCAAATTTCAAAAAATTATGTTTTTCGAAACAAGCACAAGGATCTCATTAAATTTATTTTATAAAAATATTTGATTATGATAAAATATATTAATTGGTTTTTTATAATTTTGTATTTTTATTAAAACCATTTATTAGTAAACGAAATATGACAAAATAGTAGATAAATATGAAACTTTGAACAAACACACATATATATATATATGTTACAGTGAATTTATATTTTCAGTGAGTTTATAATCATTTAAGCGTGTTTCAATGTAATTTGTCTCATTGTGATGTGAATACATGGTCACCCTATAATATTTATAATGCAAATAAAATAACACACTTGCAATAAATTTCACAAAATACAATCATTTTTACGAAGTGGTACAATTTAGCGTGATGTACTACCAAGTGGTATGCGAGCCAAAAAAGGTTGGGAAATGCTGCACTAGGACATCAGCAAGAGGTAATAAGGCCTTGCAACATGATCTAGTAGGAAATATTGAGACAGTATCCCAAATAACAATTCAATAACCACCTGTTATTACCAAATGTTGAAGCTGTGGGAAAACAAAGTGCTAAATTAGGGTGTGAAATTTCCAGTGAAATAGATATTTTAGAATGGCAGAAAGAAATACAAAATCTTTCAGAGGGAGAGAAATACAACTTCCTTGCTAAAGATAGAAAAGTTGTGATCACTAATAAAGTTACTATGGATTATGCAGGAAATTATAGTTATTCCATTGAGAACAACATTACAACAGCGGAAATCAAAGGCCTAGTCAAACCAAAAACTCCAACTACTCCACAGCTAGTTAGTTATGACAAAGCCACAATGACAATCAAATGGAATGAACCTGAGGAGGATGGTGGCAGTTCTATATTTAATTATGTCATTAAAGATGTGATAATGTTGGTTTAAGATGGGTTACATTCAATGCTGATTTTGAAATAAATGACACTTACTACACTGTAACAAACTTAATTGAAGACTTAAAGTATGAGTTCAGAGTGATTGCTCAAAATTCTGCAGGGATGGAGAAGCCCTCACCTCCATCTAGGTTAACCAAAGCCAAGGCACTATTTGTTGCTAAATCCCTAACTGTGAAAAAAAATTAAATGATGTAAATGTTTATATTCATAGAGATGCAACTCTGCAGTGCAAATTTAAAGGTGATCCTTTGCTTGTAGTCATGTGATGTATGGATGGAAAGGGACTTGAATCTATCAATAAATGTTTGATAACTTGTATAAAAATGTGACAATGGCTATTGTTAAAGCTAGCATTGAGGATTCTGGATAGTATGTCAGGGAAGAAAAAAATCATGTGAGATGTAAGCACTGGAGTTGGGTAGAAACCATGAATATACTGTTAATCTGGTCACTAACTTTATGCCAATCTGCCTTCATTTTGGTCATGATTTCCAGAGTATGATTAAAACCCTGCTATCAACAGAGGAAAAGAAAATTGATAAAGGAGGCCAGAAGGCAGCCTTGGAACTTCTAAAGAGAACTGCAGGAAAACAAAGAAAGAGGGTCATACAACCATACCATTTCCAAGTTGGTGACCAGATGTGGGTATGCATTCCTTGTGTTAGAGTCTCATGGCAAAATCAATATAAGAAGTTCTCTCTACTAAATTGTTGGCCCTTCAAGATAAGAAACCTTTGTGAAAAAATGCATTTCTCATTCAGGACCATAAGGGGATTAGGTGAAAATATAATGCATGGAGCCCTACCACCATGTACCTCCAGATCCAGGAAAAACTTACAGGGTGTTAAGGAAGAAGTAATGATTGGTACAGACTTGGAAATTAAATATGAACCTGAATTTTGAAATTATCCTTTGACTATATAAATATGTAATTTTTTGTATGTCTATGTTTGTTGTGTGGAAATTACTAACAATATGAATAAGTTAACATTTTTTTTTTAAATTATGAAACAGTTTGGTTGCTTATTTAAATTTTAGGTGTTACTGCTGCTGAAAAAAAAATGTTACCAGAATAGGTCTGATCATTTTTTTTGTAACATGAAGGATATGAAGCATTTTGTGTGTATGCATACACATCCAATCAAACCTCTAAAATCATAGACTTTTTACAAAATGAACTCCCCAAACACACATGAGACTACTATTCCATAATTCATCACTATTACTATGCCTATCCTATCTGGCAATAAATCATTTTAATGTTCCACAAAAAAATCTATTATTTATTTCACCTTTGTCTTAAGTTGTGATATTCATCTCTATTTTCAAAATTGATAAAAAAAAAAAAACAAGCTGTTTTATGGCTGTACCCATTTTATCATCATCAATGAAAAATTAAATCATATTAAACATCATCATCTAAAATAAGACTGTTTGGCCAAGAAAATTTTGTAAGACAAAAAAAAATTTTTACTGAAAAAAAAAAAATTTTACTAAAAAATTTCTCTATTTTTAACCACACATCTCCCATCATTCTATAGACTCTCTTTTTCAGGTATATGGTAAAATATCAGGCCCCAGTTGGGTGTCCATTGTAACATAATTAAATGAGTTCAAAAAAAAAAATATTACCATACCTGAGTAGTCCATAGAATGATTTATATAAGAATTATAAACAAATTATGAGCAAATTATTAAATGAAATCACGTGACTTTTAAATCCCACTTATAATTAAAGAAAAGCAAAATAGAAGTATAGAATAAAATGTTAGAATTGATCAAGCATAGCTTAGTTTTAAAGAAAGTTAAAATGTTGAATATTTGAAATATAAAACAAATAAATAATTTACACATACATTGCCTATATGTATGCATTATAACTTTGCTTTTTAACAGAAAATTTAAATATTAAATAGTTTAAATGTGTGTATTAGCTTTCTATCAACACACAAACAAGTAAAGCATGTAATTGTTGACCCATTCTTTCTCTGTTTAAAGCTTTTAGAACTGGACCTTGTAGGGTTTAAACTTGGATGCCCTACAGCTTCATTTATGATTATATAAAAATGTGATGATGATTTTGTTTTACACTTTCTTACATGCACATTACTATAAATTTGACTAGTGACCAAATTGTAATGGCACAATATATATATATATATATAACCTTTCAAAGATATGTGAGAGAGGAGAGAAGGGGGGGTGTAAAAGGGAAGATGAAATGGAAGAGAGAGAAAGGAAAAGAATAGAATGAGAAATGAGAGAGATGAGAAAAGGAAATGATGATGAAGAAGAAGTAGAGAAGAGAAAAGAGAGAAATGATGAGGATGAGAAAGAAACAGAAATGGGAAAAGAAATGATGATTATGAGAAAGAGAGATATGAAGAGAGATGATGAGTAGTAGTAGTAGAAGAGAGAGATGAAGAGGAGAAAAAGAGAGAGAAGATGATGAGGAGATGAAGTAGAGAAGAGAGAAAAGATGAAGAAAAGTGAATAATGAGAAGTGAAGAGAGTCTCTTGATGACTCGGCTCAGTGGGGTTACAATAAATTTAAAAAAAAAGATGATGATCCAGAGATGTATGATCAGATAGAGACCAAATCCAATACTAAGACAATTATAAGTATCATAGCATGTCAATGATTTACCAGTAGCAATACAAAGATAAATTTAAGAATCATTAGCTAATAGTTATTGGAATCGGCCTACCATCAAACCACACTCTCTGAATAAGAATAAATGATACTTTGATTGGGAGGACTATCACATTAAATGTAAAACTAATAAGGCAACAAGAGCAAACAATCTCAGGGGTTTTAAAAACTAAAACTATTGTGCAAAATAAAAGATTATGTTAAGTTGCCTACCAAAGAATTGCTAAGATGACTAAACAATTGAGTGATATCTTGGCCGACCATAAAATAACCATCTTGTGATTCAAACATGGAACAATAAACAAATCAAATATTAATTTAATAATTTTAATGAACCAATCTAAATTTAGATTAATAATGGCCCTACTACCCAAGATATTACTCGATCAAGGAAAAGTGCAAGGGTACTTTTTATGCCCTTCCCCATACTCACAGACAACCTACTAAAGACCTCAAATGTAGATGGATTACAATTCTTAACTATAAGATGATGATAAAGAATGTGAAGCTAATGTCAAATAATGTGCAGCTTTTAAAACAATAATAAATATTCCTCTGAGGCATTAATTTTCTACATTTTTATATTGCATATTTTTAGCCAAAGAAGATATAATGATAATTCAAAAATCAATTATAAATGTGCATTTAATTAAGAATCTGATATAATGTAATTATATGTTGCTGTGATTCAATCTGAGAATGACTTAAATTGGCATGGTTTTATGCTTCAAACCAATATCAAATATATTTTTATAAACTTTATCATATGTTTGTGAACTTCTGAATTGAAACTTTTTATGAACTGTGAAACTCAAGACAATAATATTTTCATATAAAGCAAAGTAAACAGAAACAAAACGTTTAAAATAATAATAACAAGGTTTATTATTTAAAACAATGAAAAGAAAATATTTACAATCAATTTTACCACAAGCATTTCCAACA
The DNA here is from genome assembly GCA_028023455.1 of Epiperipatus broadwayi. Lineage (NCBI taxonomy): Eukaryota > Metazoa > Onychophora > Udeonychophora > Euonychophora > Peripatidae > Epiperipatus > Epiperipatus broadwayi. The sequence goes on along the minus strand of JAQFVV010012480.1, from coordinate 867,629 downwards.
TGGTGCTGGAAACTTTTATTTATAAAATATTTTGATTTTTTTTTTAAATTTTATTTTTGACTTATAAAAATAAAATAAAAATAATATGAACAATTTCTTTAGCTTCAATGACTGAATACCTATCCTAGATTCTTTTAAATGGGTTGTTTTAATAAACAAATTACTAAATAAAGGGTATCTATAATAGCAAGCAAAGGCTATTTAATACCAAATTCTAATCTCTCTTTAAACAATCAGAGATTTCAAATCTTTTAAAACTTAAATTAAAAATAAACTGAGTCTAATAATTAACAATTCTATTTCTTTATTATAATTATTAGCATATTAACAATATGGTAGTGTTATCTAACAATCATAATAACACATAAGAAGCTTAAAATTATAATCCTGAGCTTAACAAATGCTAAGTTGGAATAAGCATATTTAGCATATATTTAAAATATTATCACCAGTTATACTGACAGCACTAATATTATAGCTAAGAATTAAGCAAATCCTTTAGCTAACCTTAAATTAATTTAGATATATGTGTCACTCATTCATCAGAGGTCATTTATACACTTTTAAAATAAATTTTGACCACATAAAATATTACCCTAAATGTGTGTTAAAATTAAAGACCTAAACACTTACAAATCCAGCGGTGAAAATCTGGATGACATATTAAATTTAGTATGTGTGAATTGCCTCTTATACCATATGCATAATTTAACATACTTAAATTAAACATAGATTATTGTTGGTTGGCCTGTGCTTGATAAAACTATCATAGCAACATAATTCAAACATTGATATATCTATGAGTCTTAAAATAGCTACCACTACCTGAAGAACAAAGTTCCTCAAACAAGCATATCTAGTCATCACAATCTAAAAACAAATGCAACATCACCTACTGTGGTGGAATTAGCATTAAGTCATCATAAATGATAGGCAAAAATATAAGAACACATAGGCTGCTCAGAGCTGGAAAAGAATGTGGTGCCTTTCAAATATGCCTAACTTGGAGACAGAAAACATGATGCCTGGACATACAGTGCATCAAGAACAGAAAAAATGCACCAGGAAAGCATGATCCTCTCTCTCATGGGATTCCAATGCTAATAAATGTGATAATCATCACTAGAAAAATACAACTATAAGACATACAATAACCCACTATGGGCACAAGCATTATCAATTCATGGAAATACAATATACAATAAGGATGGAGGACCTTGTCTACCCCATAAAGCATACTCAAAATTATTAACTAAGCCTCACTCTATGAGGCTAACAAATACCAGCTAATGACAAGATATATACTTCACCTGAATTAACTAAGTTATTCCTAAGAAATTTAAAATAATGACACGTATATCTAATGCAAAAGCCAACAAAGCAAAAACTGTGCCAAAACGACTATTATAAAAAATACTTTAAGATTAAATGCATATAAAATTCTAGGCAAGGCACAATGCACACATAATAAAATATTCAATACTAAATATAGTGACTAGGGTGGACTTTTAAAAGATTGCAAGTTAAATGTGAGAATATTAATTCCCAATGCATATAAAAAAAAATATTTGCAGTTATTATTAATATAGCATTCATAAAACAACTGAATGGAAACTCTCTGATAAACTTCTTTGGCTGGTTTAAAATAAAACTTAGTGACACTTCCCCCATATAGTACGATAAGACTGTTATATTTAAATCTCTATGAATGAAATTATCAAATAAACTTAATTTGTAATACGCTTAATAAATATAAATAATAGCATACAATCTACCTGTGAATAGCAGAATATCAATCTATTTATTCCATAACCCATTAAAAATTAAAATTATTACATTAGTTTACCTGTTATATTTATGCCAATAATGTTATACATATTCTAAAACAAATTAGATAGCATAAATATTTTTCTGGTTTCCTTATTTTTTTAAAAAACCAATAAATACAGACAATAATAATAATAATATAAAAAAAATAATATAGTACCTCAAGTTCATGGTTTCAGCTCCTTACTGGCTTTCCATTATAGATAAGTAGATAATTCAGTGAGATAACTTTATTTGATGCTATTTGAAGCTCTAATCAAAATGTTCATAAGCATGACAATGAATGTTAATAAAAATGAAACATGTTTTAAATAGTTCTTCAAAGACATATTAATTCCTTCCTTTAAAGATATACTAAATATTAAAACATTAAAATAATAATATAGGCCGGCATTAAAAAAAAAACAAATTCTTCAGCTGATAATATTTTATAGCATCCTAGGTTTATATTCATAATAATATTGCTTTCTGATTTTTAATTCCGTTTTTCTTTTAAAAGAATGCATTTCTTCTTTTTTTATATATAAATAAATAACTTTTAAACTATTTCTCATATAGCATTTTGAAATTTTTATTTCCAAATAACTTTCACTTCCCATTTCTTAGCATAAGACAGGACTTATTTATTTTTTTAAGTTCATATTTTCATCTGTTTTTCAATTAGCTAAAATAAACTACTTTCATTTCAGGTCAAGGTATAAACAACAAACTTTTAAGATACATTATTATTTGAAAATTCATCCTTAATTAATGACATTCTATAATATTTTGTCCAACCATTTTTGGAATGAGATAACTAATATCTTGTATTCAATATCTTGCAGTTGAACACTAGGCAAAATCAATAAAATTATACTAAAACTGTGCAGATACAATTTAGTCTTCCTGAGTTTACCGTAGTACATTTCTTTCTTTTAAATTTATTTTAGAAATAAGCATTATTTAAAAACATGAAAATGTTTTAAAGTCAATATAAAGTTTCAGGAATAAAAGTCAGATCTAATGACAGCTTTAAATAAACTTTTATACAAGGAGATTGACGCATTTTTAAACTATAATATTGTTCACTATAAATGTCTTTCAGTTCTCCTGGCTTATGTTTTATTTAATTAAATAATAATGAGTATCCTCCAGCTAATAAAATAATTCAATACAACAAAGTAATGTAGCCATGTAAATATTAATAATTTCAATTTTAATTTAGGTTTCCAATAGATAAAAGACATGCAGTACGCATATAAATAAGAGATATATAACTTCTTATAAACATTTGTTACTACGGTTTCAAAATTTTGATTGAGAGTTGATATCAGAAAATGTTACCTGTTAGTTTAGCTGCATTCCATGCTTATAGAACAATTTAAAATATTTTATTTAAAAAAAAAAAATACTATATTTTTTTAACAAAATAATAACTTTAAAAAAAAAATACATTTTTTTTTTTATTTTAAAAAGAAATTTTAATTAGCCACGCAAGAACACCCCCAAGTATTCTTCAACACCTATTTATATCTGATAATTTCATTACTCTGTCCATTCATCAAACCCCTTTTTAAAACCAATCAAGTTTGATATCTAACACTTCTGACAGATCAGCTGAAATTGATTGTTGATATAAATTGATTTAATTATCTGAAAATCGCTTGGTCAGGTTTCTAAATAAAATCAATTATTAACTATTTTATGCAATACTTTAAAATAAACTTTAAATGAAACAAATATAAGAATTAGCAGTTTTATTTACCAAAACTTTAAACATTTAGTTTTAAATTTCATTCATTTATTTGTTTTGAATCAATATTACCATTAAACTATTATTTATCACTATAGTCACGTGTCTTTCCCCACATGCACAAACATTCTCACACATGAGTGACCTAATTAGCTTGAACCTTACTAGCTAATTATAACTTGTTTTAAAACTACAAAAATAAAATACCACTGAATATTACTTTATAATTTAATTGCCAAATCTAAATTACACCTTTTAAACATTATTACACTGATTTAAATAAAATTTACAGTTTATTTTTAAAACTAATTTAATATTATTTATTTCAATCTATCCACAATAGCTGTTTATTATAATTTAGACACTAAATGAATTAAACAATAGTTATATTAAAAATATATTTAATATTATTTATCAATTCACAACTATTTCTGACCTTTCCTTCAAGTAAACTATTTTACATCTCTCATTAAACTAACTACTACATGTTACTATTGAAATATATAATCATTGAAATATTTACACTTAATCCTATAAATACCCAATAATTATTATGATATTACAAAATATTATCCTATACTATACATTAACTAATTAACTTCTATTTTTATCATTTTTTTTTTTTAATTAGAAAACTAGAAATAAAAAGTTAAGCTAATATCGACTTCAGCACCTTTTGGAACCAAGTCAAGTTTCACATATGTACAATATATATATATATGAGTGTAGTAACTTTTATAACAAGTAAGTCTATGTCAGAACTTAATTTCTAATTGTTAATGAAACAAAATTCTATAAAATTTATAAATACAATTTTTTTATTATTTATTTTGAAATATGCCATGTCATTTTTTTCTTTAGTTACAAAAATATATACTTTATTGATTAACTTTATCTATGCTAACTCGCAAGTATTGGACAAATGATATTTTATTATTAAATCAATTAATGCATAAATTTGTTTTGTCTCCAATCTTTAGGGGGAGAGTAATAATTATTTTATAACTTTAAAGTAACAATAGCAAGCTTGAATTTTTTGAATCATTTGTCCAAATCCTTATCAATTAAATATTATCATTTGTTTGTTTAAAAAAAATCAAATATCTGAATTAAAACTTGCAATTTATTCATATATAAGTAATCAAACCAATATCTCATTAACAAAATTAAGAATAAATGAGTGCTAAAATCATTATTTAAGTCCACATCTATTTAGTTTATATTTAGTTGAAATTCTTTATGACAATTAAATGAAATAATATATATGTGCATTTATTCATGTGTTAACATAAATAATCATGCTTTTTTTTTTTAAATGTAAAACAGCCAATATTATTTATTATGAAAGTATGTGTTCATCTCACTATATCTATTTAATGATGCATACATCTAGGTGAAAAGTACTCTGTCTCAGCAGGTGTATCTTATTGTCTCCTTAGTGATTTACTATGGGCTCTTTATAGCCTACAAAATATTGTTACCCCTATTTTCACATCATTGCTTGTTTTATTAAATTTTAAGCTTAAATATCTATTTAAGTATGAGTTAGGGCCTTTTTGCCAGTATATCAGTGTTACTTGGTAGAGTAATCTGAGCCTACATACTTCCAATAAATGAATAGATGTCGAATAATACTATGTAAGCTGCCAGATGGATATTTTACCAGTACTGAAGATAGCCCTGTTTTTGAGCTGCTAAATGGGTACTCTATGATGATAGTAATTCATAATCCACAATCCAGTTTCCTGCACATACCCCGCTGATGGCAGATGTATCTACAAAGAATCAGATATAGATTTCTTATTACTCGATAATGGAGATTGGCCTATCCAGCCAATGCCTATAAAAGAAGTCAGCACAGAATTCAAACCCAGATACTACTATTTTCTGTAATTAAGTTTATTACTTATGCCTGTTAGTAATGTTGTGTGGGATAAATAAACCATGTCTATAATGTAATTGTTAACAATAATGGGAGATACAATTATGCTTTGTTCCATAACTCCTGCTGAGATTAATAAAATAGATATAATAATAAAAATACTTAACTTCCCCTATGTATGTAAACATGCAATCACTTTGTTATATATTTCTGGTCTCTAACTTAATAATATAAAACCAGGTATTGAGTCAACTCTTGACAATTGGCATATTAATTTTATAATGGCATATTTTCTTGATCAAATTGGCATATAATTTATTTGTAATGCTCACACAGTATCATACTGATACACAAAGGTTGTTATCAGTATCAACATATAGTTCTTTTGTAATGCACATACATGTATCACCCTGATATTTCAATATGGTTATCATTATTAACTTCTAGTTTATTTGTAATGCTCATACATGGATCATAATGAGATCCAAATAATATCATTGTTATCCTATATCTTATTGAAGTTATTAATAAATTATGTATATTTATGTTTATACATTTGTCGTGTCTTTCCCTGATTCACTACATCCATCCAACTATATTCACATTTTGTTAAGTGATTTATGAATCTATTCAAAACCTCTGAGTTATATATAAAAAATGGTGATCTAAGCATTGTCAAAACATTATGTTCTTATGAGTGCTGGTGAGTATCTGATCAATTAATTTAATAACTAATTCATGACTGAGGCTGAGCTTGAATTCATAGAGTCCTTGTTTTGCCCTGATTACTGGGACTGAATGAAAATGATTACTATTAGTGGCATCAAAAGCATGGGTTGGATAGTGAAGATTTTGGAGCACTGGCAAATAGGTTAAAGCGGGAGTCCCCAACCTTTTTGCACTTAAGAGCACATTCTATAATACCGGCCAGGTGGTGGGCACCATTTATTTTTTCCAACCAGATGGTGGGCACCATTTATTTTTTCAACGTAAATTTATAGTTGGATATTGTTAATAATACCCATAATGTACAAAAAAATATTTATTTCAAAAATAAAATTTTAATGTATAATTAACGTTTATATTTTTACGCTGTAAAAGTATAGTATGCCCTACAATTTGATTACAATATAAGACAATAATTTATAAGAAATTTTAAAAATTAAATTTATTTGTATCAGATAAATAATTTTTTATCATGTTTGGATAGCGGCAGACACACGTAAAATGGTCTGTGGGCACCATGGTGCATGCGGGCATAGGGTTGGGGACCCCTGGATTAAAGCTTAGTACTGTTCGGTGATTACCATATTCCAAACATTCTGGGTTTGATGTGCTTTTGCTAGGTCTTTTTGAACACATGATTCTCATCATTAGAATATATCTGAGATTGAATATGTAAATTGCTTGTATTGCAGTCTACTTGTAGCATGAATGGTATAAAGTGGTTTACCATCATTCTATTAGTTCATTAAAATTAGGAATTATATATTATATACTTTTTAGTTATTTAGTAATATTACCCACAACCACTCATGTACACATATATAATAGATTTAAAATTCCATAACGCTAGATGAAATTCAAATATAGGAAATAAATACAAACAAATATTAGACTAGAATGTTTCAGTAGTGTTTACCTGTATTTAGAAACAATGTTTGAACAAGTAACATAAGTAAAAGGACATTCTCTTATCTATTAGATTTTCTCAATATATTGATTCCAAAACTATTTTAAATCCAAGCACAAATTTAAAAATGTTTAGATCTTAAAAACTATTAAAGAAATATATATTTTATATACAAAGCAAATTTAACAAATAATTAGTTTATATTTGTGTACAGAATATGTAATATGACCACTAAAACATTACATGATTAATTACCATTTTCTATCCTTACAAAAGCTATTAAAACTGTATGGAGAGTTTGATACCGTTTTAACATGTAATGAGTTTGTTTAATGGCTTTTTTAACATTTAAGCTTGTTTAAAATTACACTTATATTTAAATATATTGAGATACTGCTGAATCTCACTGCAATCATTAAAATACATATCCGACATCCAATCAGATGTCATGATAGCCATCTAAACAACAATCAAACCTAAACACACAACAAAGATTTTACGAGAAAAGGGTGGCCAACCTTCTCTCAACTTTTCTTTCTATATATTTAAGCCAGTCATTGTTGTGTGTTTAGGTTTGATTGTCATTTAGATGGATATCATGACATCTGATTGGCTGTCAGATACGTATTTTAATGAGTGCAGTGAGATTCAGTAGTATCTCAATTTATTTCAATTTTCAACTATCTGCCCTTCGCAAATTAAAATATTATTTACTTATATTTAGAATAATATTAAAATCAAATGTATTTAAGAATTTGCAATTTAATACATAAAAGGATTACTTTTAACCAATGTTGTTTGACTTACAATTTCTGTTTCTAAATATGTAGTGCTATTGAAATATTCTAGTACTGGTTTGTATTCATTTAATATATGCAACTTCTGATTTTTGGATACTTTTTTCAATATTTATTAGTATCCTCTACTACATAGACAATAGATGTTGTGATCCAGTTAAAGATGAAATGTCAGTTTGATGCAAATAAAAACATTTTAGTTGATAGCTAATGTAATTATGTCAAAGCTATCTGTAAAATTTATATTAGAGTACATGAGGTTTTTAATTTGAATAGAGTATATGTCAAATGTAATTATATTTTGCATAATTATTATTAAAATTAATTTTAAATATACTTGAAATAATAAAATATTAAAACTCATCTTTTTTTAAGAATATTAAAAAAAGTTTATTTTTTAAATTAATTACAATAACATTTTTCTTTTGCATTCCATGATGTAAATTTAAGCCTCTAAAACATGATATAATTAAAAGAGTAAAATATGTTATATTTATTATTAAGAAATATTTTACAAAATGTAAATAATCATGAAAGAAACTTTAGGTTTTTTTGCTATATAAACATGACACTAAGCACTACCATTTTGGGCAATGTAACTTTTGCAAATTGACCTTTGCATTACAGTGCTTTCTTATTTATTGATGACTCATAATATCTAGGAAGAAAAATAAAATCTGAAATGTAATATTTAGTATCATGCTATCAAAAATATTTTCTGGTAAAAGTATAATAAAAGCATTAGAATGCATGCTATCATGAGAAATGGCATGACCGGAAAATGTGAATGATAGTGTTACTTGTAGCTGATCATTCATCTAGAAAAGAATACTGAATTCATTGTCATATTTCATGCCTCATTCACATGATATTTTATAGCAGCAATTATTGTATTTTAGCCCATGTATTTATTCATGAGGATTTTCTCATCATTGGTAATGGGGAAATTAATAACTGGATTATAAATATTATGAATTATAATGCTAGATTGATCGGAGTTATTTGCGTTATCTTATGAGCACTTTTTCATTGCTCAATTTTTCTGTGTTTTTTATTTTATTCTTGCATGATTTGCTACTTTAAATACATTTTAAAAACCAATGTATATGTTACTTTATCTATTTTTTGTTGCAAGGCTTATTTTATCAAGATAGGTAGTGAAAATATTCCATTATAAACCACCAATAAAGAGCCATTATTGCAAAACTTTATACAATTATTATTATTATTGTTTTATGAATCAATTCCTTTATAGTTATATTTTCAATTCTTAATTTCCCATAAAAGATAACTGAAAAAGTAGTTAATTTTGATATCATATTTGTTGTACAGTTTATGCCTATTTTCTTAAGTAAAATCTAAAAACGGCGAGAAAATACATTAATTTAATTATCCAGATGGGTTATTATATTTTTGTACTGAAAATTTTTATAAGTAATAAAAGTGCAATTATAGTTTGGTAGTTTTTTTCTTCTTTATTATTTTGAATATTTATAGCAATAAGACTTTAAGACTTTTTAATATATATATATATGTGGTTATTTAAAAATTGTTCTTAATTTTGCACAAGCCTAAGTATTCATTTGGGCTCAATATTTGGAATATAATGTTGTCTTAGGGATACTTTTGATTTCATTTAAAAATATCATTGCTAACCCAGAAAACCAAATTCTTGCCAAAATCAAGAAGATCAACCTTAGAGGCGAACAATTAGCACCAGCAAAACAGTATAAGGAAACCTGACAAATCATCAAATTCCCAACCAATTGAAGCATTCATCCTAGATCCCATAAAACAAGTAATAAATGTATTATTGATAGTGTAAATATTTCTACCCTGTAAAATTATATCAATAAAATCAATTATTTTAAGAAAAAAAAGCTTTGGTCACATTACTTTATTTTATCAAAAGTCTTAGCTAAATGCATAATACATGAATAATAATAATAATAATAATAATAATAATAATAATAATAATAATAATAATAATAATAATAATAATAATAATAATAATAATAATAATAATAATAATAATAATATTATTATTATTATTATTGTTGTTGTTGCTGCTGCTGTTATTATTATTGTTGTTATTATTACTATTACTACTACTACTACTACTACTACTACTACTACTACTACTATTGCTACTACTACTACTATTACTATAATTATTTATCAAAAAGGAACTTTATTAAAACCAAAGCAATTTTACATTTTTTCTTTATGCACACATAATATGCACGGTTTTAACATATAGTACAACATAGGTCAGTGATAAGTTTATATTTCTGAATGGGGCAAAAACATTGGACTATTTAGAGAACATTAAAGAGATATAATTACATATATCTGAACTATAGTCTACATAAACAAAGACTGGATATAATTTGTGTACAAATTTACAAGTCAGTGTTAATGCATGTTTATGTATATCTACAAATATTTTAGGTTTTTGCTTATATGTCTTATAGAGTTTCAAATTGCATTTCTATTAGTCTTTTGTTATTTATTAACAAGGCAATTTCAAAGTTCTTTGAATTGGTATAAAATATTGTATAGCAGTTAGTGGGTACATTGTTGGTGTGGGTGTTGCTGAGTTCCTTGTTTGATTATGATTACATTTAGACTAGTTGACTGGGGTATATTAGTTCATTAGGTATATTTGTTTTTTTATTTGTATGTATATCAGCTCTCTTCAGGAGATTTTAGTTTTCAGCATACTTATGGGCATTTGTGTTGGTCTGCATTGTGGATTTGGCATGTTTCTTCAAGGCTTTTATGATGTGCTTTCCGCATTGGTGTTGCAGGGATTGTTCAAGTGTTGGCAAAAATATCAGAAAATTCAATTTTGGAATATCTGTTTTTTAACTGATATGGACTGTTCAAATGCAATAAAGTGGTGGTGAAACGTGGTATTTGTTAGATATAAAAGTGTTGAATGCTAGATTTTATAGATTGCCAAGTCATGTGATCTTTGTTGAGCTGGGAAACATGTTTTATGATTTGAGTTAATCGTAAGATGTTGCTTATGTGATGGAATTGTAAGTTTGGCAGGTGACTTATTTTAGCAGAGTATTATTTGATGTATCAATATGTCTAGATAGAAGGGAACCTTATGTTCATCTTGGTGTAATTTTGCTTAGGAGATCAGTCATAATATTATTGTTATGCTGTGATGTCTGTGGATATTGAATTAATATATTTTGGGATGGTATGAGTCAATGCTTTTAATGTGGATAAGGTCTATTGGTGTGATGTCTTCTGATGGGGGAGTTGGTCCTATGCCTGAAGTGGCAACAACTTGTGTTTTAGCTTCCTTGTGTGTCATTTTGTGATTGATAAGGTATTTTGGCTTTTGTTATGATCATTTCAATGAGTGGGAAGCATGGTGTGAGTGTCTTCATAATAGAAGTTAAGATTTTGGTGACATGTGGAACACTTGTATATGGCATTCGTTGCCTGATTAAAGCTGTTTGCTGTGGTTTAGTTATGGTGTTGCTTGTGATTGCTGACCCATATTGCATATTAGGTGATTTGTGTGGATGTTTTGAAACCATTTGTATGGGGTTTCAATTGGTGGGATGTGTGTTGTTTGGTTTATTTGAGATGCAGTTTCCTTTGTTTGTGGTTTGAATTATAGGAGTTAAGAGGGTTTTCCAATTGGCACAAGTTTGAACGATATTTTTAACATTTGTATTTATGGTAGTAATGTTTGGGTGGTGGTTATCTTTAAAGTAATTGTTGTTGAGTTGATATATGGTGTTTGTGCTTATGGACTCTGGCTAATATTGCAATGTACGGCAGGGTAACTATGTTGTCCTTATAAATACCACTGTGGTTTGAGTTCTGATATAAAGTCATGTGGCCTTTTGGTTTGTTATTGGGTGTGGATGTTGTTTCAATCTATATCTGCTTGTAACATGAGCTTAAAGTTGAAGTTCTTACTATAAATAGGGTTTATCTTTTGAAAATGCTTAGTTCCATATCTAAGGGACATGTTCTTCAATATCCTGGTAATGTTGTTTTGATGGTCTGGATTCACAGTGGTGAAAGAATAGTTGACTTATGTGTTACAGTGGTTTGGAAATGGGTCTTCTGGTTACTTTGGAAAAAAATCATAGAATAAAACATCAGGGGTTGGGATATTCTTCAGTTTTCAGCACCGTATCTCAGAGTCCATGCAGTGTAATGACTTCATATAGCAGGGTTCTAGGAAAGTGTTACAGTGACACATTCACATCTGTGGTTGATAATAAGATTGACTGAGGAAAAAATCTTTAGAAAAACATATAATTGCCTCTATTCACTGCTATTAAATCTATCATTAATTGGCTTCAGTTCATCAGTATTCCAACATGTGAATGGGATCAGTTGCTTTTCTTGTGTTTGTAGAGCTCTTTAATATCATTTGCATTAATATAGTTTAAATAATAAAACAAATACTGACGACTGATTTTTAGGATCCTTTTAGTGTTGATTATTTGCAATGTTATTTATAAGATTGGAATAGATTTGGTAGACTGAGATCTGTGATGTCACGACTGATTTTTAGGATCTTTTTAGTGTTGATTATTTGCAATGTTATTTATAACATTGGAATAGATTTGGTAGACTGAGATCTGTGATGTCATGGAGATTGTATTGTTGTCATTCATCTGCTTACATGAGATGTTGGTTGCCATTTTGGTGGACTTTTTCACTGAGTGAAAGTTTTTTTTGTTGAAAACTTCCAAGTTAATTACTTTTGTCAGAGAAAAATAGTTTTAACAGTCACTTATATTTATTATTATACAAACTGTGCATGTTGGTGATTTTATTGGAGTTTAAACTTGATCTAGTGATGATAAGGTTTACTTTTAGACTATATTATTATTATTATTATTATTATTATTATTATTATTATTATTATTATTATTATTATTATTATTATTATTATTATTATTATTATTATTATTATTATTATTATTATTATTATTTCATTCCAATGTCAGCCTTTCAAGCTAATTGAGTACGTGCCTTTTGAGCGTGTTAAATAAATGAATACTCTCCTCTTCAATCCAAGATATAGTATTTATGCAGATTGAAGAGAAGAGTATTCATTTATTTAACACTCTCAAAAGGCGCGTGCTCAATTAGCTTGAAAGGCTGATATTGGAATGAAATATAATTGCAAGCACGGCGCTAGATAAAATATTTTCTTATTATTATTATTATTATGTTTCAAAGAAAGAAAAGAACTTTATTGATGACCATATGGTTACATTTGCTATAAGACACTCCATATACATATATTTACATTGCTAGTAAGTAGACCAAATTTAAGTTTGTATCTGTAATGAACAAAAAAAATTAAATTAGAAGGAAAAGATATTTAAACATTGTTAAGGAGGGTGCAAATACATATGTATATGTTACATTTGTGAGCGCTGCTTTCTGTAATCAGAGTTCTCAAAAGTCTTGTGTTATCATTGTTCAATTTGCAAACCTCAACTTGTATGTCTATCGCAGTGCTGGATTTAGTTTGCTTTCCAGTGTTTGAGTTCTGATTTTGTTGTTACTGTCCTCTATATTAATAATATGCAGTCAAAGACAACATTCGTTGTATTTTTATTTATAGATACATGCCACATCTTTTTTAGAAAAATATTGATTGATAGCACAGATTGTTGGTTATTGGGAGCCATCTTAGAGGTTTTATTGTTATGTTATCAGTGACCAGGTTACTGCATAGATGTCTGGGTGTGCAAGTTTACTGTCTCTGGCTCGTAGTTTTGCCAGTTTGATATTGAAAGTTGATGGATGTCGCCTTGTGTTGTTACCTAAGGTAAATGTGCATCTAGTGCACCAGTATGCATAACGCACAAAAGTGACTGCATGGACTGAAGAAATAGAGCCTTTGCAATATGAATTAAAGATTGTTTGAAGGGTTGTGTTAGGTTGTCTATATGCTCCTATCATAATAAAGCGAATTCTGTCTAGTGCTGGACAAAGATAGAATAGATGTTGCTGTGTTTCTTCAGACCTGTGACACAGGGTACAAGAGACATTCAAAATATCCAATCTATATTTGTCAAGTACTACAAATGTATCCATTTTTGTGACAGTTTTAGCATATTGTTGATGCAAGGAAAAAATTTACACATTATGCATGATTGTCTCTAAATTTACACTCACCTCAAATTTATTTTCAAACATACTCTGCGTTGTCTATCTGTATATTGTAGTTGATGGTATTTGAAAAGTTTAACAAAAATTTAAAAGTTTCTAGACATTCGATATTTAATGATAAATGATGAAATAGTCCATCATATTATACAACTAAAATATCATAATCGCACAGCCCAATAATATCGTCCAATTCTTCTAAAACAATATTATACCAAATTACCCAAACCATTAGTTCTAATGCATTGTCATTCAGATATTCTTAGGTTTTCTCTCGTATTTTATGAAATCAGCACATAGAATATAGATTTTATCAATAATAATAATATTCTTCACCAGAAACTATTGTAAGAAGTATCAGCAAAGAAATACGAAAAGAAAAAATACTAAAAAAATGTAAATGTTTAATAAAATATTACAGAAAATAATAATGATTTTTAATCACGAATTAGAAAACAAAATTATGACTTCAAATATCTTCATCAAATTATTAATATAAATGGAACCATGTGGATGAAATTATTCGTGAATGTTAAATAAAAAATATGCCTATGTATTTGAAAAAAATAGTAGATATTTTCTACCATTTCTTACTTAATCATAGTAAGGGAAAACGTATGTTGAGAATGATAAGAAGGAAATGAAAGTGATATGCGTGGGTAAAAAAGCGACTGTCATTGAATCATAAAAGACAAATGGATCTGAGTTTAACATTTTACTAGAAATAATGATAATAAACGAACAGCTGAAGTTTTAAACAGTATCCCCATGGATTTGTATTATTTTCATATGGCTTAATGCGATGCTACTTAATCTAATGATTGGAAACAAGTTCGAAGATATCCTTAATGAGTAATAATTTTTTTTACTAAATTTTTTATATTATATTTAAAGAGCTTACAAATTGCTCTGCAGTATGCAGGCAGTGAAATAATTTTCTTTATAAGTTAGCATGCAAAATTGTCTATAATTCATACAAGTTAATAACTGAAGAGTTCGTGTAATAGTAACAAACTTGATATGTGAGCATGAGAATTTGGCACAGCGATCGTGTATTATAAATTAAATTAAATATTCATGTTTGGTATTAATCCATTATCTTTACAGTATTGATATGTCATGCATTTATTATATTCATATGGACTGTTAGAAGCTTCCAAAGACAGCTGATTAAAGATGATACTTATGAAAAACATATGTACTTAAAAGTAGTTTGTCAATTTTTTATGTTGTAGTAAAAATTTACTTATACATAAATGATTAGTGCTTACCTGTAATGTATTAATCTATTTATGGTAGAGAGATATTATTGCAAAGAGCATATAGGTGAAATGAAATATTGTTTTGACAAAGGGCTAAAAGAGTGTCATATTAGAAGGCATGTCATAATGCCATCTGCTTTCTTTGATCACAAAAAGCATATGAGTATTCTTTCAATTTAGTGGTTAGAATAGCTGACTTCCAAGCAGCTGGCCTGAATTTGCTTCCTGATCAAAGCACTTGACATATGAGAAAAAATGCTCAGATTCTTCAAGAGAAGAGAAATTATAATAAAACAAATTTAGGAGGCAATATTGATAAACAGAAATATAATATCTTTAATCAGAAAGTTATAAGCTAGCATACATCATCATCATCATCATCAACCATTATCAATCCACTGCAGGATGAAGGTCTCTCCAAGTTTAATCCATCTTCTCATCTTTAGCTTCTCTTCTCCACAACACTCCTGCACATTTTCTTATTTCATCCATCCATCTCACATGTGGTCTCTTTCTGGGTCGTTTACAATCTCTTGGAATCCAGTTTAAAATTTCAATTGTCCATCTATTATCATCTCTTCTAGAAATATGTCCAGCCCAACACCATTTCAATCTTTTAATTTTTTCAATAAGGTGACTAACACCTGTTTGTTGTCTTACCCATACATTGCGTTTTCGATCTCTTCTTGTTACTCCCAATATACATCTCTCCATACTCCTTTGAGTGGACTGAAGTCTCTGTATTGCTCTTCTATTAAGTGTCCAAGTCTCAGATCCATAAGTAAGAACTGGTAAAACACATTTGTTAAAAACCATCCTTTTCAAACACATAGGCATATTTCCTTTTAGTATCAAGTTATTTCTACCAAAAGCACTCCAACCAAGTTTAATTCTATGATTAATTTCCTCCATTACGTTTCTATCTGTATTAATAATCTGACCAAGGTATTTGTAACTGTTAACTTCTTCTAATTCTTCATAATCAATCTTTATTTTCATATTTTGAGCAAATCGATTAAACATTACTTTAGTCTTTTTAACATTTATCTTTAGTCCTACTTTTCTACTTTCATCTGCTAACTCCTGCAACATTTCCTGCAGCTCTGAAGCATTATTTGCAAAAACAACTACATCATCTGCGAAATCTAAATGACTTAAAAACTCTCCATTTACTTTCACTCCTTTAGTTTCCCATTTTAATCCACAAAATACTTCTTGCAGCACTGCTATAAAAAGTTTTGGAGATATTGAGTCACCTTGTCTTACACCTTTTTCAATGTTGATTTTTCCAGTATCATTATGTAATCTAATTGTTGCTGTTGCATTTTTATAAATATTCTTTAAAATATGACAATATCCTGGATCTATACCTTGATGATCCAATGCTTTAATCACTGAAGAAATGTGTATAGAATCGAATGCTTTTTCATAATCTACAAATCCAAAACATAATGACAACTCATATTCATTTGTCCTTTTTATGACTTTCCTCAATACCTGGATATGATCTATTGCACTAAAACCATTTTTAAACCCAGCTTGTTCTCTTGGTTGGTGGAAATCCAAAGTTCTCTGTAGACGAGTTGTAATTATCTTGGTAAAAATTTTATATAAAACTGATAAAAGGCTGATAGGTCTGTAATTTCTAATATCTACTTTATCACCTTTTTTAAATATTAATATTATTACTGCATTCTTCCAATCTTCCCGTACATCTTTATCATTTAGACATTTGGTATATAACTTTGCTAAAATTGTTTCTATTTCTTCACCTCCTTCTTTTAATATATCAATTATAATTCCATCATTTCCTGAAGCCTTTCCTTTTTGCATACATTTAATTGCATGTCTCACTTCTTCATTTAAAATTCTGGGCAATTCGGAAGATGTAATAGATATAGGAGGTACTTGTTCTTTATTACTATATAATTCTTGATAAAAATATTCTACCAATTTCATGATGTCATCTCTCTTTTTAGTAATAATTCCATCTTTTTTTCTTATTGCAGATAGAAATTTCCTACCAATACCAAAATGTTGTTTAACATTCTTGAGACTTTTATTTTCTTCTACAGCTTTCCTTGCTATTTCACAGTTATACTTTCTTATATCATTTTCAACTTTTTTCCGTACCATTTTACAAAATTCGAGATATTCAATTCTTTTTAATACATCATTTTTGTCTATCTTCATATTTCTTCTTTTCTTCATAAATTCTCTAGTCTCAGTAGAAATTTTATTAGTCAATTGCTGCTTTTTTCTACCAGCTATCTTTGTTGCAGTTTTTAAAAATGTGTCAGTTATTTTCATATTAATTTCATTCAAATCTGAATCATGTTCAAAATCTACTAACACTTGAAACCTATTTGTAAGTTCTAATTTAAATTCATTAGAATGTTTCTGAAGATTAGAAATATCAACTGTAAATATTGTTTTTCTTAATAATTTTTGTCTCTCTAGTTTTACATTAACACGTAACTTACACCTTACTAATCGATGATCACTTCCTGTGTTAAATTTATTAAGAACATTACAATCTTGAAATATGTATTTCCTGTTAGTCAAAATATAATCTAATTCTGCTGTACCTTCATTAGGATGCTTCCATGTCCATTTCCTTTTAACATTTTTCTCAAAAAATGAATTCATAATATAAAGTTTTTCTTTTTCTGCAAACTCCACAAGTCTATGTCCTCTCTCATTTCTATTACCATAACCAAAATTACCTACAGCAATTTCATCTTTCATTTGTCTACCAATTCTAGCATTAAAGTCTCCCATAACAATTTTAAAATGTTGTTTACTCTGATCAAAAGCCTTTTGTACATCCATATAAAAATCTTCTTCTACTTCATCACTATGAGAACTTGTTGGGGCATAAACCTGAATTATTTGCATTTGGTATCTGCTATTAAGTTGTATAACTAATCTTGCCACTCTGTCTGATACACCATCTCCAAAATATTGTTCTTCCACTTTTTATTTATAATGAATCCTACTCCACTTGTATTTCCAATATGTGTGCCTTTATAATAGAGTATATGTTCACTTTTTAAATCAATTGTTTCTTCACCTTTTCTTCTAACTTCACAAAGTCCAATAATGTCCCATTTAATATAAGACAGTTCTTCTTCTAATTCTTGCAATCTTCCTTCACTTGAAAGTGATCTGCAGTTGTAAGTACCTAAATAAAAAGTCATCATCAAATGGCAGCCTGGGTCCGCAATCAGGGGATTCTTAGCACCCTCCGCCTTCGGCCACCAACTGCTGCCTTGGTTGATGACTTTACAGCCTCCTGGGAATAAGGGCCATGCTTTATTTTTGTCTGTCATAATTGTATATATGTATTGGAAAAATATTTATCATGTACACAAACATTTATTCTGCTTATCAGGCAATGAGAAGAAAGACCATGGTGTTTCTTGATCTTAAACTCAGAGGTAAAAAGCCAATAAACTCACCACGCTGGCTAATGCATGTTGGTGAGCAGCCCATCCATGTTCGTATACTATATGAATAATCACATAGTAATAACAGCTGCAACAACAAGAACAAATATTCGTGAATTTTGGGACATGACCTGGCCATGTTCATTTCTGTTAAATTTGAATTTAAATAGTTCTAGTGGACAAAGGTTAAGAAATTAAATTAAAGTACTTCTGTAATTTATTATATATATATATATATATATATATATATATATATATATATATATATATATATATATATATATATAAGATTACATCCTTGTAAACATAAATAACTTAACATTTGATGTTGCCATGAAACTATTAATTACTCTAAATAGACAATCCCTGAGGCTAAACAGGTATTTTCATTAACCTATAAGAGCTCTTAGTGAATGAGAAATTTTTTTAACCTCCTGAAATTGTCAATTAGTAGTAATTGATAGTTTTTGGCAACATCAAAGGTTAAAAGTTATCTCTGTTTATATGGATTAAAAACTCATTTATATTCTTTGTTTAATAACAATCCATGGAATTAATTAATTCATGTACATAAATACTCTAATGGTAAATAGGGGTGATTATGGAAAGATGGGAAAACATCATATCCAAAAAATAAATAGGCATCAATTAACTTTGAACTAACAATTATAAAATGAATAAATTAAAAAATAACATGAGATCGGCATTGCAATGAAAATAAATGTCCTATAATAATAATACAAATAAGGTATAATTTTACCAACCATCATCAGTCATTTCTTGTGACTGGATCTAAAAAAGGTGCATTATGAAAGGCTAATTATCTACCCATTTCAAACTTAAGGCAATATGCAACACACTCATTTGATGCTCATACCTGAGTGCTAATCTATCACTCATTATAAAAATAAGACTTGGATACTGATACATGCTGATCATCATCATGTTGAAGCCATATGATGCCAAGACTGTACAACCCAACTATAAATTAAATTACTTTTACAAAAAATAAATTATTATAAATGAACTGTAAAGGTGATAACTTTGCACTCTGCAGAGAACTATCTGGATGTCCAAACACAAATATACATCCTTTGCTATAAAATATAAACCATTATTGTTCTGGACCTAGTTCAAGATCAGAATTAAACTAATAGCTGTGACTATGAACAAGAGCAGATATAATTATATGAGCCTACCCTATTTTAATTTGAATCGTTTACTGGGATAACATAAAATATATAAAACACTTTGCTGTAATGTAATCAAGTCACATAATCTGCATATTCATAAAACCAATAGCTGAAGAAATAAAGATGTTAACACTTATTTTTTAATAATTATTTAATAAATTAATTAATAAATAATTAAAAATTAAAAACAAAAGATATGGCAATTCAAATTTAAATATATTTTTAACAGCAAGATATAATTTCACATAATACTTTGTTGTTGGATCTTACTAATTCAATTAATCAACATTAATTTTAAACAGAATTGTTTCCCTGTAAAATGACTAAACTTGCAAAACAACATATCAAAGATAAATAAATTTAATTAGATTAAAAATGTTTTTTCTTTTTTATGAGAATGAAAACTTCTTACACAATAACATTTTGATGGAAAAATAAGATAAAGAAAAAACATGTTTCCATAAAAAAAATACTAACAGTTATCCATTGTCATTAATTACTACTTATTTTAAAAAATATCTATAAATGTAAATGTAATGTGCACATTACAGTATCTTAGATTATCATGTCTTTTTTTGAGATGGTGATAGTAGTAATTTTCAATACTTTTTTTCTATTGGTTATTCTTCTTATAAGTATCTTAATTAATACATATATGTATGACTATAGAAACAAATTTTTACAATAGAATATTTTCCAGTTTTATATAGACTGAATCTATAATATTGTTTCAACATAATAACTTTCAGGTTGGGCTAACACACTTAAAGCATTTAACCTTTTTTTTCAATCTAATAATTTCCAAATCAGACAAACACAATGAATGTGGTAATTTTTAAGTCAGGCTAAAATTCATAATGAATTACTCTATTTTTTCAATCTAATAATTTCCAAATCAGACAAACACAGAATGAATGTAGTAATTTCTAAGTCAGACTAAAATTCATAATGAATTACTCTATTTTTTCAACCTTATATTTTTCAAATCAAAAATACACACAAAAAGAGATAATCATGCACGCAGATGGAGACAAGGTCTGCTTAAAATTACTTCAGATCTATTGGTCTCCATTTTTTTACTGAACAAGTTACATAGTAAGATTTAATGATGCTTGGTTTCTAGCTAAAATTTAGCTTAATAATTACGATAATAATATTGTCTATCAGTTTCAATATAGGATTTCCATGATGTCATATCTGACCCTGCCTTCAGAAGTGGACTATTCCAGATTCTTTACCTGATTGGCTAGCACCCAGTTGCTATCCAACAGGATTAAAACCTTCACTAGGTTTGCACAATGAATCCACATGTTTTCAGTAAGGTAGGGGATCTGCCTTTAAATAGTCAGCCTTTTGGAGGCAAGGCAGAGAGCAATTACTTCTGTTAACCTGAATGACAAAACATGCTCTCCATTAAACCTCTGCTATCAGCAAAGGTATTTATTTAGTCATTATTGAGATGTCCAGTGAGGCAAGTCCACCTATGGACTGGAAACTGCTATGTCTAAACTAGAGCCGACTCAAAGCAAGCTAACTATATAGCTGGAAGAGTCTTACCAGAACTCATGACACAGGCTAATCATTAGATGGAAGTGAGTTCCTTATTCTGCACGACTATCTCAGCATTGAAGCATATCAACTGTATTTGTACATTTGTTTAACTAACGTGTATATATTTTATACTAATAAATTGTACATATTAATTGCTGAATAGTTGTTCTTTTTGTATCTGTTGGTTTCGAAATGAACCTGCAAGCCTAACCAAACACAACACATTATATTGACATACTTATTAATTTATTTTTTATCTAATAATTTATAATCCAGATTATATCATAGATGATTATAATGATAATAATAATAAAACTTGCTTTACCTTGGAATCATAAATGATTTCTATTGGTAAAACTATTGCTTCTTGCTAAACAAAGGAATTAAATTACTTTTCCTCAGGCTATGACTTAAAACATCCTAAATGTTGAACAAAGGATTCGAGAATAGAATGAATTGATCTATTTTTGTTTTCTCTGATGTTTATAAATATAACTTTGTTAATATTGTTGGTGATTTAGAGTGAAATTAATTATTAACTAGATCAAATCTAGTACTTAAGAGTTATTAAACTCATAATTAATAATACAAGACTGGAGATAGCAATCTCGCCTTTAAGATCTTGGTTGTAACAATTAAACAAGATTTAATATGTAAACTTTATATTAAACATAACTCAGTGTATATGTAAACAAAGGCTATGACTTTTAATTGCTTTTAAGTCATAGCCTGAGGAAAAGTGATTTATTCCCTCTGTTTATATATACATTGAGCGGTGCACCCATTGAGCTATGTTTAATTTAAATTTTGCTTCTTATTAAATAACTTTCAATTAATAATTAAATATGTATGAAAAAAAATAATAATTAAATATAATTTTAGCTCCAATAATTCACTATCTTGTTTAAAATCGTAGAACTACATGATTACAAAAAAATTATTTTATTAATCATTAAAAATCTTTAAGTTTAGTATAATAATAATAATAATAATAATAATAATAATAATAATAATAATAATAATAATAATAATAATAATAATAATAATAATAATAATAATAATAATAATAATAATAATAATAATAATAATAATAATAATAATGTTGAAATATGCTAGGATATTAATCAAAGTACTAAAAAATAATAATTTAGGTATTTTAGATAGAAAAGAAAGTTTCCTTTGAAATGTGGACAAAGTATATTGAAAATGAATTTTATATAATATTAGGATTAGCAAAAAGTAGTATTTTGATTATTCAATATGCAACAGAATTGGTCATTGATTTGTAATTATAGATTAAATACTCGTTCCTATTACATACATTTGTTTCTGAACTCTATACAAAGGGTCATGGATTTAGGACTATGATGCAGAATATTTGATTTTCCATAATTATATTCATTTGACTTTGCTACAGTTGAGTTTTTAATAAATTTTGCAACATATCTTTTGTCACCATAGTTGATTGGATTATTATTGGTTAACTGCTCAAAGAAGACTCAAGCAACCGAAAAATTCTATTTGGAAAGATTGTACTTGATGCGTATTATCATGAATCTATTCTTTTACACACAGCTGAGACAATGAAAACCACCAAAAGGATTAAGACAAATTGATTTTCATTACCAAACTATTTATATTAAATTTCCATCCAAAAGAATGTTATTTACTTATTTGCTAAAAAAAGATACTGTATTAAATGAATAGTCATGGATTACATATAACAAGACAATTATATTACTTTTGATAATGCAACATATATAATTTGTTTTGATTTTTCTAAATTTAATTGTCTTAACTAAAACTGAAATTAAATAATTACTGCCTAATTTTCTTTATTTATTTTAAAATATATATTTTATTTTAAGATTAAAATAAAATTCTCTGTCTAAACTTTTATGTGTATTAAACTCACAAAATCTAAATTTATCGTATTACGATGTAATATTTACTTGGCTATATTGTCATGCTAGCATTAAATTTGGTGTTCAACATCAAAGTAGACTGATTTCTATAATAGTATATAAAATTAAAAGTACCTTAAATAATCCAAGTATATTTTTGACATCATGCTAATGACCATTAAAAATTAAAAATGTTTCTTGCTTATTTGAATGCTATTGACTGATTCATCATATACTCACCGTGTGCGTTGAACCAAGCCTCTTTAATTTATCTCTTTCTACTAATATTGTTTTGTAAATCATCTTAACAATATCAGGATTAAAATCAATTCTATATTTCTTCTCCTGATTATAAAATACTGAAGCATTTGTTAAATTATTTTTAACTTTGATATTCATAAACAAATGCTGCATGATTTTGACCTCAAATTTGCCTTATATATATATATATGGCTGCAGAAAGGAGTTTGCTATTAACTGAAAGGAGACCCTTTGATTCCTCTTGGAGGCCTTAAAGGAACCGAGCAGGGCAAACTCCTAATGTCCACTCCATACGTTCTTGTCATTGCAGCTGTTATTACTATGTGATTATTCATATAGTATACGAACATGGATGGGCTGCTCACCAACACGCATTAGCCAGTGTGGTGAGTTTATTGACTTTTTACCTCTGAGTTTAAGATCAAGAAACACCGTGGTCTTTCTTCTCAGTGCCTGATGAGGCAGAATGAATGTTTGTGTAAATGATAAATATTTTTCCAATACATATATACAATTATGACAGACAAAAATAAAGCATGGCCCTTATTCCCAGGAGGCTGCAAAGTCAACAACCAAAGCAGCGGGTGGTGGCCAAATGCGGAGAGTGCTAAGAATCCCCTGATTGCGGACCCAGGCTGCCATTTGATGACGACTTTTTATTTAGGTACTTACAACTGCAGATCACTTTTAAGTGAAGAAAGATTGCAAGAATTAGAAGAAGAACTGTCTTATATTAAATGGGACATTATTGGACTTTGTGAAGTTAGAAGAAAAGGAGAAGAAACAATTGATTTAAAAAGTGGACATATACTCTATTATAAAGGCACACATATTGGAAATACAAGTGTAGTAGGATTCATTATAAATAAAAAGTGGAAGAACAATATTGTGGAGATTGATGGTGTATCGGACAGAGTGGCAAGATTAGTTATACAACTTAATAGCAGATACCAAATGCAGATAATTCAGGTTTATGCCCCAACAAGTTCTCATAGTGATGAAGTAGTAGAAGATTTTTATATGGATGTACAAAAGGCTTTTGATCAGAGTAAACAGCATTTTAAAATTGTTATGGGAGACTTTAATGCTAGAATTGGTAGACAAATGAAAGATGAAATTGCTGTAGGTAATTTTGGTTATGGTAATAGAAATGAGAAAGGACATAGACTTATGGAGTTTGCAGAAAAAAAAAAACTTTATATTATGAATTCATTTTTTGAGAAAAATGTTAAAAGGAAATGGACATGGAAGCATCCAAATGAAGGTACAGCAGAATTGGATTATATTTTGACTAACAGAAAATACATATTTCAAGATTGTAATGTTCTTAATAAATTTAACACAGGAAGTGATCATCGATTAGTAAGGGGTAAGTTACGTGTTAATGTAAAACTAGAGAGACAAAAATTATTAAGAAAAACAATATTTACAGTTGATATTCCTAATCTTCAGAAACATTCTAATGAATTTAAATTAGAACTTACAAATAGGTTTCAAGTGTTAGGAGATTTTGAACATGATACAGATTTGAATGAAATTAATATGAAAATAACTGATACACTTTTACAAACTGCAACAAACATAGCTGGTAGAAAAAAGCAGCAATTGACTAATAAAATTTCTACTGAGACTAGAGATTTTATGAAGAAAAGAAGGAATATGAAGATAGACAAAAATGATGTATTAAAAAGAATTGAATATCTCGAATTTTATAAAATGGTACGGAAAAGAGATGAAAATGATATAAGAAAGTATAACTGTGAAATAGCAAGGAAAGCTGTAGAAAAAAATAAAAGTCTCAAACATGTTCAACAACATTTTGGTATTGGTAGGAAATTTATATCTGCAATAAGAAAAAAAGATGGAATTATTACTAAAAAGAGAGATGACATCATGAAATTGGTAGAAGATTTTTATCAAGAATTATATAGTAATAAAGAACAAGTACCTCCTATATCTATTACATCTTCCGAATTGCTCAGAATTTTAAATGAAGAAGTGAGACATGCAATTAAGTGTATGAAGAAAGGAAAGGCTCCAGGAAATGATGGAATTATAATTGATATATTAAAAGAAGCAGGTGAAGAAATAGAAACAATTTTAGCAAAGTTATATACCAAATTTTTATATTGGACTATTTCCATCATCTAATATGTGTGTTGAATGTCTTTAGAAAAGTTTAATTTTTAGTTAAATATTTCAAATGCATTCAACTGTTAGTAATATCACAGCAAACAGGTTAGTATATGCACCAACTGTTAGTAATATCACAGCAAACAAATGTTAATAATATCACAGCAAACAGGTTAGTATATGCACTAACTGTTAGTAATATCACAGCAAACAGGTTAGTATATGCACAACGTTTCGAGAGGTATTTTTCTCCCCTCTTCTTCAGGTGTTGCTGGCCTGACCAGTGACAGTACTAGCATGGGATTCGAACCTGGGTCCTTAGATTCTTGATTATTGAAATTTAAGGTAACACTCTAACCAACTGAGCCATCCTGCCAAAGGCAACAGTATGTAGTAATTTCATATACTTATCTATGAGGTTCCTCCTGATTTCTCCACTTTTTCCTCAGAGCAAAGTTGATTAGTGATTTCCATACATTATGTATAGTCACACTAGGTTGGCTTATGGGATTTTTTGCCATTGTCATGTGAGCAGCTTCTTTAAATTTTCTTCTTTGTACCTTTTCTTCTTTATCCAATATTTTTGTATTTTCCCAATTGAACGTATGTTCATTGGTCCATACATGGTCTGCTACCTTAGACACATCTGTTTTCTCTCTTCTAATCATTAGTTTATGTTCTTGCAAGCACTTTTGAATGGGACGGCTGGTCTCATCAATATATGTTCTTCCACATTCACATGGTATTTCATAGATGCAGTTTTTTCTTTGCAGCATTTCAAGTTTAGGCTTTGTAGATGTTAGAATTCCTCATAGTGTGGTATGGCTCTGAAAAGCTGTTCTGATGTTATACTGATTGCAGATTTTCTATGAAATACCATGTGAATGTGGAAGAACATATATTGGTGAGACCAGCCGTCCCATTCAAAAGCGCTTGCAAGAACATAAACTAATGATTAGAAGAGAGAAAACAGATGTGTCTAAGGTAGCAGACCATGTATGGACCAATGAACATACGTTCAATTGGGAAAATACAAAAATATTGGATAAAGAAGAAAAGGTACAAAGAAGAAAATTTAAAGAAGCTGCTCACATGACAATGGCAAAAAATCCCATAAGCCAACCTAGTGTGACTATACATAATGTATGGAAATCACTAATCAACTTTGCTCTGAGGAAAAAGTGGAGAAATCAGGAGGAACCTCATAGATAAGTATATGAAATTACTACATACTGTTGCCTTTGGCAGGATGGCTCAGTTGGTTAGAGCGTTACCTTAAATTTCAATAATCAAGATCTAAGGACCCAGGTTCGAATCCCATGCTAGTACTGTCACTGGTCAGGCCAGCAACACCTGAAGAAGAGGGGAGAAAAATACCTCTCGAAACATTGTGCATATACTAACCTGTTTGCTGTGATATTACTAACATTTGTTTGCTGTGATATTACTAACAGTTGGTGCATATACTAACCTGTTTGCTGTGATATTACTAACAGTTGAATGCATTTGAAATATTTAACTAAAATTAAACTTTTCTAAAGACATTCAACACACATATTAGATGATGGAAATAGTCCAATATAAAAATACAGCTAGAACACCATCATCACAAACCTTCAGAAAAACATTATATACCAAATGTCTAAATGATAAAGATGTACCGGAAGATTGGAAGAATGCAGTAATAATATTAATATTTAAAAAAGGTGATAAAGAAGATATTAGAAATTACAGACCTATCAGCCTTTTATCAGTTTTATATAAAATTTTTACCAAGATAATTACAACTCGTCTACAGAGAACTTTGGATTTCCACCAACCAAGAGAACAAGCTGGATTTAAAAGTGGTTTTAGTACAATAGATCATATCCAGGTATTGAAAGAAGTCATAGAAAGGACAAACGAATATGAGTTGTCATTATGTTTTGGATTTGTAGATTATGAAAAGGCATTCGATTCTATACACATTTCTTCAGTGATTAAAGCATTGGATCATCAAGGTATAGATCCAGGATATTGTCATATTTTAAAGAATATTTATAAAAATGCAACAGCAACAATTAGATTACATAATGATACTGGAAAAATCAACATTGAGAAAGGTGTAAGACAAGGTGACTCCATATCTCCAAAACTCTTTACAGCAGTGCTGCAAGAAGTACTTTGTGGATTAAAATGGGAAACTAATGGAGTGAAAGTAAATGGAGAGTATTTAAGTCATTTAGATTTCGCAGATGATGTAGTTGTTTTTGCAAATAATGCTTCAGAGCTGCAGGAAATGTTGCAGGAGTTAGCAGATGAACGTAGAAAAGTAGGAGTAAAGATAAATGTTAAAAAGACTAAAGTAATGTTTAATCGATTTGCTCAAAATATGAAAATAAAGATTGATTATGAAGAATTAGAAGAAGTTAACAGTTACAAATACCTTGGTCAGATTATTAATACAGATGAAAACATAATGGAGGAAATTAAGCATAGAATTAAACTTGGTTGGAGTGCTTTTGGTAGAAATAACTTGATACTAAAAGGAAATATGCCTATGTGTTTGAAAAGGATGGTTTTTAACAAATGTGTTTTACCAGTTCTTACTTATGGATCTGAGACTTGGACACTTAATAGAAGAGCAATACAGAGACTTCAGACAACTCAAAGGAGTATGGAGAGATGTATGTTGGGAGTAACAAGAAGAGATCGAAAACGCAATGTATGGGTAAGACAACAAACAGGTGTTACTGACCTTATTGAAAAAATTAAAAGATTGAAATGGAGTTGGGCTGGACATATTGCTAGAAGAGATGATAATAGATGGACAATTGAAATTTTAAACTAGATTCCAAGAGATTGTAAAAGACCCAGAAAGAGACCACATGTGAGATGGATGGATGAAATAAGAAAATGTGCAGGGGTGTTGTGGAGAAGAGAAGCTAAAGATTGGAGAAGATGGATTAACCTTGGAGAGACCTTCATCCTGCAGTGGATTGATAATGGTTGATGATGATGATATATATATATATATTGAACATGATTAAAATCTGATTAAGTTTTAATCTTCACTAAACTTAATTTTGTTAAAGCGTTTAATGTTTAAATTTTTATTATTATTTAAAAAGAATACGTGTATCAAAATACATTCAGTGTTATCGATCTATTTTAAAATAATTTTCTTATATCGCTTGTTTTTACTTTAAATAAATTAATTAAAAAACAAGCAACCTAGCTAATTGCATTCCTGTGGCTTTTATTTTAAAGAGTGGAGATTTGATTTTTGTGTAGTTGTTTTCATTTCAATAATCCCTGGGTAGAATTCTTAGATAGATTGAGTGGGAGATTAATATTTGCCCTGCCTAAGGCATAAAAATTGGACAACAAGAAAAGTGTTTCGCGGGAAATGGAGCAACATATAAATAACTCCGAAAATTTGAAGAGTTAGTTAATTCATTATTCGTCACTAGACTAGCTGTTCCTCAAGTGAAAGTTTATCTCAATGGACATTTAAATTCTTACAGGAAATTCGCTGTTATTGAAATTCTTTTGCTTGCAACAAGATGAAAAATTCTATACATGTTACCACCACCCGAATGGCTTGCTAACTCAACAAAAGACAGATCCCTGACTTCCAAATTTGCTCCAGTAATGCCTTGAACATCTAGAAGCCAGAACCTCTTTACATCTATCTTGCCACTGTCTAAAGACCTGAAAATGAACTAGAATAAAAGTGCGCACTCTACGTGAACATTGCTTTTACCGAAAGGTAACTATTTTCTTTTTTATTCTTCCCAGGGTAAATTAATTCTCATTAAATCTCCGCTCAATCTAATCATAAATGTGTATTCCTAATTTATATAGCCTCATATTTAATATTTGCTATGTTTTCTAATATTTTGTCGTGGGTCTTGGAATCTTAGTTTTAAGATTCCAAGTTACTGTCAATTTTTGTTTATTGGAGAGTGAGTTTTCTATTTTTATGTAAGACTTTTATAAATGCTTTGGCAGTCATTCCTTTTAAATGCTTACCTGTAATTATGTTAACATTCAATAATTAATTTTAAACTCTGTGTTTGTGCTTTTGCAAACCTCCAAAATCTTTTGGCTGACGACTTTATTGTCTAATTTTCCACAGGTGGGGATTTCATTTTTCATATCTCTGAAGGCAGAAATTAGAATTGATTTTCTTTGTAATTTTATAAGTTGTCAGCAGGAAGATAATATTTATTCCTTTTTAAATTGCAGGTGTGCAATACTTTCATTCTGCCAAAGTATTTAAACTTTTAATATTTTCGTACTCATGTGCACTCTCCGATAAATTTCTGTTTGTATTTATTATGTGTGCTTTAAATTTATCAGAGCGTGTACTCAGAATTTGTTTGTAAGTTTATTTTCTTTAAATGCTGGGGCGGACGTAACTGTTTTTCTAATTATTTACTTGTCCCTTATTGAGACTTTAATTATTAATTTTAAAGTAATTTTTGCCAATCGTTTGGCTGGGATTCACCAATTTTAATTGTTTTACTCCATTTCAATCATATTTTTCGGTTGTTCTTGAGGTGGATCAATCACCGTTATTTTAAATCTAGTAATAGGTGCAGCTCATACTGATATAAGGACATTTGGGGTCTGACCAAATTTTGGATCTCGAAAAGCACATCGGCACTGGTGGCTTTGATCTATTTCAAGGGCATATTGTTTAAGTATCTGAGGGTGAGAACCAATGTTTGAGTGAATCCTCTGCTGAATGAAATTTGCTTCCTCCCTTTTAAATTTGTTTATTAGAGAATCAGTAGATCTGCCAGAGCATTGCATTTAATCTTTCTGGTACACACCTGAGCTAATTCTATTTGTTAACTTATAAACTTTTCTTATAAGTTATTCCTCTCTGAATAAAATTTTATTAAATATGTTTAAACTTAATTTGGCTGATGTTTGTCTTTGTGCTTTTGTCTCAATTGTCTAAACAATTTAAGATCTCTTGTTTCTCCCTGAATCTAGTCAGTGCAAACCATCATCATCATCTATTCTGATCACAGTAAACAAATTTTCCAGACACGTAGTGGTCTGGTGGCGCCCTCTGTATCAGAATGGAGGGAGTGTCCAGTAGAATATATATATAATGTAACAGTCTATTCTCAGACAAAGGACCTATTTATGCCAAATGTAACTACTAAAATAACAGGCCTAAAAAGAGGGAAATAAATTTATTCAAACTTTATGGTTAAAGGTGCCAAATATACTGTCAATAAAAGCTATAAGCTATGTTCCCTTCCCTTTATGGTGTGCCATAGTGCACACACAGTACTTAATAAATAGGTACATGAAGAAGATACATCTGTGCACAAAAAAATAGCACACGAAGAAGATACATGCATGGACAGTAAAAGTCAAAATAATTTGTTTTCTGTATTGATGTACTGATAATCAGATTGCATTTGACAAATGTCTTTAAATCTGACCTTTGACCTTGGAACAATCTGCTGATATCGCATATGTTTATTGCATAGTTTTCTCTAGTATGTCGCAAACATTTATTTAATATGGATGCTTTTCTATATCATTATATGTTTTATGAGAATAAACTTTTTTATTTTTATCATTATCAATAGAGCATCATAGATCATTAGTTTTGTTAAATAAAACTATATTATTACTATACATAATAAATATATATTACTATATTATATACCATATTGTTTAACCTATATTGTTAAATTTATTTTTTGGTGCTGATATAGTACATGCTTGATGGCCATTTTGAATTTTAAAACACCCAAAAACACTACTGGCACATGCAAACAATAAATGACTTTGACTAGAAGCACTCAGTTTTCAAAAAAATAAATTGCCTAAGGCACTGGAAATTAAATATCCTGTGGCAAACTGAGTTCTTCTAGTCAATGTCATTTATCACTTGCATGTGCCAGCAGTGTTTTTGGGTGTTTTAAAATTCAAAATGGCCACCAAACACATACTATATCAGCACCTATTTTGGTTACTTGATTTATGTGCATAAATTATTTTGATTTATTAAAAAATGCACAGATGAAAAAAAGTGTTCTATAGTTAGTAAAAATTAGTGGGAATATTTTAAGGGAAGGATGCAAACAG
Source organism: Epiperipatus broadwayi (assembly GCA_028023455.1). Classification (NCBI taxonomy): domain Eukaryota; kingdom Metazoa; phylum Onychophora; class Udeonychophora; order Euonychophora; family Peripatidae; genus Epiperipatus; species Epiperipatus broadwayi. Next base: position 835,738 of record JAQFVV010012480.1, on the reverse strand, counting down.
AAATAGATATTCTTTAAAATTACCTAACACCTTCAGTGATAAGTATAATGATAATACAAAAATAAGTCATGTAAAATGCTTATATAATGTTCAGGCTAGCTAATGTAATAATATATGTAATATAAAAAATAAAGATTATCAAGGATGAGATTAATGTTGAATGGAATATAAGCAATTTTTTTAGATTATTAAAATGTACTTTAATTACAAAAAAATATTTTATTTGAAATTTATACTGTTTTTAACTTCGTAATAAATATGTTAACATTTCTATATTCTTAAAATTATTTATTCCATAAGTATCTTATTAATTTATAATATTATTTAAGTTTTTAAGGTATTTCTTTAAAAAGAATTAGTTCTAATATAAATAAAGAAGTAAATAAATGATAAATAAATCGGTGTATTGACTTAATTATGAATGATCACAAAAAGCTAGTTTACTTAAAAATTAATTAATCAGTCAATTAATCAATTAATAATAAGAATGATGATGATAAAAATAATAATATAAAATGAAGAAGCAAACAAAATATTTCTTGTTGAATGGTTTATATTTGTTTTTTATTTACATGTTATACTAATTATTCTATTTTGTAGATGTATTTATCATTTGATGTTGGCAATATACTAAGAAATAAAAGAAATGGATACCTACTAACTCAAATATTGCTGAAACAAATACATAAAGTTATATGTTGCAAGACTTAAATAGTATGCTTAAATACTATTTTATTATACAAATATATATATATATATATATATATATATATATATATGCTTAGTAATTTATATTTCATATATATATATTGCTTTTAACAGTTTTCTCATATACACTTTAATGCAAACAAATTTTTTTAAAAACTTCTTTATTTTCCTTACAGTTTCAACTGACCAGCAGTGAAGAATAGAACTTTGATGAAGATTACTGGTCAGTCAAAACTGTAAGTAAATAATATTTATTTTTATAAAGCGCAAACAGTATTGAAATTAAGTTGAGAGACTGCAAAACCTCTCGTGTTCATTACTATAACAGCCAATCAGATAGTAAATACAAGACAGAGAATTTAAACAGGGCGGTCCACCCTATTCTTTATTTGTGTTTCTATATATCCAAGCCAGTCTAAAGTACTTAGATCTGAAAGCATGAATATTAAATATCTTCACACTTAACTCACTGAGTTTAAATTACAAACATACAGCGTGAAATCCTACAATTTACTATGCAGTAGTTTTTAGATGTTATAACATGCAGTAATGTATGTAAATAATATTTATTTTTATTTAATATTCACACTTTCAGATCTAAGTACTTTAGACTGGTTGGATATATAAAAAGACAAGTAAAGAATAGGGTGGACCACCCTGTTCTTGTTAAATTCTCTGTCTTGTATTTACGATCTGATTGACTGTTATAGTAATGAGTGTGAGAGGTTTTGCAGTCTATCAACTTAATTTCAATACTGTTTGTGCTTTATAAAAATAAATATTTGCATACATTACTGCATGTTATAACATTTAAAAACTACCGTAGGATTTCACACTGTATGTTTGTAATTTAAACTCGGTGAGTTAAGTGTGAAGATATTTAATATTCACACTTTCAGATCTAAGTACTTTAGACTAGCTTGGATATATAGAAAAACAAGTAAAAAATAAGGTGGACTGCCCTGTTCTTGTTAAATTCTCTGTCTTGTATTTACAATTTGATTGACTGTTATAGTAATGAGTGCGAGAGGATTTTCAGTCTCTCAACTTAATTTCAAAAGTGTAAGGAAAATACGGAAGTTTTTAAAAAAATTTGTTTGCATTAAAGTGTATATGAAAGAACTATTATAAGCAATATATATATATATTTCAATAGATGGCGTTCTCCCAAAAACACCATCAAGCGTATGTTTACATAAACGTCAGAGCAAGTGTTCACTATCTCTAACTTTAATTCCACTTTCAGATCATGATTTCAAGCTATTTGCTATCGTCAGTGAAAGACAGGAATAAGAAACTAGCTCTAAACACAAACTCTGAGCATTTATGAAACAGTTTCTATTCAGCTTGCAAGCATGAATCTTTTAGACATGTAATGTCTTCAGACTCAGCATAGCAAGCCAGATAGCTATATGGGTCTGATATCAGTTCAGCATCACCACATAGTAGAAGCCTCTGCAATATATATCATTGCAAGAAAGAACTCAAAGGTACATTTATGAAAAACAAAAAAAGTTAAAAACTAGCTAATGCTTGTATTTATGTCAATAGATGGCGTTCTACCAAAAACACCATCAAGCATTAGCACATTTTAAACTTGTTTTTTGTTTTTCATAAATGTACCTTTGAGGTCTTTCTTGCAATGATATATATTGCAGAGGCTTCTACTATGTGGTGATGCTGAACTGATATCAGACCCATATAGCTAAATGGCTTGCTATGCTGAGTCTGAAGACATTACGTGTCTAAAAGATTCACACTTGCAAGCTGAATAGAAACTATTTCATAAACGCTCAGAGTTTGTGTTTAGATCTAGTTTCTTATTCCTGTCTTTCACTGATGATAGCAAATAGCTTGAAATCAAGATCTGAAAGTGGAATTAAAGTTAGAGATAGTGAATGCTTGCTCTGATGTTTATGTAAACATACGCTTGATGGTGTTTTTGGTAGAACACCATCTATTGACATAAATACAAGTGTTAGCAAGTTTTTAACTTGTTTTTTGTTTTTCATATATATATATATGAATATATGAAGATATGCAAAGAATGTGAAAGAGAAGAATAAGAGAATATACTTCTAATAATTTATATTTCATAAAATTATTTATGTTATAAATGGTTATTAAATGTACAAACTTGAATTATCACTTATTAATATCTATACGTGAATATTTACATTTTTTAAAAACATGAATGAAAAAACAATAAGCATACTTTTATTTAAACAAACTAAAATTATCATTAATATATTGTAACTGGTTGAGTTACATGTTACACCCATAATGATATAGAGTGTGTGTATATATATAAAGTAAAGGAAAAGTAGAAATAAACACAGACATAAATTTTGTAGATATTTCCTAATATAAAATAATAATAAGTAAAGGGTTAAATAATAACTCTGATTTAAAATAAAAATTGTTTTATAAATTAAACTTTTAAAGGTCTGAATTATTATTATTATTATTATTCTGATTGTGAAATGTAAAAACACAATATTGTTCTCAAAATTTTTTAATTAATTAAAACATGTATATGTTTTCAAAGGGATTAGAGAGCTAAAAATAAAAACTCTGTTTTCAATCAAGGTGTTATTATCACCTTAGATGATTCTATAAAAGGGATGATAACAAAATTAGCTCCAGTCTGGGTAATTATTTTTGAAGAGAACAGTTTGGATTGTAGTTGTTTGTAAGAGCTGAACAGAACAGCTTGGCTACTAAATTTTTTTGAGTAAGTGGCAGCAATTAGCTGACCAAAATGGATGAGCTGCAGTTTGTTGTTGGCTGTAGCAGAGAGTTGGCAGTCCAGTTACCATAAACTGATGTAGCTGAAGGCAAGATAGTAGACTGTTTTCCTTAGCAGGAGTTTGAATTCACATGAAAACATAACCCACTTTTTTATGCTGAAATTCATAGCTTGAAATCTATCAAACCAAGACAGCTACTTTCTTGGAATAATCCTAGATAGAAAGAGACCAACTACAAATCAAGATTTTACATGGGTTGCATACTTTTACTTGATGATGACAACAAACATGGATATTTTTCTAATGGACCAAAAGAACCAGCTTTCTAAATAAATAATTATATATATATATATATGCTGACTATCTAAAAGTAGAGAAGCCCAAATAAATATATATACAGCTGTGGTGAGTAGAGTTATATATAATAACAAAATTTTAAATAATTTCTTTAGTAAAATTACATTTTGAAAGTGATGTGTGAATTTGTACTTTTTATGTTTATGGTGGGTGTATATTTGAGCAGGGCTGTGTGTGGATGCAGCATGTTCATGGTGCTCTGAAGTATATGCTTGGCACTGTTTAGACCTAGATATTGAGCTCCCAGGATAGTCCAGTGGTATATATGTAGGTCTCATGAATAGGCCTTGGTCTCATGGATAGACCTCATCTAAAGCCCATAAGACTCACACGAGATGAGCGCTTAGTGCCTGATATTTTTTTCTGGATATTATTTTTTGTGGATGATCGGTCTAGGTACTTACAAGGGGAAGTGCTAATAATGAGGTATTTTCTCACAACATCATGGGGCATTGTGTACTTAGTCCATGCTTGGCTCTCCACTTATCATGGCATGAAGAGCTGCAACTCATGTATTCACTTTTCCTCTCTCACCTTGCCTATTACATCAGCATTAACTAATTGAGCAGAAATACCTTTTGAAATTTATATTTTCTTAATTCTATAAAACGATTATGTATTCCATTTATTAAAAAACGACATTTTAAATCAATCAACAATCATCTGTCAAGAATTTGATCAGATTTATTTTAAGGAAAAAATGCTATATTCAAGAAAAAGAATAATTGTGAAAATAACTTTTATCATTATAACAAATATGTAAATTTTATGTATATTCCAAATGGAATTTGTAATTGAAGAAATTATTATTTATTGTTTGACAAAATTAAATTTATAAATAATCTGTGTGCACATATATGTCAATGCTTGTCAAGTAGAACATATATGCAAATTTTAATCATTTATGTTATTGAATATTAATTGTATATTATAAATCATGTGTCTGTGCACATACATATGTAAACCATAGTAATAACTTGAATTGTAATGTGTAATTTTGTAAATTAATGTAACAATTTAAATTTTGAATAGAAATTACATAAATTAATGTAATAATTTGAATTTTTTAGTAATCTTGTAAATTACAGTGTGATGAGTTTATTATTGTGTATAATTCAAAATCAGAACCCTTAACCTATAAGACCTTAAATACCATTTCTTTATTGCTATTAATAAATGTATTTAATTGTTAAAAATTGTTTTCATCATCTCTTGGTCACATACAGTAATAGATCTTGTATTCTCTGAGCTAGATTTGTGCATGGATAAATGGGGATGTGTACTTAGTGCTTTTGGGCCACCCAGTGATGATCAATCATCATCCTGATTGGTGCAAAAGAGAATACTCTTTAAAACCCATGCACTGTATTTAATTTTTAATTTAGTCTTATTAGAAGTTAAGTTATTGTTAGACAGTACAAGTGTCCTGAGCATTGATGATGATCAGCATTATTTATGTCTGAGCATTATTGTTTAGATATTCTGCTTATGTATTCTGATGGATGAGCACTTAGTTTGTGCCTCTGAATTAATGGTTAAATAATTGCTCAAGCTGGCAAAGGCTCAATAGTTATCCTGGTCTACAGAAGACCCATTTCTGATCCAGTCACAAGGTTGACTATTGATTTATATTTTTATTGTTCACATCCAGCCACAAGATCAACTGTTGATTTTATTCTGTATTATTGTACTAATTTGTTTATTCCCATCAATGATGATGATGGATGTTATTTCTCAAGTATTTACTTATAATTACTTTTATTTATAATGCTGGTTGATGAATTTATAATTATGCTTTTAGTTGCTCTTCTGAGTCAGCTACTGATCTCTCAATGCTCTAAGAGATTATCTAATCTCATGCTCTCTTTAATATATTTTATAATTGTATAAACTTCTGTAAACTATGTAAATTAATGATATTTCATTATGTACTTATAGGGTTGATAATGATTTTCCATCACCCAGTTCATCAACTTCCCACCCCATCCCATTACAAATGGTGCCCAACATGGGGCACCATTTGTAATGGGATGGGGGTATCAAAAATATGAAGGAAAATAGAAAGAAAAGCATGAACATGGGGTGATGGGAAAGAAAATGGTTTGGACTGGAAGTGTTGATGTTTTGCCACCACCCAGTTCAAACCATTCTTTTTCCCATCACCCCATGTTCATGCCTTTTCTTTCTATTTTTCCTTCATATTTTTGATACCCCCATCCCATTAATATATATATCAAAATAAATGTCCACTAATATTAATAATACAATAATGAAACTTAAATATATTCCAAACAATGGTAAACAATTTATAATATAATATAAATAAAAACTCATAAAGAAATATTTTTGATTATATTCATAATCATTATCAACTCAACTAATTTGAAAGTTGAGTTGATAATGATTAGTAATATAATTGAAAATATTTCTTTATGAGTTTTTATTTATATTATAAATTGTTTACCATTGTTTGGAATATATATATTACTATTTGCTTTAATCTCTTCCTTTTATGATTGTGATATACTTTTATTGTATACTAAACAAGCACATACCTTACCAAAATATAAAGTATCTATAAAAAATATCTGGTAAACTTTTTTTTATGAATAGAGGATGTCCATCAAATTGCAACTTATTATTTATACAACATTTATTATGTTTTATGTTCCACTTATACACAAAAAATATAATTTACAGTTCAAAATCTGTTATATGTTCTGCTGAAATGCCTCAAGGTATTCCATTCTGTATATTGGCATTATAAATGCTATTAATCTACTCTACATTTAACCCTTTTTAGCAAAAAAAAAAATTTTATTGTTCATATATGCATACATAATCTTACATTTTGATGATCCTGCAGTCTTGTTTGTTTATGTTTAAAATTATCTTTTAACTATATGCAGTCAATAAAATGCCATCAAATACATTTATCGAAACATGCTTCATTTTATTTTTGCTGTCATATAAAACTATTTATATATATTTTATTAATATTTTCCTAACATAATACATACATCATTAATTTTATTATGTTACCCTAAGAATAAAAACAGTTAATATTAATTTTAAATTTTTGCCAAGAGATAAAAATAAAAGAAATATTTTATAACGCTTATTATATATATATATATATATATAAAGGAACCGAGCAGGGCAAATTCCTAATGTCCACTCCATACGTTCTTGTCATTGCAGCTGTTATTACTATGTTTTTATTCATATAGTATACGAACATGGATGGCTGATCACCAACATGCATTAGCCAGCTTGGTGAGTTTTTTGGCTTTTTACCTCTGAGTTTAAGATCAAGAAACACCATGGTCTTTCTTCTCAATGCCTGATAAGGCAGAATGAATGGTTGTGTACATGATAAATATTTTTCCAATACATATATACAATTATGACAGACAAAAATAAAGCATGGCCCTTATTCCCAGGAGGCTGTAAAGTCACCAACCAAGGCAGCGGTTGGTGGCCGAAGGTGGAGGGTACTAAGAATCTCCTGATTGCGGACCCAGGCTGCCATTTGATGACAACTTTTTATTTAGGTACTTATAACTGCAGATCACTTTCAAGTGAAGGAAGATTGCAAGAATTAGATGAAGAACTCTCTTATATTAAATGGGATATTATTGGACTTTGTGAAGTTAGAAGAAAAGGTGAAGAGACAATTGATTTAAAAAGTGGACATATATTTTATTATAAAGGCACAAATATTGGAAATACAAGTGGAGTAGGATTCATTATAAATAAAAAGTGGAAGAACAATATTGTGGAGATTGATGGTGTATCGGACAGAGTGGCAAGATTAGTTATACAACTTAATAGCAGATACCAAATGCAGATAATTCAGGTTTATGCCCCAACAAGTTCTCATAGTGATGAAGTAGTAGAAGATTTTTATATGGATGTACAAAAGGCTTTTGATAAGAGTAAACAACATTTTAAAATTGTTATGGGAGACTTTAATGCTAGAATTGGTAAACAAATGAAAGATGAAAGTGCTGTTGGTAATTTTGGTTATGGTAATAGAAATGAGAGAGGACATAGACTTGTGGAGTTTGCAGAAAAAGAAAAACTTTATATTATGAATTCTTTTTTTGAGAAAAATGTTAAAAGAAAATGGACATGGAAACATCCAAATGAAGGTACAGCAGAATTGGATTATATTTTGACTAACAGAAAATACATATTTCAAGATTTGTAATGTTCTTAATAGATTTAACACAGGAAGTGATCATCGATTAGTAAGGTGCAAGATGCATGTTAATGTAAAACTAGAGAGACAAAAATTGTTAAGAAAAACAATATTTACAGTTGATATTCCTAATCTTCAGAAACATTCTAATGAATTTAAATTAGAACTTATAAATCGATTTCAAGTATTAGTAGATTTTGAACATGATTCAGATTTGAATGAAATTAATATGAAAATAACTGATACACTTTTAAAAACTGCAACAAAGATAGCTGGTAAAAAAAAGCAGCAATTGACCAACAAAATTTCTACTGAAACTAGAGAATTTATGAAGAAAAGAAGAAATATGAAGATATACAAAAATGATGCACTAAAAAGAATTCAACATCTCGAATTTTGTAAAATGGTGTGGAAAAGAGTTGAAAATGATATAAGAAAATATAACTGTGAACTAGCAAGAAAAGCTGTAGAAGAAAATAAAAGTCTTAAGAATGTAAAACAACATTTTGGTATTGGTAGGAAATTTATATCTACAATAAGGAAAAAAGATGGAATTATTACTAAAAAGAGAGATGACATCATGAAATTGGTAGAAAATTTTTATCAAGAATTATATAGTAATAAAGATCAAGTACCTCCTATATCTATTACATCTTCCGAATTGCCCAGAATTTTAAATGAAGAAATGAGAAATGCAATTAAATGTATGAAGAAAGGAAAGGCTCCAGGTAATGATGGAATTATAATTGATATATTAAAAGAAGCAGGTGAAGAAACAGAACATTTTTTAGCAAAGGTCCCATTTGGGTGCACCAGATATTACTGATTCAGAAATGGCATATAAGAAAGGGAGTGCATCTCACTACTGTCAGAACTAAGCCCTAGAATAGGATGGTGAAGATATCATGATGAAATGCTTAGCTTCAAATCACATCTATCTTTAGTATGCTAGCTCATAATTTACTTAAGACATTTCAATGTAATTTAGACTAGTGCATATTCATTGCATTTCCCTTTTAGGTCCCATTACACCACAGAATTCAAACTCCGGGAGTTCTTCATCTTCAACCAAATATGCCTATGTATAAGCAAAGATTAAAACAGGCAAAACTCACTATATGTATTGTCACACACAGCAAGCTAAAGTAATCAATGGATGCCAGAAGGCTTGTGCATAAAATCCCCATCTAGTGCCTACTCATCTAATATCCCCAGACTAGTTTCTGGCTGGTAGCCTTCTTCAGTGAGGAGCCTTGGATCTGAGTATATTTTTCAATATGAATTTATTGATGGTGACCAATTATTTAGGAGAGCAATGCATAATGATGATGGTGACGATCAAACATCTAGTGATGGTGTAAATGCATAATAATGATGATGATCAAACATTTAGTGGTGCAAATGCATAATGAAAGTGATAATCAAATATTTAGTGGTCCAAATGCATAATGATTATGATGATGATCAATGATTTAGTGGTGCAAATGCATAATGATGATAATGATCAAACATTCAATGGTGCAAATATATAATGATAATGATGATCAAACATTTAGTGGTGCAAATGCATAATAATAGTAATGATCAAACATTTAAATGCATAATGATGGTGATGATCAAACAGAGATCAGATTGATTTTAACAATTCAGTAACATTTATTAATAAACTATAATGTGTAATAGCATATATTTACAGAAAGAATATTAAGTTAACATTTATTAATAATTATAATGTATCATAGCATATATTTACAAAAAAAATATTAAGTTAACAAGGATGATCTATCATTTTGAGGGCTTAAAACAATAAATCTCCCTGTTCTAGATTTCATGATAGAAGTCCATCCTTAATCAATCTTTATTTACAAGAGAGAAAAGAAAATGATTCAAAATAAAGCATATACAAAATAAGATGAGATAATTCACTATATATATATATATATATATATATATATATATATATATATATATATATATATATATATATATATATATAACAAAAGGAAAAAGCAAATAGAGTGTTTGTTAATTCTAAAGTCTACCCCATTAATATAATTATTACAATGATATTTATATGTTGGAGTGAATATATGTATAACTGTTTTCAAAAAGAATAACCCAATTCCACATATATAGGCGTGTAAGTCAAATTAAAGTTATATATCAACATATTGATAAATTTACATAACTGCTCCCACTCTTAAAATGCAGGTGGCCGAATTTGAAGATGAAGTTGAATACACAAAAGAAAAAAAAAATCACAATACATGAAATTGCAAATAGAAATAATAAAAATAAAAAAAAATAAAATCGCATGAATCAAAAAATATATACATATATCTCCTGAGGAAAGCAAGTATTGTCCACAGCTATAAGTCTATATACTTGAATGCCAATCTCCATACATAACATTTTTGTCAACTAACTAAGTTGATATCTATATATTCCATACTAGTTGGTTAAGAGCAAACACATATCAATTATTTCCTCTGAACACATAGCATAAATCCATTGAAGGTTGATGTTCACCAGTGCTTTGTAAAATGGACATTTTCACAGACAGGTTCATAATGACATCGAAGTTGACATTGGGATGCCCATAGTATTGGTTAACCCCAAACACATTGTCATGATTACCTTATTATTGACTAATATCTATATCATGGCTTCAATATATATAGGAAAATGGCTTAAAGGATCAATCAATTTCTAGTAGTTTTATGTTTCTTTTCCTTTATTCATAAAAATCGATTCAAGATTTCTAGAACAAATTAAATCATCAGTTCATTCCTGCTATTTATATATTCAAGTTTGTAATTTTAACAGTTAAGATTAAATTTCTACTTTTCTTCTAACTTAATGAGAAATGTTTTGTTTAGTTTTTACATATAAACATTAAGTTTTAAAATTCATATTTTTACTATTTTTAATGCTGAACAGTTTTTTTTTAAAAAAAATGAAATAAAAGACTTTTCTTTATGTTCTGATGGTTTTGTTGTTCAACCAGAAAAGTGAAAATTGCAAGACTGTTTTTTCATGCTGGCTAGAGACTATTGTTACAAACTAATAAAAAAAATCATAAAAACATTATTATTATTATTTTTCTTTTTTACTTGGTCTTCATGATTCAAACCCGATCACCTAACAACTATTTTGGCCTTGTATATTTTGACCTTTGATCATGTCTGTCTTATCAGTCAATTAGTTATTATTTTTGTTGTTAGTGATATTAAATGAAGAAAAAAATGATTTCTACAAATAGACAAAAATATTAATTTATTTGTGTTTATATACATGTTTCATGTGTGTAAACAGGTATGTTGAATAAATTATTTGCCTACCAATTAGCCTGAATTCAAACATTAAAAAAACTGAGTTAGATGTGATGGTTGATTATAAGTCATCCCTTACAATATATTATAACCATATGGTTTGGCTTAATTCTATGAAGCCTTATTCAAGTAATCCAGTATGAAAAATTTCAAATTACAATTGGCAATAGTTACAATATATCTAAAATCAGTGTATAAAATCAATGGTGGGTTGGAATGCTTGCTAAATTATAATTTTCATATTGAGTAAAGTTTCACTAATATCCTGAGAGTGATGAAAACTTAGATTGTTTGATATACACTAGAAAATCTGATAGAGTAGATATCAAGTTCACATACATTTTGCCATATGATCTAGTTGCAATAATATTTAAAACAATAATTTAATGGTGTTGAATCAGTTTGGAAGTATAAAGATGTTTATTACTCTATTATTATTATTATTATTATTATTATTATTATTATTATTATTATTATTATTATTATTATTATTATTATTATTATTATTATTATTATTATTATTATTATTATTATTATTATTATTATTATTATTATTATTATTATTATTATTATTATTATTATTATTATTATTATTATTATTATTATTATTATTATTATTAATAATAATAATAATAATAATAATTTAAAAAAATTCAAGTTATAATTATTTTAAATTTTGTAATAAATCTTCAAGCGTATTATATTGTAGCTTAAAGTGATATGAAACGGTCTAATTAGTTATCACTATAAGGAGAGCTATTAATTAGTATGCACACTATCCTATTATTGGTTTATTTTATGTACCACAATCCATTGCAATAAAAATAATAAATAACTTAACAGAGAGGGAGAAGGGGAGTCTAAAAAGGAAAAGTCAGAGACCAGATGTCAACACTTGACACCTGCAAATTAAAAAAAAAAAAACAAGAAAAAAACTGAAAATTTAACAATACAACGTTAGAATTGAACAAATAGTAATGAGATTGTAGTTTTACAAGTATGGAGTACAAACTTCTACCCTAGTATGTATTTTAACCTACTAATTCATTGATTAAAAATTGACAAAGTTATACTGGAGGGAAAATGGGAACCATATTAAGAAATCAGTATATTACAAGATGGGACTTCAGGCTTAAACCAAAACAAATAGCAAGCATAAAGTTTGTTTTGCATATAATAACTTTAATCATTATATAAATCTAAAAGTTCTGTGTAAATTATTTAAATCTAAAAAGAAAAAACATAAGCGCTTTCTAGAAATATATATATATATGTTTTGAATTATCATCGTTATAAAATAAATAAATAAATAATTTGGAAAACTTTTGAACTTGTAATTTAATCAAGCGAATTTTTATTTCAAATAGCATAATATTTGACCAATTTATAAATGTGGAAACCTATATAATATTTAATCTGATTAAAGATGACAATGATGGTTAGAGGCACCAAAACTCTTTGTTATCAAAAACTTAAGTCTAAAACAGTTACACTATTGACAAATATAAAGGATTAAACAAAGCAAAGCAAAACTCTCCATACAGTATTGCCATCTTGTGCCAACAAGAGCAATCAATAGATGCCAGAAGACTTGTGCATAAAATCCCTATCTAGTGCCTACTCCAATATCTCCATACTAGTTTCTGGCTTGTGGCCATCATCAGTGAGGAGCTTTGGATCTGAGAGCACTGCACCTAGATCTTAGAATCTAATGCAATCCTCCAGCAGCCACCTTTTAACTCTACTTAACTACAAAACTATGAGAATGAAATTGAAAACATAATTACATTTTCATTCTAAGCTCAATAGCTTATATAGTCATATGGGTCTGATCTCAATTCAGCACCCATAAATTTTGGTGTCTTTGGCTCTTTAACAACCATAGCCACCATTATCCTATTAGGCAGGATTGGTATTAAACCACTAAATTTCACATGATCACTATCTCATACTAGCACATAATTGTTATTAAACAAAGCAAAATTCTCCATACAGTTAGATAGGGATTTTATACACAAGCCTTCTGGCATCCATTGATTGCTCTTGTTGGCACAAGATGGCACTACTGTATGGAGAGTTTTGCTTTGCTTTGTTTAATAACAATTATGTGCTAGTATGAGATAATTATCATGTGATGTTTAGTGGTTTAACACCAATCCTGCCTAATAGGATAATGGTGGCTATGGTTGTTAAAGAACCAAAGACACCAAAATGTATGGGTGCTGAATTGAGTCAGACCCATATGACTATATAAGCTATTGAGCTTAGATTGAAAATATAATTATGTTTTAAATTTCATTCTCAGAGTTGTGTAGTTAAGTAGAGTTAAAAGGTGGCTGCTGGAGGGTTGCATTAGATCCTAAGATCTAGGTGCAGTGCTCTCTGATCCAAGGCTCCTCACTGATGATGGCCACAAGCCAGAAAGTAGTATGGGGATATTGGAGGAGTAGGCACTAGATAGGGATTTTATGCACAAGCCTTCTGGCATTCATTGACTGCTCTTGTTGGCACAAGATGGCACAACTGTATGGAGAGTTTGCTTTATAGAGTTGACAAAGGTTATGTTGTGGAAATGGGATAGAGCAGATTATGGGTAAATTTAGAGTAGGGAATGTAAAATAAAGTGGCTAACAGGTTTATCTGGGCATAATTGCTGAGATATTCTTGACTTCGTTTAAGGAGAAGCCATAATACATCACATCACTTTGCTTTGTTTAATAACAATTATGTGCTAGTATGAGATAGTGATCATGTGATGGTTAGTGGTTTAAATATAAAGGATGTTTATAATTGTAATTTCAACCTAATTGATTTAAAGATTTATAAAGGAAAATAACAAATCTTTATAATTTGATTTAAGAAATATTTACAAATATTGAGAAAAATATAATTATATGAATATCTCCTTGAGAATTGGTCGAAAACTGAAATTAATAATAATTGAAATTGAAGAAAAGTTAATTGATTTAAAAATGTGAGAACTTATTCTATATTATTGTTTTATTAAACAAAAGAAGATTATCTGGCTAATCTACTGTAATGTTACTTCTCCTCAATCAATAATAAAAATTAAAAAAAATTAAAAGATGTATCCTATTCCGATGGATGCAAATAAATGTTTGATGTCAAAGACAGTATAATATTTAATATTATAGAAATCTAAACATAATAAATAAAGAAAAATGTTTTAAAAGAATCGAATCATGCTGGATTATTATAATAAACTGCTGTGAAAAAAAAAAGGAAAATCAATAAGTGCATTTGAAAAAGTTGTTGCTCTTCTTGTTAAACCGGGTATTCCTAATAAACATAAAGATAAACCGGATACTCCTGCTATATAGCTTAAACTTTTGGATAAAATTCTGCAGAAAGATTTTTAAGCGTTTTTTTTATAAGATTTTGCTTTCATAAAATGTTTAGAAGGCCTAATTTGTTTATATTACCTAAGTGCTCATATGGAAAAAAACTATGGAAACATCGCTCATAAAATGTGTGCCCAGAAGGAATTCATTTCCCCATTGTTTAGCTCATATTAAAGATACATAAAAGGGGAACTAGGGGAATGGAATATCACATTAATATTTTTTTGGTTATTGTTCATGTTATCAGGGATTTTATATATGAATTTCATATGTTGTTGGGGTATATTTTTATGTCGTAAATTTGTAATAAGTCTGTAAACAGAAAATGATATACACGTAATTGTTTTTACAAATTACTCTAAAATGTAATATAACACTAAGCTTTACAAGATAGAGATACTCATCTCTTAGAGATACTCATCTCTTACATAGGTAAACAGACAGAGACACTCATTAAAGGTGGAATAGTGGTTCTTTATGATAACAATTATTTTATAGTGGTTCTTTATGATAACATAATTATTTTATGTTATGGAATTGCCATATAAGCATTTTATATTTATTAAAATTTGCCTATAATCAGTATGTCCAGGTGAGTATATAATCTGCTATGTTTCTTTGACTGTGTGTGTATTTTTTGTTGTAGCAATATTTTATCATAATTTTAAAATATTTCCTAGTCGTTTGACGTATAAAGTGTTGGCTTCTTTATTACACTATCAGTTATGACTTAGGAAGTGAAATATTTATCTTTAGCTTTAATGTGAGAATTATGTTAATCTTGCCATTGTAGTGATAAAGATTAGTAAGAGTACACCTGATGAATATATAAAAATAAGGCTGTTTTAAACACTGTATTATGTATAGAATGCATGGGCAGAGAGAGAATAGTCTCACTCATTGCTTACTCCATGAGCAGATTATTTTATTGAGGCAAAAAATAAAAAATGCTGAAGTAGCATCACCAATTCCTAGAGAGGGAATTATTTTCAAGGCACATATTTTATTTCCCTGTGTTGAGATAAGGTCCACACATTTATACCTAAAAAGGGTATGGGAATTAGCCATATTATTACACAATGAGGTAATGTTGTTGTAAAGAGCCTCTTTTTAGTGTCTTATCCCTCAGGAGGATATAGAGTGATTTTTCTCACCGGTACGGTGAAATTATTTTGTGTGTTTTAAAAATTTGTATGGCAATGATAAGATAAAGTTAGTCAAGGACACTTGTTATCTATAGTGTTTAGTGAAATCAAATATTGTATGAGTTGGGCTGTGACAACTTATGTACAAGGCAGTAAAACTTACCAACAAAACTTATTAATAATTATAAGACTTAGTTTATGTCTAACATAACAGGTTATATGCATATACGTATTGTCATTTATGTTCATGAAGCTGTAAATCGCTGATGGATCAATAAAGCCTTTTTTATAATTAGCATAATTGTTTATGAACATAGGCAGGGTTAATATCAGGTATACATCTAATTTCTGATGTTTTTATCCATATTTAGACATTTATTTAGGTTAAATAATAAGGATTTAACCGTAGAGTTTACTAATGCCATATTAAATAATATTAAACAAATTATATCAAAGAACAATTCTTATCTTTATGCTTAATATGATAATTTCCATGATCATATACTATATACAGATAAGATAGCTATAGTGAAAATGCTGATTTAAGCATTGGGTTTAAATGTTAAGGTTGTCAATTACCCTTATTATTTAGAAAACACTCTTAGCTTGTACTGTAATGCTAATTTATGCCAAGCAGTGTAATATATCTGTTTTATAATACACAATAGTGAAAACCTAATTAACAATGATGTGACAATAAAGGTATTATGGTAATTTATCACCCATACATGTAGTCAAAAGAAAATATACCTTGTTTTATATATGTTTTCTGGGGATAGATGTTTAACTGTCTATGATATTAAGAAAATTTGTAAATAATGTAAATAAATCTTGTTATTTTGAAATTTTTATCTATTTCTCTATGGTGTTATTGCTAGCCATCATCCATATTATTATTGCTATTGCTATCCACACATCACCTTGTTATTTCAAATTCATCATTAATCACTGTAGTATACTTTACTATATATTAATACCATAATAAATTTGATATACTTTTATTTTTTTAAAAGTACATTTAAAGCATCATGACTGTGTGATTTAAACATTGTTCACCTGAAATGCATATATTATTTTAAAATAATATAATAAAGATGAAATAAGTAATTTTGATATAGCTTATTTATTTGAACCATCAAATACATCATTCACTGATCTATGATCACATAGACCATAATTATTGAATAAAAGAGAGTTGTTAAGTTATTTGGCTTGATTAAGAGTTTGTGTTTACTTTATAGAGCTTAAATTTCATATTTGTTTGGTATTGAAATTATTAGATATCTTAGTAAATCTGTTTATAAGCAGTTTTGTCTGTTATAGTTGGGTAGTGGCAAAATTCCTCTCACTGACCCAAGTATATCTGAAAAAAGGATAATAGTTAATTTATTTGAACCCTGAAAAAAATAAGTTAGTAGTGCACGGTATAATGTTAATTTTATGGTAGGTTTTTATATTTAGAATTATTTACTGTACTTTGATTTATGTTTATTTTCACAGTTGTTTTATAGTCAGCATAACTTAACATGTAAATTTCTTCTTCCTTACTGTTGATCTTATACTTTGTTTTAATTTCATGGTAAATATTCTGGTTTGGTTAAGTTTGGAATCCATATTTTACTTTAGTTTATCTTACTATCCTTTAAGACAATATCAGTTTATAATTCAGGATATCATCTTCTATCATCATCACTGTTCTCATCTGTCATCCCAATCTTTCTTTATTTATTCATTTTTATTTCATCTTAAATCATTACCATAATTAATTCACCCTTCATTAGCCATTATCCTATTACCATCTTAATAGTTATTAGCTCTTAATCTATCATTATCTTAATCATTCAATATTCTAACACATCTTTCTCTTTTCTTCGCTCTTAGGCTCGTTTCATTTTATTATTTAATTCTTATTTATTTTCATCATCCATTTAATTATTTACATTCTATTTTATTTACTACTTAATTTATAATTCCAATTTCATATTCATTTCATAGACTGGATTAGTATTTATTGGTTTGACAAATATTAAATTTATCTCATAATGTTTTGGTTGGGGATTTTAAAGCAAGTTTGACCAGAAGTTACTATCTTCATGATCACTTTGTAATCTTCTTTAGATTTGTGGTTTCATGCTAACCAGTTCAATAGTCAGAAAATAATATCTTTGTCTTAACATTTAAATTTGAGTACATAATTTGTTTGGGAAGCATAGAATGGAGGGTTACAATATAATTTTTTAAACCTGCCCCAACTGCCATTAAATTCAAAAAAACATGTAAATATAAATTTAAATTTGATTTTGAAAATGTGAAAATTCTTCATGAAGAGAGAAACCATAATAAAAGAAAAATTAAAGAGGCAATTTTTATAAACAGGAATAAAATGCATTTAATAAATCGACAAGCTGATAACATTAAAATATGAGATTTGTGGAATTTGAATTGATGATGTTTGCTTCCTTTTTTGTTTTTTAATTTAATGGCAGTTGAGGCAGGTTTAAGAAATTAACCAAAAGTACTTCTGCAGATGTAAGGATTGTTTGTAATAATTTGTATACCATTAAAATTATTATTTCAATTATAATTACAATTTGTTTTTAATTAATGGACATTTTATTTATTTTGCATATACATCATATGATGGCATTAAATACAAAAAGAGATGGATATCATGTGATATTTGGAAATGTAGAAGCCCATAATATAGCATTGTTTGAAATGGTCATAAAATAAAACTTAAAAAAATTTAAAACATTATTTAAAGTTAAATTTGAACAATAGATGTATGCTAAGTTAATATATAAATCACATGACTGTTTTAATTATTATAACATCTTGAAAAGGTTCATTTTGAACTAAAATCGATTTGATGTATATAAATTTATTATTTATTATTAAAAAAAGTTGTCTATAATATTGATTATATTTTATATTCAGTAATAGAATATATATATATATTGCACATTCCAATTCAGTCTGTGACTAAATTGCAATAATGTGCATAAAATAACAGAAAAAATCATCATTTTTTTTGTATAGAAAGGGAAAGCTATAGTGCATCTGAATTCAAACCCTGTCTAACTAATTCCCAAAAGACCTGAGATATCTCTTTATTCTACTCATTTTATTAATCAAAGCAAGACAACCTATATTTTAAATATCTATTAGAATTTTAAAGCACATATAAATAGTTGTCTGAAGACACAAACTATTCATTTAATCATTTTTCTTATTTTGATTATTAACCTTTTTTAAAATTAATTTCTACTTAATAGATTCTAATATTCCTTCTTTAATAATACTTTAATTCTAATAGCCTTACTAATTTATTTTCTGAATTTTAAGTTATAACTTTTCAGGTCATTCAGATTATTTTGTTTATATGAAGGTTTTATATGTCTAAATATGGATGAGTATGTGCCTGTATTTACAGACATAGACTTAAAACATTTGCAGACACATTTTGATAATAGAAATGGTTTTATTAAAATCATTTTATAATTTCTTTATAAAAAATTACATTGTTTAAAAACAGTTATATATTATTTAGGATCAATTTGTTTTATTATGTCTGGAAGAATTATAGTTTCACTCAACCTTTTCAGATAGGTCAAAGGTTAATAAGAGAGAAGATAAAGGTCAAATTTTAGACTTGAAAAAAGAGGAGAGTTGCTATTAAAATTTGATAGAGTCCAGATTAGTCAACAGTTAAATTACCAAGTAATCATATCATTTTGGATTTTTTACCAATAATAAATTTAAAAAATTGTCAATTTTGAAAAGATTTTGATCAGATGGTTTAATTAATGGGAAGTATGTGTTTTGGTAACAAAATATGTGATATCATGAGACAGACTAACTTATATAAAAGCTGACAATAAATCTGTTAAAAAAGAAAAAAAATAAACTAAATTGCTTTGGAGAAATCAGATTGTTTTAAAGGTTTTTATATCAACATGATGGGCTAAAAAGATATTTTGTTATGGTCCTCCATTTGGCCTATCAAGAAATCTATGCACATCAGAAGAATTTGAATCCAAAATATTAAAACATCTTATAGCTGATTGCCAAATAAGAAAGAAGAAACTGATTGCTCATCTGTGCTTTTAAATCTAAATGGAGCTAAAAAGTAAAATGCTAAAATTTGTGAAACCATGCTATTTTATTTATGCCATTTGCTGAGTTTAAACCAAAGCAAAGTGCTAAAATATATGGAAAGCAGAAAGATCCATGGTCTATTAAAAGTAATTATACTTTGAAGAAATAATTCCAATGTCAAATAGTCCCTGTAGAAGCAAGTTATTTCATCATAATCACAGTTAAAGATTGCAAGCCCAAGCCAGAATAGGACTGTTCCAGTAAACTGCTGTAATTGATAAATATATGTGTGTAACATATTGGTGTATGGCTGCTAACAAATTTTAAACTTTCAACAAGCTGACTTTAAAACTCTTGGACGCTTTAGAATATGTGCCTCAAAGTAAGAAAACTGATAATATAAATTTTAATTATATTTTTTGATCAATGACTAGTAACAAATCTTTTAATAATAAACCTTTCTATCTCTCTCACTTTAAATCTTTGAACCTTAAATGAATATCAATTATAGACAATTTTCAGTAATAATAGTTATTGTATTATTGATGAATTATATATTCTTAAATTATTACATGTAACTTATTGATGTGTGTATTTTATTTTTATAAGATATGTTTATTGTATATTGATTCAAATATTATGAAACGTTGATTTATATTGTATGTCAAAATGGTTTAATAGTTTTTTATAATGGAAATTAAAACATATACACACACATGTAGTAATATAATTATGCTTACTTACATGTATATTTGTTGAGCCTGAATGTTAAAAATCGGTAGAAATATAGCATTAGGGGAGATGGAATTTTAAAGTAATTAATGACCTAGATCAGTGGACAGTAAGATAGGTAATTTAAAGCTAATTTCCTTAAATGCTTTAATTTCTATAATGTGACTAACCTTTCTTTACTCATTTTTTTTTTAATATTGTTTAAATTTATAAAGACAAAAATATATATGTTATTTGCAATAGGCGAGCATGTGCATGCACAGAGGGTTTATTTTTTTTTAATGAAATGTTTTTTAGGATATAAAAATGTTATTTATTTTTACTATAGAAATTGATGCACACACGTGACCCTATAATATGAACATTGAGTATGTGTCGTTAAAGGAGAGGGGGAAGATATTTGGTATTATTAATATTATAATTTAAATGTAAACAATTTATCATTGTTAATTATATAAATGTTTATTTGTATTATTAATGATCAATCGGTAATAAATGTTAATTTGTTTCTAATAAAAGACGCTACATTTTTCTTAGGACAATTTATCATTGTTAATTACATAAATGTTTATCTGTATTATTTTAAATGTAAACAATGTATCATTATTAATTATATAAATGTATATCTGTATTATTAATGATCAATCTGTAATAAATGTTAATTTGGTTTTATTTAAAGACACTAGATCTTTTTAGGACAATTTATCATTGTTAATTATATGTTTATCTTTATTATTTTAAATGTAAACAATTTATCATTATTAATTATATAAATGTTTATCTGTGTTATTAAGGATCGATCAGTAATAAATGTTAATTTGTTTTTATTAAAAGAGGCTATATCTTCCTTAAGACTTATTCATTGTCTTGTTAATTATGACCATCATCACTGATGAATACCAATTGTTAAGTCATAATTTAAATGTGATAATTTAAGTAAATAATTATAGGTTTATAAAAAATGAAATTTTATGTTGTGAGTTAGTTTTAAAGCTGTGGCTGGAAATATCATTATCATCATTATTTCATTAAACAATAGTCTAAGTAGTATTTAAGGGCCATATGAATAATGGTTCTCACTATATTTGTTTGTGATCCATTAACAACAGACATGACTACCATTGTACTTAAACTGAACTAATAATTCCTGTGAGAATATTAATGTGAATTTATGATATTAAAATCTTATAATTTTATTTGCCCAACTAAAGTATAAAGATGTTGTTTTCCCTTCAAACTAGTGCTTGTGTTATAAATACTGTACCAATTGGGTATATGATGTAACTTTATCTAGATTTAGACAGTCTAGTGGTGCCCAGCTAAAACATATCCACAAAATAAGTACAACTGAGTAAAAGATAAATATGAGTTTGATTTCCTTTTTCCAAAGTTGATGCTATATTTATTTTTTAATATTTTAAATTAGTTACAAATAGCACCAGCATGCTACTATGAGTTGAACAGTGTTTTATATATGTGGAAAGAGGAAAAGTAATTTTATCTGCAGAAAAAAAAAGTATTGATGTTTTTATTTCAATTTTAAAGAAATTAGAATGGTTTTCTGCAGATAAGATTAATGTTTTTCTTGATTTGCTTTTGCTTTTAGAAGATTCAATGTATTTTATGTCTAATGTGTTTTATAAGATTGGAGAAGGTTGGGTTATTGGTTATGTTATTTTTCCATTGATGTGTGCTGTCTATATTGATTATTTGGAGTATAGTGTT
Source organism: Epiperipatus broadwayi (assembly GCA_028023455.1). Lineage (NCBI taxonomy): Eukaryota > Metazoa > Onychophora > Udeonychophora > Euonychophora > Peripatidae > Epiperipatus > Epiperipatus broadwayi. The sequence continues at coordinate 813,325 of JAQFVV010012480.1, read as the reverse complement.
ATTAATCTGTTTTCATGTTCTATAAAATTGTTTGTTAGGTATGTTGATGATTGTTTGTTTGTTATTCAGAAAGAGAAATTAGAAGAGTTTTTATGTGGCTTGAATGCTTTTGATTCTAGAATTAAGTTTACAATTGAGGGGGGTGATTTTGATTTTGTAAAATTAAAGTTTTTAGATTTAAATATTGAGAAGAAGGTTAATGATGTTTTGTTTTGTAGTCATTTTATAAAACCTAAGAATTTGAGAAATATGATTAGGCCTGATAGTTATCAGCCTTTTATGCATAAAAAATGTCTTTGTTGAATTTTTGTTGTAGGAATAGAAGGCTTAATAATTTTAATAATAATGCTGATATTCAAAGAAAGAAATCAATTTTCTGCTGAATATGTACAATTGGGTTATAGTCATGATTTTATTAAAAAAGTTGTATTTAATAATAATGCATATAGTCGTGATTTTGATGGTAAGAATTTTATTGGTAAGGATAATGAGTATATGTCTTTACCATTTAAGGCCTCAATATATAATTTGGTTTATAAGAATAGTCATTTGTTAGGTGGAATGAAGGTTGCATGGAAGAAAAGTCTGATTTGAATTTGTTACTTAATGGTTCAAAACAGACTATTGATAGGAGGTCTATTCCTGGTATTGTTTATATGATTCCCTGTGGTTGTGGTAAGTTTTATGTAGTCCAAAGGATGTTTAGCCTTAATGATAGGATTAAGGTTCATATAAGTAGAGTTGAACATAGATATCTTAACTCAGCTTTATATATTCATGAAATGAATACTAGTCGTAGAATATTGTTTAAGCTTCGGTTATTTTTTATGAAAAGAATGAATTAAAAAGAAGAATAAAGGAGACTTTCATGATAAAACTTTTGGATTCTGAGGCTATTAATCTAATGAAGACTTCTTTTTATATTAAGGGAAAGTGGAGTTTGAAATGAATTATGGGAAGGTTTGTAGGTTTGTATATATATGTTATTTCCTTTAGTTTGATTTTCACTTGAGAAGATCTATTTGTAGTAGATGAAACCATGGTTTTGTAAGGATTTTGGTAATATTTTGGATTTAATATAGTGTTGTATTGTTTTATGTTTTTTCATATATTGAAACAGTAAGATTTGAATTCAAATCTTAGTTTCACCTTAGTCTTGTCATCACTCCATCTCTCACCCATTATTATTAGTTTACATAGGTTCTGACCTTAAATATTGGACTTTGTGTGTAATATTATAAAATATATGTAGTTATTTAAAAACATTGTATATATGCACACATTCCAATATAGTCTATTTTAAAAAACAACACACTGCAGATGATTGTTAGATTTGTAGTGTGTAATTTTGTGTAAGATTTAATAATCGTATTATTATTATTTGGATCAAATTTACGTAATATTTTAAATTATAAAATCTAAAATAGTTTTATTTTAAATGTAAACATATTTTGTTATTATTTAGGTCAGATTTATGTAATATTTAAATTATACAATCTAAAAGTTCTTTTAATTTTAAATGTAAACATATTTTAAAATAGATATTGACCTGCTAATTAGAGTGCAAGTCATAGCAGTAGGGGGAAAAGATGACAAAGCTGAAAAGTATTCTTAAACTCATAATTATAAAAGGTTTGTTAAAAGAATTTATAATTACATCACATGTAAGGTAAATTAAAAAGGTGGTCGGATTGAAATTGAAATTTCAACATGTGCCACTAATGCATCCATTACCTAAAGGGATATATAGCATGGACCAGAGAGACTGCTTGATTGGATGATGCAATTGTTTGATGGATCCAAAAGATAAAAGAGAAAGCAACAGGCTGGTTATTTTAAGGACCTATTATTGTTGGTAATTCATGTGGCTATCTAGTTTCAAAGTTATGCTGTTGCTGTTGTTTTATTTTCATATCCAGATCCTAATTTTAATCTAACAATGTGCGAGGAGTGGGTGACTGCTGTGCTTCTCCAGACTGTGGCTATGGAAATACGGAGCTTCCCATAAAAATGTGAAATAAACCTGAACTTAAACTGCTGCCTGTGTGTTTCTCATAACATGAATGCTGTTAAATAAGGAACCTCAGACTCTCCCATCAAGTGTGCACACTTCAACTGGTCAAAGGTAAAATGATACCCAAGAGTAAAAGACTCTTCTTTTGAACTCTGAATTTAAATTCCTATTACCTGCTGTACCTTTAAAGTTCGACTCTTAACTTAAATGTAGTATACATTTTAAAACTAAACTCTAGTCTCCATCTAGTATTTATGTATAAAAGTAATATAATATTTTATAAATCTCATAAAAACAACCTATTCTTATTCTTCTACTTGGGTATCTAAATTTTTTTGTTATTCATTAGATATTATATTTCATGCCTACATAATTTCCGAGCTGATGTTTCCTACTCATTTAGTGTGCAAAAGAGTTGCTACTCTTTTGTGCAACTTTAGATTTATCTAAAAAAGCCCCTTTCTTTTAATAAATGCTCAGCTCGGGAATTATAAAATTATTTCTATATGTTTACTATGAAAGCGGGATCCTATAATTGTTTGTATAGTGTATTGGCCACTTAATGATCATTTCGTTTTAAATAGTATATTATATGTTATATTTTATCAAGTCTTTTTAATCTAGAGTACTATTATTATAAGAAGGGGGGATAGCAGACAGTTAATAATTTGTTTAGTCAATGTGGGGATTGGAAATAAACTTTCTATTTTTAAAAGCATAGAGTAGATAAAATGTTTTTGCATTGAATGTGTGAAGTGCATTGGTTTATAGATGCCTTAATTTTAAACCGCAGAAACAAAATAGATGTTTTTCAAATATTCTAGTTTCCATAATAAACGGGCACAAAGAAATGACCCCAATAGTAACAAATCTCATCAAATGGTTGGGGATGAAAAGGCTAAGATCTCACACCAATGCTGCATTTGTGACAACTCCTAAAAGCTCCAGCCCAACCATCACTCCTATCTCTAATGTTTCTCAGTGGTTATACTCAAAGAAAAGCCGAATCTCTTTAAAACTCGGCAGCATCTAAACCTATCGCATGTCATTTTGTTTATGATTATGAATGTATATGCTCAAACTATTTTCACTCCTCCACATCTGCTGCTCTAGTAATAATTTGTTAGTGTAGATTGTATATTAATAATAAGAAAGTAAATAATGATTGCTGCACTCCTCGTTATGACCTCGTATTGTAATCTCGCGTTTGAACCTTAAACATGAGGTATGATATATGATTGAATAATGATACTCAAGTAGCATTTTAATTACATGTAACCTAATTTCAATGTTATTAAATATTTATGTCTACCTATTTCTACGTTTGCGTGTCTGCTTGATTTAATAATAATATTTAGTGTCTCATTTAATTATTGAAATCACATTAAAGTATATAGCAGTAGCCCTTAATCTTAAAATAAATTAATTACTTTTTTGAACCACCTGACCACCAGGCCTAGAAAGATATTTACTATTGTTATGGTATACACATTGTCATGTGGGTGTTGTTGTGAAATAAATGACTATGTTCGAACACAGTACCGCAAGCCCAGAACCCACCTGTTGTGATGCTCTTTGAATATGGTAGTGGAATTTTGCAACATGTTAACAAGGCATATGAGTTCTTACCATTACAATATATATATATATATATATATATATATATATATATATATATATATATATATATATATATATATATATATATATATATATTGTAATGGGCACATATGCCATTACATTAATTTTTTTTTAATATTATGATTAAATATTTAGTTAATTCCAAATACCCACCACCATTTCATACTTAAAATGATATAAAAATAAATAAATGAATTTTTATCACAATCCATATATATAATTGATTGCTTTTAAATAGATAAATATATAAATACAATTTAAATGAATACGAAAATAGATAAACCCCTAAAGCTATTTACAATACAATGTTTCATAAAGAATGGAAGTGGTCTGAGCATTATACCTTGTAGAAATAAGTTATACTTTGTGTGAATTGGTGTACAGATATTTTCAGATAAAAGATTTTCAGTCATACAGGCATACACTTTTACTCAGGACTTTAAAACTTTTTTTTGATAGTGAATATAACAAAAAAAACGCTAACTTTACATACGTATATTTGCACTATGAAATATTTCACTAATTTCATATTTTTAACATGTCAATAAGGTTGTGTTAGTTAAGATACCATATGGTATTCAACATGAGGTACTGTATCTATTTGCCTTTTACGATAAATTTTTATACAATGTATATATGTGCAGCACAATTATACACTTACTACTATTCTAAATGTAAAGTTATCAGTGAATTTGCCTATGAGGAATTTACAATGAATAAACCCCTTTTGTACTCATCATAAGGTACAGCAGTGACAAAAAATAACTTAAAAAGGACATATGGTTAAATATATTTTTAGATATTCAACATGAGATATTGTGTTTACCGAATATTACAAGCATATGTGCATCATGTATTGATATAGATGTCGCTGTATGTGCTTTAAATCGTGGAGAGATATTGAAAAGGGCAAAAAAACATAATTTGCCGAAAAAGGCTTTTATATAATAACTTTATAATTTGTAATCTTTGTTGCTTGTATATATGTATTTTTAAACATATTTGACTATTATATACACATGTATATTTATGTATGACAAATTTCAGGAGTAACAACAAGAGGAAAAACAAATAGCAACAAAAAAGAATCTAATTGCAACCTTTGTTGAAAATACTAGAATTTGAAATAGAAAAATGAATTAAAAGATTTAAGTAAAAGCTTTATCATTATGCCCATAATAACCATAAATTATATATATATATATATATATATATATATATCGCAAATATATATATATATATATATATATATATATATATATATATTTGCGAGAGACAACTCTCTCTCTCTTTTTTAAATGATCAATAATAATAATAAAAAATAATAATATATTTAATCGGAATTATCATAGTTAATTAGTTCAATATTAAGAAAATATTTTTAAAAGAAACTTATATAGGTGTCTTCATCTTCTAACTGGGCTTTGAGCAGCTTCAATTCAACTAGCTGTGTGGTGAGGATTTCAACTCTTTTGGGCATAGGCAAGGTAGCTGTTGTCATCATTGTGGCCAGCTGGAACTGGCATGATTACATCTTGGTGATTTGAACAGAGAAAGGGTTGGTGGACCGGCTGGTTTTCTACCCCACAGTCATTCTAGTGGAAGATCTGGTAGATTTTTCCATATTTTCTATCTGCTATAATACAATAATTATTGTATTAAATATTCATTCGCTATGTTGAATGGTTCACTAAATCCTTAAGAAATCAGAGTTCTTAAAAGAACTGTATAATGGATTTCTTCTTACAAAATATCTGCTCTAATCTAGTCCATAAATTAATCTCTAAGTGGCTAGATGATTAAAGAATTCTGGAGCCAAAGTAGTGAGCTACTTGAATGCCCAAGAAATAATGAATCCCACAGTACTGACTAAAACTTATTAATCCCCAGTCATCCAAAACCAATTCAGGTATCCTCCCTGAGAAGTATGAATCAGCCAATACTTTTAATTTAGCTTACCACTTAGATTATAAACATTCCTTTATATTTTTTCGATTAAACTCTACATAGCAAGGTTTGATATGTTTGGTTTCCATCTTGAATACTCAGACCACTTGATTACAGCTATTATTATTCAAAAGAATTTTTATTTTGTATAAATAAATAAAAAAAAGATAACATTTTAATTATAGCATTATCAAACATTTTGCTTTTGGTCAGATTTTTGCAAAAGCAATTAACATTCTTTGCTTACAGAATAAAATTAGTTTTTAGAAAAGTAATTTAAAAAAATGAAAAATATATATATAAGTATATTTGAACAATTGCTTTAATTATTTATTTCACTAATATGTTCCAACATTTGATCCATTTGTCCAATAAAGCCTGCCTTTCTCTATTTGAATTTTTCAGAGAAAAACAAAATACATAAAATAACATGTCATAAAAATATACAAAAAATAAAAATAAAAAATACAGGAGTGTATTATACATGTACAATATTTGTGTGTCAGTTTAATGTTACTTTAAATTGGTGTGTGTGGGTATTTTAATGCTCAGACACAACTTCCATTATTAATATAGCACATTTATATATTCATTGTGCTTAATATATACAATTTTACATTACAGCAGTCTTTGTGTAAGGCCATTTGATAATTCCTGGCACTATATATATATATATATATATATATATTGTAATGGTCAGATTCATCTATTTCACTAAAACACTGCAGAATTCAAACCCCAAACACGAAACTGAACACTCTAGGATGGTTGCCTTCTAGATATCCTAAGCTTGAATCTGAAATCTAAATTCCACAGTGCCACCTACATGATATCGCATCTGATGCTATTAATAATATATCACTTTACCAGTGCCTGGTAGTCAGGGAGAAACAAAAAGCTATATACTACGAGATAAGTTGGGTTGCTAATTAACATCAATGGATAGTACAAAAGAATGTATAAAATAGATATATAAACCGAGACAGTGATAGGGATCAATAAAATAAAAGATCAAAAGTAATTTATAAGATTTAAAATATTTATATTGCAAGAAATATATATAATGCCCACTGTCTGCTTATATGAGACAGGAATGCTTATTAAAATGGCTGTTAACACACATTCCATGCAAATTACATTAAAAGGTTGTTAAGTATATAGTCTATCCCTCAGGCTAATATAGTATTATGATAATGTGCTTAAAAGAGGTGGGAAAATGTGTGAGGTGCTTTGAGTAAATTATAAAAGTTTAATAAAACATTTGAACATTAAGGTTTAATATAATATTTCTTGATTTTGAGACTAGCACAAACAAAGCTTATTAAGTGATAAAGTGGGAATGTGATCAAGGCATTTATTTTATAATTATAATTAAAGTTATATTGGGAGCTCAGTATTGCTAATAAGGAATTTATTAAAGAATGGAGGGTGTGATACGTTTAAATCATGGATGATTTGTAAAATATAAATAAGTAAAATTATAGAAAAATGTGAAACAACTATGGAGGGCGTCTTGCTGTTGATCCATAGGACTATGTTGTAATGGACAGCCAAAGTCTGGATTCATCCAAAAATTAGCGACTGGGTGATGGCTGCATCTAACTCCCAGGTGTGACATTTGAATACACATTCTGCCTGGGAACTGCAGAAAGTGAAAGAGGAACAGTCTTGGCTGTTTAAAGCTCTTGAAGAGAAACAAAGTGGTCTTAATAACCAATTCACTTACTAGCAATACTCAACTAACATATATAAAGCATACAAAAAAAATTTACTTAGATTGAGAAAATGCCTAATCAATTCCCCAATAATTATTTAAAGAGAGTCTGCCCATTCTCGACCTCAATTACGAACTTTGAAATTAAAGCAAAATATATTTTAAAGTAGGAAAATGCATGCTTGTGAGTTTGAAAAGAAAGCATAGATTTATTTACACAATCATGCATTTGTGACACCTTTAACCATTGACCTCACACATATTCTCATATTAGGTTAAAATTGATAAAAGGTGGATTTTAAACTATAAATTTATTATAGATATTGACTAAGACTAGAATAGCTCTCGAACAAGTGATTCACGAGATAATAAAAATGGGAACTATTTATAATTTTAAAATGCCTTAATATTGGCATCTTGCTTTCAACAAAAGGAATAATTCACTCAGTTAAAGACTACTCTGGTACACTATCATAATAAAATAAATGAAAGATTAATAAATATAAAACATTAACCCAAGAACTGAGCAAAATTACTGATTACATTAGAACATTTTAAAGGAAAACAATGGTAAAATAAAGTAGATCGAAAACATTTTAAATGGCTATGGCGTATTAATTATAGGAGAGAATCACAAAAGCTCTTGGGTTAATGTAAGGGTTACCTCTGGAGAAGCACTTGCAGGTAGTTTCAGGTAGATAGATTGTCAGCAGGTTTTATATGACTCAGCAGAAAACTCTGGTATTGTTAATATTTTGGCAGCAGCAGCAGTTTCAGGGTTTTCTATGTGACTGCATTAGATGGTGTAGAGCAGTGGCCAGCCATTCCCCAGGGGAAAATAGCCTTCTTGCCAACTTTACTGTGTCATTTTAAAGCTAGCAATTTTAAAGGTTGGGTGATTCATAGATATTTCAAGTGGTATTGTAGAACATAATAAAATTTATTTGAAGATGAAAACTTGGCTTCAAATACTTAAGTTTGCAGGCACATAGCTATTGGAATCCGAAAGTCTCAGAGAGTTCAGCAACAATTATTTTTGAAAGTTCAGAAATCTGCTTAAAAATCTTAGAATAAAAAAATACCTTGAAAAATAATGCTAAAAATCTTGCTAGAATATTAGAATAATTGCTAGAATGAAGAACAAAAGAAAACCCTCCTATATATAGTGAAATTACACAATAAAACTGCCCTGGAGCATTACAAAAATATTTCAAAATTTGCTCACTTATCAGCTGTAATCAATCCTATCCAAATGTCTAAAGGAATTCAACAAAATTTTAATTAATATCTATAGTTAATTTTCCTGTCAACATTCAGTCTACAACTTTAATTAAAACAAACGTTTGCTAATTGAAAGAAACGACCTTAAGTGGACATCTGCTACATTTCTAGATAAGCTTCTATAACATTAAATAATTAAAATTATTGTTCCTATCAGCCCTCTTTTGTTCCTATCAGCCCTCTTTTTTTTAAGAGAAAATATATGGTGTGATTTTAAATCTAAAAGAAAATTATTTTACTTTTAATTTTCAATATTTGAATCTATTTACGAACCGAATATAAATTTTAATTTAAATCAAAACAAATATTATGACTGTAATATATTTTTGTAAACAGATTCAAACAAAATAATTTTAAATAACAATTTATTATTTTAACAGAAGTTTTAAAATACATATCACAGTATGTGTGCAATTATGACCTATATAACCTACTTTTTAAATAAATTGAAATTATGTAAACATACACATAATTTATAACATTTTATTTATTGGGCATGAGTTATACAATTATATATAACATGAGTGTTGTACTCATGGTTTAAAATTGGGTGGGATTTTTGGCATATAAGTGCATTGCAGACCCACTATGATACCCTGGGCTTCAAACTAAGGTATGAGGGTAAGAAAGAGATAAGAAAAGGTGAAATGAGCAGATCTTACTGTTTCAAATTCCTGTCATGATGAAACAAAAAAAATTGTAAAAAAAAAAGATTTTACAACAGGTGTCCACGCATGAAGCTTTTATAAAAAAAACTTTACAAGATAACGCATATATAACATACAGTACATAAATACAATGATGGAACAAAACTAAATTATATACCTGGATCATATAAAAAAGTAAATCTACCATCTAGTGTATTTTTTCTATTATCTCTCTCTTTCACAATTATTTGTCTAACATTGGTTTGAAATCTGATCTCCCTTTGTGTCCATTCCTTCTTTTTTTAAAAAAAAAAACTAATATAATCCTTGGTCTGGTGGGTGATTACTGCCTTTATAACTTGATGGCTGCAGTCTCAGATTATCAGGCCTCTTTACCTTGTCTGGTGGTTCTTTAGCCCAAAGACTGAAGTCCAGGATGGTTAAGAATTCGGGCATTTCCTCCACCTATTTGATTCTGCTGCCCACCATCAGCTGTTTTATTGGTAACGGCATGTTCCATTGAATGGAACTTATAATATGAGCATCAGAAAGTGCAAATGTGCTGAGTGAGTGAAAGTGATTTACATGACGAATGAAAAATTGTGTGTGTGTCTCCTTGATTGCTCCATACTTCTCCTGGCAAATGGTATTTAGAATCCCACTTTGCTGATCCTCACTTCAATAATACTTTAATAACAGGTTACAGTAGTTTGCGAAGTTGCTCGGCTTTTTAGCCAACATTCCCCACCAATCTCTTGCATAGCCATATAAATGATGGCATGCGATGGCAGTCTGTTCATGAGGATCTGTTTTATAAAATCAAAAAAAATCCCACAAGCTATCCAAGTGTGGGTGGAGACTTTCTCCTACTTCCCCTTGAAATATTTTGATGGTTATTATCTTTACAAGTTGGGTTTGAACCCTGAAGTCTGGAATTAAGTTTCTGTGTGTTGTATCTATCCTACCACTGTGCACTTAATGAGGTGATAGATCATCATTAGGGGTCTGACACCTTTGGTTTAGGTCCACTGCCTCATTGATACTGTTGATATCATCAGCTTCTGTTTTCAGTATCAGGACTTCATTGTCCATGTATTGTACTGATTTTGGCTCCATTTGATTTCGGCATTAGCTCATTTTTTTCGGTTTTCTGGGCAATATTCTTCCAGTTTCCATTGGAGAGCCCTGTGTCCCTCTCTCACTTGTGCCAATTTATCGAGGAGCTGCCTGGTAAAATTTTTATATTTATCTCTTCTGCAGGCTTTCTCTTCATGCTTTCTTGTTCTCTCTTTGCTTCTCCTAAACAATTCCAGATATTTCAGATTGAAATCTCCCTTGCTCGGTTGCTGGTCAGGTCTCATAACGATTGGAGGAGATACGAGAAATCTGGATGGGTCCAATTCTTGTTCATCATGGTTATCCCCATATTATCCATGGCCTTGAATGATGATGATGACTTTTCTTTCTTTTTTTTTGCTAAATATTTTATCCTAACTTTCTTTTCTTATTTGCACTGAACGAATTGGTGTACTTTTGAAACACGACCTACAGCAATTTTAGACTAATGTTGTTATCTCTATTTTATTAATATCAATAAACAGCACTGATAATAAAACTTTTAAACTGTGTCTTATTGTTGAACTCACACTAAATATAATACAGTTAAAGTACTATTGTTATTATATTTATTCCTTGTTTAACTCTCTGCGATTATTTTACGTTTAATTACATATTTTATCAATGGCTAATCGGCTATCTCCCTCTCGGTTCTTTAGGCCTACTCACTGCTTTTATGTTTATCAATAAAACACCAACTACTGCCCTCTTACTACTGCTAAAATTTCATGTTTAAATCTGCTGCTAACATATATATATATATATATATTTTTTTTTTTTTTTACTGCCAATATATATAGAAAAAATTTCTTAAATGCTACCTGTAAAATGTTTTCATTAATGTATGTTTTTCTTTTAAATGCCCAATTTTATTTATATATATTATAACGATCGAAATGAAAGTGAAGATCGAATCTAACCGCAAAAACAATATCTGCACTACAAGGGCGCCATCTAGGCACTTGAGCCTAGAAAAATTTATAAAGTAGGCAGATACGCGCTGTTAAGATTCCACTTTATTTAAATATTCCGATCGTTAGCCCAAGTCACTAGCTCAGTGGAGACACAGAGATAAAAATCTATATCTTAATTTATATCTTAAATATCAAAGAGTAAAAGCCACTGCCAGAAATTAACATATAAAAATATTTATTTACGCACATATAAAATAATATTTAAATTTTGAGGAATAAGTTTAACATTTTAGATTTTTATATTAACTTTTAATTTTACATTTAACTAAGTTTCAATGAGTTTAATTATTATTTAGATAGTCAAGTATGAATAGACTACATAGATCTGCATTTGAAAAGAAAATATTCTTCCCTGATTTAACCTTAGGCAACAAATTTCGCAACCAAATTGGCGCCAATCCATCTGATACATTCATGTATTCAATGTAGCATGATACGACAACACAAAATACTATATTGTCAGGAATGTACATCTGAACAATAAGTAGAAATAGAGAAGACATTGACTCTCCACCAACAGGAATGTGACATCTGTTGGCAAGTAGAACAATAAACAAAAAACTCCATAGGAATGGACTGCGGTCTTCTGCCGACTTACAAACCCATCCATAGGCAAACAGAGGGTGTGTGGCGTATATCTATAATCCTGCCCGTAGCGGACTTCATACTACATCTACTAATTACACAAATATATCCAATCCATTGAACCAATTCAACTACGAAATGAATAACCTAAGATTACCCTCCCTTAATACAACTTTACAAAACTATATAGCCATTCACGCCCGACTTAATTTTAACATTTAAATACGTTCGCACAGATTTGTTTAAAAATGTTGGGTATAGATCAATTACATAGATTCCACGGTCAAAAACATTTCAAAATAAACATAAACGATCAAAATACAAAATTATTGATACCGACAATCGCAGAGGGAAACTTATAAGTAACCCAATAGTATTCACCATAAGATACTTGCTTTGTCACCAATAACTTAAAAGACATCCGAATAAATACATTTTAGATACTCACCGTAAGGTATCATTATTTATCGAATGTCTATATATTTTGATCAAATATGAAAACCAAAATATAATTAACCGCAAACGAATCCATGCAAGCGTCTATAAACAACTTAAATTTCATACATTTAAATAATCTTTACAATAAGAAAAAAAAATGGAAATGATGTTTATCAATCGGAAAACATATAAAATTAAACATTATTAATTTGATTTAAAAACTTACAAAAGTCAGATAAGAGTCCGTTTTAACATTTCAGTTGGCTTGTTTATCAATTTGTAAAACTTGACGAAAGTTCTTAATTGATTTTAACAATTGTTCATTTCATATAGCTTATGGTAGAAGAGTCCAGGCCTCTGCTTTCAATTCCCGCGACGCCTCCATTGGAAGGTAATGTTCTGGAGATGGCAATAGCTGGTTCAAGGTATCACCGTCTTTTCATTTTTTCTTTTTTCTTTTTTATAGAGAGTGTGGTATGTGCGTCATACCACATCTCTCAAACACACAACGCTGGAACTGTCAGAAAAAACTGTATTTCCCTTTTTATATTATCCACAAGGATTCAATGAACAAAACGTCACTAATCTATCACTTTCGTTAGGGTCCGAGCCAAGGCTTAGTGCTTCCATTGGTCAAGCTAAAATCTCTTTCTTCTCTTATCTAACTTTTCATCTGACTTTTTAATTACACAGCTTTTAGATAATTAATAAACAATCATTTCCATTTACAGATTACAGGAATTAATTAATACCTGTTTTTATTTTAACTTACGTTATTTTTTTATTAAAATATTTTTATATTTCAATCTTGTATTTTTTTATTTAAAAAAATACGTTCAGATACTTATTTTTTTTTTTGTTTATGAAAAAAATATTTTTAAAGTTTAGCATCTGTGCGAATATATATATGTTTAACAAACATTTTAATTTTAGCGTTTAGTTTTTTTCTTTTATTTGCGAACTTTTAAGTTTTTATTTTAAATAAATGTAACGACATATTTATATATCGTTACATATCAGTAAACTTCCTCAAAAAACAAAAACATTAAAAAAAAAAAAAAAAAGAATTTACTTAGTGTTAGTAATTACGTTACACAAATTTGTTATATATGAAATTTCAAAAGGACAAAACTTTTTTTTTTTTTTACAAGACAAAACAGTAATTACAAATATAATGATAAAAAAAAAAAGTTGACTGATGATTCCTTACTACCAGCTAAATTTCTGTTCCCTCCCTTCCAAGTTTCATTTCTCCTACCTTTAAGTATTATTTAGGCAAGTTAAACGATTAGATTTTAACCAAGACTTTTTTAAAAAAAAAAATTATGATTTATATTTATTAATTACGTTTTATTTATTACTTTTTATTCCTCGTATTTCTCTTTACATATGCGCAATTTTTCTTACTGGCAGTACCTTTTTACACAAAATTTAAACTATAACTTTACGTTAATACAAAACATATATCTATACTCATTTTTAAAGAAAAATCTTACTGGCATGATTTACTTTTAAAATTCTCAGGGCACTCGTGATTTATTAAAGATAGAAAATTTCATCATCATCAATTCCCCTTCTCAGGGTCAATCTCTGAGGTAAGGCCACACTTGGGACACCAATTATAATGATCGAAATGAAAGTGAAGATCGAATCTAACCGCAAAAACAATATCTGCACTACAAGGGCTCCATCTAGACATTTGAGCCTAGAAAAATTTATAAAGTAGGCAGATACGCGCTGTTAAGATTCCACTTTATTTAAATATTCCGATCGTTAGCCCAAGTCACTAGCTCAGTGGAGACGCAGAGATAAAAATCTATATCTTAATTTATATCTTAAATATCAAAGAGTAAAAGCCACTGCCAGAAATTAACATATAAAAATATTTATTTACGCACATATAAAAAAATATTTAAATTTTGAGGAATAAGTTTAACATTTTAGATTTTTATATTAACTTTTAATTTTACATTTAACTAAGTTTCAATGAGTTTAATTATTATTTAGATAGTCAAGTATGAATAGACTACATAGATCTGCATTTGAAAAGAAAATATTCTTCCCTGATTTAACCTTAGGCAACAAATTTCGCAACCAAATTGGCGCCAATCCATCTGATACATTCATGTATTCAATGTAGCATGATACGACAACACAAAATACTATATTGTCAGGAATGTACATCTGAACAATAAGTAGAAATAGAGAAGACATTGACTCTCCACCAACAGGAATGTGACATCTGTTGGCAAGTAGAACAATAAACAAAAAACTCCATAGGAATGGACTGCGGTCTTCTGCCAACTTACAAACCCATCCATAGGCAAACAGAGGGTGTGTGGCATATATCTATAATCCTGCCCGTAGCGGACTTCATACTACATCTACTAATTACACAAATATATCCAATCCATTGAACCAATTCAACTACGAAATGAATAACCTAAGATTACCCTCCCTTAATACAACTTTACAAAACTATATAGCCATTCACGCCCGACTTAATTTTAACATTTAAATACGTTTGCACAGATTTGTTTAAAAATGTTGGGTATAGATCGATTACATAGATTCCATGGTCAAAAACATTTCAAAATAAACATAAACGATCAAAATACAAAATTATTGATACCGACAATCGCAGAGGGAAACTTATAAGTAACCCAATAGTATTCACCATAAGATACTTGCATTGTCACCAATAACTTAAAAGACATCCGAATAAATACATTTTAGATACTCACCGTAAGGTATCATTATTTATCGAATGTCTATATATTTTGATCAAATATGAAAACCAAAATATAATTAACTGCAAACGAATCCATGCAAGCGTCTATAAACAACTTAAATTTCATACATTTAAATAATCTTTACAATAAGAAAAAAAAATGGAAATGATGTTTATCAATCGGAAAACATATAAAATTAAACATTATTAATTTGATTTAAAAACTTACAAAAGTCAGATAAGAGTCCGTTTTAACATTTCAGTTGGCTTGTTTATCAATTTGTAAAACTTGACGAAAGTTCTTAATTGATTTTAACAATTGTTCATTTCATATAGCTTATGGTAGAAGAGTCCAGGCCTCTGCTTTCAATTCCCGCGATGCCTCCATTGGAAGGTAATGTTCTGGAGATGGCAATAGCTGGTTCAAGGTATCACCGTCTTTTCATTTTTTCTTTTTTTTTGTTTATAGAGAGTGTGGTATGTGCGTCATACCACATCTCTCAAACACACAACGCTGGAACTGTCAGAAAAAACTGTATTTCCCTTTTTATATTATCCACAAGGATTCAATGAACAAAACGTCACTAATCTATCACTTTCGTTAGGGTCCGAGCCAAGGCTTAGTGCTTCCATTGGTCAAGCTAAAATCTCTTTCTTCTCTTATCTAACTTTTCATCTGACTTTTTAATTACACAGCTTTTAGATAATTAATGAACAATCATTTCCATTTACAGATTACAGGAATTAATTAATACCTGTTTTTATTTTAACTTACGTTATTTTTTTATTAAAATATTTTTATATTTCAATCTTGTATTTTTTTATTTAAAAAAATACATTCAGATACTTATTTTTTTTTTTGTTTATGAAAAAAATATTTTTAAAGTTTAGCATCTGTGCAAATATATATATATGTTTAACAAACATTTTAATTTTAGCGTTTAGTTTTTTTCTTTTATTTGCGAACTTTTAAGTTTTTATTTTAAATAAATGTAATGACATATTTATATATCGTTACAATATAAACATTTGCTAGATCCAGGTATACTTATTTTGTTTTCTCTTATTTAAGATTAACATACATATATAAATTTACATTATAATTATTGATCCAGTTTACATCTCATTATTTTGTCCAAGAAAAATTTATACACATTGAAAAAAAAACAAATTACATACAAAATTTAGCCTGGTGACAAAATTTATTTTAGAAGTAACTCCATTTAGTGAAGTTACCCCCAGGCACCATGCCACCAGTGGAAAATATCCATAGACTGTTAGACTCCCCAAAATTAATTTTAAATTACTATTCCATTTAACTGCTGGCACTCATTAAAACATTTGGATTTTAGTTATTACAAATTTTTATTTATTGTTACATTTCTGAATTCCATACGATAGCCTATTATATCTAGGTCATTACAGTACAAAATTATTTTTATGCTATCTTTCACGTTGAGCCGATAAAACTTTATTTTGACAGAAAAACAAAATTTGAAATACACAGATTGTCACAATATTCACTTGGGACAATATTTCAGTAATTTATGCCATGCATACATAGCATGATTTAAGTGAAACAATAAATACAAATGGCTCATATTGCATGATAGCAAGTTTGAACAGGTTTAGATTATACTGTATACATAATTGAATGCCTGATTCAAACAAAATATATGAAATATAGTAATATATTATGTTACATAAACAAATATAGATAATACAGAGTTTGAAAAATACTATATATATATATCAAAATTTAAGGGATTTGGGTGATTAAATACGAACAAAATGCTAAAATAAAGCTACATGGATGTGGGTGTTTAAATAATTGAGACCCCATGTTTGGGCAAGCCATGGACCTGGGAAAAAAATATACTATGTATTGGTCAGATTCGTCTATCTCGCTAACACACTGCAGAATTCAAACCCCAAATATGAAACTGAACACTTTAGGAGGGGTTGCCTTCTAGATATCCTAAGTTCAAATCTAAAATCTAAACTCCACAGCACCACCTACATGATAACACATCTGATGCTACTAATAATATATCCCTTTACTGGTGCCTGGTGGTCAGGGAGAAACAAAGAGACTCTATACTATGAGATAAGTTGCGTTTCTAATTAAAGTCTATGGATAGTACAAAAAAAATGTATAAAATAGATATATAGACCGAGACAGTGATAGGGATCAATAAAATAAAAGATCAAAATTAGTTTATAACATTTAAAAGATTTATTTATATTGCAAGAAATATATATAGCACCCACTGTCTGCTTATATGAGACAGGAATGCTGACTAAAATGGCTGTTAACAACATTCCATACAAATTACATTAAAAGGTTAAGTATATAGTCTATCCCACAGGATAATATAGTATTACAATAATGTGATTAAAAGAGATGGGAAGATGTGTGAGGTGCTTTGAGTAAATTATAAAAGTTTAATAAAACATTTGAACATTAAGGTTTAATATATTTCTTGATTTTGAGAATAGCACAGACCAAAGCTTATTAAGTGATAAACTGGGGATATGATCAAGGCATTTTTTTTATAATTATAATTAAAGTTATATTGGGAGGTCAGTATTGCTAATACGGAATTTATTAAAGGATGGAGGATGTGATACATTTCAATCATGGATGCTTTGTAAACTATGGAAGGCATCTCGCCGTTGATCCATAGGAATATGTTGTCATGGACAGCTGAAGTCTGGACTCATCCAAAACTTAGCAATTGGGTGACGGCTGCATCTAACTCCCAGGTGTTACATTTGAGTACACACTCTGCCTGGGAACTTCAGAAAGTGAAAGGGAATGGTCTTGGCCATTTAAAGCCCTTGAAGAGAAACAATGTGGTCTCAACAACCAATTCACTTACTATCAATACTTGACTAATGTATATAAAGCATACAAAAAAGGATTTACTTAGATTGAGAAAATGCCTAATCAATTCCCCAATAATTATTTAAAGAGAGTCCGCCCATTCTTGACCTCAATTACAAACTTTGAAATTAAAGCAAAATATATTTTAAAGTAGGAAAATGCATGCTTTCAGGTTTGAAAAAAAAACATAGATTTATTTACGCAATCATGCATTTGTGACACATTTAACCATTGACCTCGCTCATACTCTCATATTAGGTTAAAATCGATAAAAGGTGGATTTTAAACTATAAATTTATTGTATATATTGACTAAGATTAAAATAGCTCTCTAATGAATGATTCATGAGATAATAAAAATGGGAACTATTTATAATTTTAAAATACCTTAATATCAGTGTCTTGCTTTCAACAAAGAGAATAATTCACTCAGTCAAAGACTACTCTGGCACACTATCATAATCAAATAAAAGAAAGATTAATAAATATAAAATATTAACCCAAGGATAGAGAGCAAAATTACTGATTACATTAGAACATTTTAAAGGAAAACATTGGTAAAATAAAGTAGATGGAAAATATTTTAAATGGCTATAGGATATTAATTATAGGAGAGAATCACAAGAGATCTTGGGTTAATGTTGGAGTTACCTCTAGAGAAGCATTTGCAGGTAGTTTCAGGTAGATTGATTGTCGGCAGATTTTATACAACTCAGCAGAAAACTCTTGTATTGCTCATATTTTGGCAGCAGCAGCAGTTTCAGGATTTCCTATGTGACAGCATTAGATGGTATAGAGCAGCAGCCGGACATTTCTGAGGGGAAAATAGCCTTCTTGCCAGCTCTACTCTGTCATTTTAAAGCGAGCAATTTTAAAGGTTGGGTGATTCATAGATATTTCAAGTGGTATTGTAGAACACGGTAAAATTTATTTGAAGACAAAAACTCGGCTTCAAATACTTAAGTTGCAGGCACATAGCTATTGGAATCTGAAAGTCTCAGAGAGTTCAGTAACAATTATTTTTGAAAGCTCAGCAATCTGCTTAGAAATCTTAGAATAAAAAAATACCTCGAACAATAATGCTAGAAATCTTGCTAGAATATTAGAATAATTGCTAGAATATTAGAATAATTGCTAGAATGAAGAACAAAAGAAAACCCTCCTATATATAGTGAAATTACACAATAAAACTGCCCTGGAGCATTACAAAAATATTTCAAAATTTGCTCACTTATCAGCTGTAATCAATCCTATCCAAATGTCTAAAGGAATTCAACAAAATTTTAATTAATTTCTATTTTTAATTTTGCTGTCGACATTTGGACTATAACTTTGATTTAATTAAAACAAACTTTTGCTAATTGAAAGAAACGACCTTAAGTGGACATCTGCTGCAATTCTAGATAAGCTTCTATAACATTAAATATTTAAAACTATTGTTCATACCAGCCCTCATTTATTTTTAACAGAAAATATATGGTGTGATTTTAAATCTAAAAGAAAATTATTTTACTTTTAATTTTCAATATTTGAATCTATTTACGAAATGAATATAAATTTTAACTTAAATCAAAACAAATATTACGATTGTAATATATTTTTGTAAACAGATTCAAACAAAATAATTTTAAATAACAATTTATTATTTTAACATAAGTTTTAAAATACATATCACAGTTTGTGTGCAATTATGACCTATCTAACCTACTTTTTAAATAAATCAAAATTATGTAAACATACACATAATTTATAACATTTTATTTATTGGGCATGAGTTATACAATTATATATAACATGAGTGTTGTATTCGTGGTTTAAAATTGGGCGGGATTTTCAGCATACAAGCACATTGCACACACACTATGATACACTGGGGTTTAAATTAAGGTAGGAGGGTAGGAAAGAGGTGAGAAAATGTAAAACGAAGATTCACTATATATATATGAAAAAGAAAAACGAGTTTTATATACGTAAAAACCTGCTATCGCTTGTATTAATGATCAATAGATGGAGCTTTACCAAGACCTCCACACAAGCGTATTCAGTTTATGTAAACCAAATACGCTTGTTTGGAGGTCTTGGTAAAGCTCCATCTATTAATCATATATATATATATATTGCAAATATCATAATCGGCTGACAAGATATAATGTTTTTTCACACTAAACTTGCTTACATTACAGACCAGATCATAAAAATTTATGAAAATTTTCTTTATAATATGATTATCATTATGATTGTAATTTAATGGTAAAAATTGTTTAATAAGGCATTTTTTCACTATGTTTTTAATTCACTCACATGCTGGAAAATATATATGAAATGATAGTCATTGTAAAATGTCAAACAAAGTTTACTTTGATTAATTTTCAAGCATTAATCTTTCAATTACATTTTATAATATCAACCAGAATATATGATTAAAGCACATTTGACATGGAATTAATCTGTGGCCTTTAATACATCATGTATATAATCTTAAGAATAGCCAATCATCAGATATACAATACATTTATATATATATATATATATATGAATATATATATATATATATATATATATATATATATATCTTCATAGCAAAGTTACACACATATATGTAATATGGGGTTATTATAATCAAAACATATTCTTATAATGACAATTCTAGGGAGTGGTCACTTTAGGTCTAATCCCAATTTAGTAATAACACAACTTAATTACTAAACTAGTATTTTTAGATCTGATATCAAATTTAATAATAACTCAACTTAATTATATAAGATGGTTTCTTTTGAAACAAATCATAGTTACAAAGTAAAATCATGAGTAAATTCACAATATGGATATAGTTTAACCTTCCAACAGTGATTTAACAACTGAATTTATATTATAAGTTTTAAAACATATAAATCTAATTCACAGTAATTAATAAGAATGTTTAATTTATATACAAATGGACTCAATGAATTTCAAAATAAATCTTTAACTTAAAACTATAATAATTATCCTACCACTCACTATCATAACACTTGGACATTTCATTTAATTATTTTACAAACAGGTACTGTTTGTGTGTTTAAAATGAATATTACATCCTTATTATTTTATCTCATCTTACATATTTTCTGACAATTTCTACATAAAAAATAGAAGATATTTTTATACGTATCTACAGATATATAATAAAAAAGGGTGAAGCAAATTTTGAATTTTAGCTGTTGTAAATGTAATTAGCCTATATATATATATTTAATCGTAAATGTTGACTTTTTCCCATTAACTAAACATTCTCTTCTTCCTTTAATCAATCAATTAAATAATATATTCTATAAACACTTTATATATATATATATAGTTCACAAAAATTAGTATACTGTAAAAGTTTATAAAATAAACTTAAAATGATTATTATCTAGGATAATAGTCTAATTGATAAACAGTTTGTTTTTTTAATTTAGCATAGCTTAAGGTTTAGTAGCCAGATGTCTCTATACTACATTATGAGGATTTTTATGCAAGGTAATAGTTTTCCCACAAAGGCATGCATTATTTCTTTCCATTTATAACCATGTTTCTTTTTTTACAAGTTACAATAGTGTTCTTTATCAATCTCAAGTCTTTAAGTTTGAGATTTAAGCATTTGTTTTCTTCCTTTTAATTACAGATTTCTTGAAAATAGTTTCAACAAGTTTATAAGAAGGTCCAGTTAGATTTTAGCCGTGAGCAGTTTTTTTTTTTCATTTTCTACTCAGATAACCTAATAATGTGTAAAACTTGAACAAAACAAGAATTCAGACTATATAATTTCAACAAAAATTGACTATATACTTTTCATCTATTGTTTATAACACCTTTAATAATATCTTATTTTCAATACCTTTATGTCCTCATTTTATTTTAATTACATGAATTTTTACAACACCATCATTATTTAATTAACTGAATTTTCAAAACATTGAATTTTTCTCGTTTTTTAAACTCATATCTCAAAACAAGTTAATCTATTTATTATCTTATTTTTAATTCACTTATTTAAACCACAAAGTAAATTATTTAATTAAACTTTTAAAATCTATTTTCTTTTAACACTGTTATACTTATTTGAATTCTTTTTCAAGATATCCCATACCTTCTTTTAATCTTTAATAATAGACACAGTTTTTTTAAGTGTCATAGCATTGGCTGGGACGTGAACCCGCAACCCGGGCAACTGCTTATAAGGCAGTCGCGCTGACCTCTTGACCACCAATGCAAGACTAATAGACACAGTTTAATATAGTTTTCCTTTTTTTAATTTAAACTTTTATTAATAATTATATTACAGTGTTTATAATTATTTTTAAAATATGAATTTTAATGCTTTATTCTACAACTTCAACATTATGTATTATTATTATTTATAATACTTTATTTTAAGATACTATTTTTATTTTATATAATTTTCTTTAAATTCTTTGTGCTGTTCTATTTATTTGCTGTCCACAATGATCCAATTGTGAAATGAATAAAATTTTATTCATTTCAATATATAAAAACTGTATTTAAATTTTATATAATAAAAGCATAAAATAAACATGTTATTTAGCGACTCATGTTTCTGAGCATGCTCAATTGCACACTACTAAATCTTTGATTTATAATGTTATTACGATTCATATTTTATTTTCTATCATTTAATTCACTATATGAATCATTTCATGTAGTGAATAAAATGATAACTAGTGAAAAATTAAGAAAGCCTGGTACATTAATAGACCTGCTGCCTGTATTTGCAATGGTAAAATGCATATTAAAATATCAAATTATTAATAATATGAAAAGTATAAATGTGTACACAAAATAATAAATATATTATGATATTAAATGAAAACAGTTATGATTCCAAACACTATCATTCTGGTCACATGATTACATCATACTAGTACTAATCTCAAAGTACCAATAGTGAAATAACATCACATGAAAAATAAAATAATAATGTAAATATTTTATCATTGAGTGAATAATATTTATTAAGGCTGTAGCCTCAAGCACATGCGTATAAAAATGCGATAGTAGGGACCTCTATACGCATGTGATTGAAGCTACAGCCTTAATAAATATTACTTAGGTAATCAATGTGCGTTTAAAAAAAATTATAATTGACTGAATACAATTTTGATAATAAAAAACATGAATAAGTTTACGTATGACAGATTTTCACTGGGTTTTCAAACAAACATGAATTATGTTTTAATGAATTACTGACCAGCAAGCAGGCAGGATGAGGCATGGAAGTGAAACAGTCCAAAAAATAATATTCTCAATGTACATAACATTTGGCAAATAATTTATGTTATTTAATTACTTATATGATATCAGAGCTGGCCCAAGAAGGGTAGCAGAGCAGTGCAATGGTTTCATGGGTATGTGTGGTGTTGATGATTTTTTTAAATATAATTAAAACACGTGTATTAAAAAAATTGCCTTATTTGCAGATATTTCCTTCTGTACCAGCATTTGTGCAGGATTGTCCAAAAATAATAGAAAAACTTTTGAAAAAAAAAAACAATTGAAAATTTCAAATTTACTAAATAAATATTTAAGTAAATAGAAGGATTTGAAAGAATTTTTAGACTATATTTGTCCTCTCTTCATCTCAAATAACTCCCACACATGCCCACATAATCTATCTTTTTCATGGGTATGTGGTCATGGGTGTTGATGGTTTGAGATAGAGTGGAGGACGACTATAGCCTGAAAATTCCTAAGTTCAAATCTCTCTACACTGAATGAATAGGTTAATTAAATAAATATTTTTGTTTTAAGATATTATTTAATTATTGTTTTAAAAATTATTTTTTTAAACATTAATGTTTTATTTTAACTTATGTTTTATTTTCTGAGGTTATTTTGTAGTATTTACATTTACCGAACACATTTAATAACTAAAGCTATATTTTCAAAATTTTCTTGCGACAGTATTGGAAAAAAATATCTTTTAATTTATAAATTTTATTTCACAGATGGGGGGGGGGGTAAAATTTACTTTGCACAAAAGCACTTCTTAGCCATGTGGCAGACCTGTATATATATATTCGATAAATATTTATTTAAATCAACTAAAGTGTTTATTTCTTCTTAATTCATATTTCAGTTGGCTTTAGACAAAATAATAATTAATCTTAAATTGGTATCATAATAGTTTGATACATACTTACAAACGTTTAACTATGATAGAATTTTGAGATAAATGCAAAAGTTTAATAATAATAATAATAATAATAATAATAAAACATATTGTTTGTTTGGTTTTTAATGCTTAAATATAGTAATGTTTGCATTGTGCACAGTCCTCTTCTGTGTATTTAAATGAACTTAAGGTTATTTAGAATAACTTATGGCCAACCTATGTATAACAATAAAATTGGCAAATAAGGGCTTTGAACATGCCATCATCAGATTTTTAATGATATGAATGGCTGAAGAGTTAGAGACTGGAGAAGATTGACATCTGCCCATTAAAGTTTGAAGATTTCTATCTTAATATTAACCTAGTACTGATTATATATATATATGTAAAATAAATAAAATGTCCGTTAATTAAAAACAAAATTGTAATTATAATTGAAATAATAAATTTAACGGTTTACAAACTATTACAAACAATCTTTAAATCCACAGAAGTACTTTCAGTTAATTTCTTAAACCTGTCTCAACTGCCATTAAATTCAAAAAACAAAAGTGGAATCAAACGTCATCAATTCAAATTCCACGAGACCCATATTTTAATGTTAGCAGCTTGTCGATTTATTAAATGCATTTTATTCCTGTTTATAAAAATTGCCTCTTTAATTTTTCTTTTACTATGGTTTCTCTCTTCATGAAGAATTTTCACATTTTCAAAATCAAATTTAAATTTATATTTACATGTTTTTTCCTGATGAAAGAAAACCGAAGGAGATATTAAGTCATCATTATTTTTACTTTTTACACGCTTATATAACAATTCATGCTCCTTCAATCTTTTCTCAATACTGTACCTAGATTCACCTATATATGATAGCATACAATCACAAAAAATTTGATATATGACTACTTTTCTGCTTGACAGGTATATATATATATGGGATATGAATGTTTGAGATTAATTATTTTTAGCATGTATGTGGTCATGTGTATAGGTTATATGAGATGGAGTGGATAATTAATGAGAGTCAAGCTTAAAAGTCTGACTTTAAATTGCTTATAATTACATCTAACTTAAAAATATATATAATATACTTATATCTAAATATTATATAGTGATGTGGTAAAGACTCTATTAATAAAATAATTAGGCAATGTCTGCTGTAATATTTTTTTATTATTAATAATATATTCTGAATATATCTGCAATATCAAGATCTCTTTTAAAAGACAAGTAAGCTAACTAGGCAATGTTCGTTTTTGATAGCTTATAGTATTTTTAGGTACTCAATAATTAGAGATTCTCACAGATACCTTGCGATGTCATTAACATTCATATATCAGTTTAAATTTTATATCATTTTTTTAAAAAAAAATGTTTACCTCAGATTAAAATGATACAATCTATAATTTATAAAGATATTGGCATAAAATATATTATTAAAGTAAAATGAGAAAAATAATTTTATCAACAATATTGTTCCATTCTTACTAAGATTATATCATCTGGGATAAGTTTAGCAATCAATGGATACCAGATGGCAGTGATTAATTAATCCTTATCTAACACTGTCCTTTCCAATGTGCCTAGAGTAGTTTCTATTTTGTAACTATAGTAAGAATGGAAGAATTTGCTAAAGAGATACGTTTATTGGCTTAACAAATAAGGATAAAGTTTATGGTTAACATTTTAATTAAAAAGTTAAAACCATGAAAAATTAGATATGCAAGTAATTATTAACATACATTTATGACTACATTCAATAGATTATGAGTTATATTCAATATTTATGGTGGTATTGTATATATAAAAATTTAATAGCATAGTGTAAGCAGCCATGTAAAATGTTAATTCTTAATTAGAATATTAATAACAATGATAAGTTGTAACTGTGGTTATATATTTGTAGTGTCGAACATTTAAATTTATTAAACAACTTTTTTCAAACTAATAATTGAAAGAAAATGTTTTCTATATTCTTTGTAAGTAATAATATAAACAATAATTGACATTAAGTATCCGGAAACACCAGAATATAATGAAAAACCAAAATAATAGATTAAAAAAGTCTTAGTAAATACATTTTTAAACACGCCCATTTTTCCAAATGTTAAAAATATTGAATTTAGATAAAAAGGATATCCAAACAATATATGATTAAAAATAGTGCCATTTAGCAAAATAAATATTTTCCTTTGTTCTCTTTTGTAAGAGGGAGTGTTTATCCCTTTTAATTTACATTTATTTTTCAATATTTCTTGAAAATGATTGATTATCTTAAAATTTAATAGTAAAGCTAATCCTATTGGAATCGCACACAATATGTAAATATTTAAATGAAATAAAATCAGTGTTCCAGATGAGAAAAGAACCTCTAAATCTATCCCCCATACAGGAATATAGTTCCCATTGTAACATTTTTGGTAAGAGACAAAC
Organism: Epiperipatus broadwayi; assembly: GCA_028023455.1. NCBI lineage: Eukaryota > Metazoa > Onychophora > Udeonychophora > Euonychophora > Peripatidae > Epiperipatus > Epiperipatus broadwayi. The sequence goes on along the minus strand of JAQFVV010012480.1, from coordinate 786,764 downwards.
AATTTATAAGTGTGAAAATTTAATATTGTTGATAGAATAACCACTCCGAGGACAATTGGTTCGACTGTTTTAGATCTCATTAACAATCGATAGAAATGAGGATATTTAAGAGATATATAACGATATCCTGACATTACCAGGATTAAAGAGTATTCCGAATCTGCAATGGCTAATGAAATAACTACCATTACTTTGGTAATATAAAACATTAAGACAGGATGATGACAATCCAAAAAATGGAAATGGTAAAACAAATAAGGGCTAATTAAAACTACTAATGAAAATTCAAATACTGATAAAATGAGAAATAGTTTCTTAAACTCCAAATCTAATTGGAGTTTATTAAAGACGATAAGATTTAACAAATTTCCAATATATCCTACAGCACAAATCCAAATAAAAAATTTAGTAACAAACTTATTATTATAAGGAATTTGTTCAATGTTTTCTATAGTTGTAGTATTTCCAAGACAATCGTTGTAAGACTGGTTTAAAAACATTCTATAAAATGAAAGAATCTTAATACATAAATAAATAAATAGCAATATTTTGAAAAAATATTAATCATTTGGCTCAGGTAAAAATTCTACAAGATTTAGACCCAATCTAATGAAGTAGAGTTTGGTTTACTAATAGCTCTCGGAACGGTAGTTTACTTCTGTTTAATATATTTATAGTTTTTAAATCATAATATATATCATCTTTTATTATTTATTAGCTTGTAGACAATAGATATTATTTGACAATACTTTATAACTTTAAGCAAGATTGTGTCTAAATTTTGTCCAAAATAAACTGCAGTTCCGAACTCCAAATTAATTTATATTTATAAAGAAAAGATGAACTTTTCTTTATTAACTTGATTGACATGGAGAGCTGTTTATTCATCGCGCTCTGAACTGTAGTTTACTTCTGTTTCATATATATATATATATTAATTCTAATAATCTCATGGATAAATGATAAATCCATAGTATTATTTCCGGGAGCTGAAATTTCAGTAAAAGAATATATATATACATACATATATATATATTGCTTAGAAAATTTATGTAGTTTAAACATATTTATGTCATCTTTTATTATTTATTAACATGTTGTCATGGGATAATATTTTTATAATACTGTATATATCATTAAACAAGACTATGTTTATTTGTTGAACATTAATGAATGTGAGCAGAATTGTAGATCACTTACGTTTTTTATCTGTGTATAACCTTGTGCTATGATATTTAGTATTTTTGTATAAATTCCATTAAACACCACATAAATGTGTAATTATATTGATTAATATTAACTTATTTTCACCTATAAAAACATAATCTATTTTACTAATTCTAAGTCAGTATGCAATTTGCTTATACTGAATGTTTTTATATAGGTAACTAGCAGGATTTGAACTCAGGATTTTTCTATCTAGTTATCTACTCTATCTCAAGCAAGTGATACATATGACCAAATGCATGGAGAAAAGATGCATGATCTCCAATATTTGTACTTTTGTGCAGAACCAACATTCACCAGATGGTCCAGATCATAATCTCCCATACTTATATATATATATATATATATATATATATAAGTATATATATATATGATATATATATATATATATATATATATATATATAAACCGTGCTCAGTTTATATTAAAATAATGGACAGACTTGAATCTTCCCACCCTTCCAACTATTTAACCATCCATTTTATTGAATAACCAACAATGGAATGTTTAAAGCCCTTGTGGGATTTGATATTATAGTCATACACATATGGACATTATGCAATATCCAGTAAAATGAGAGGTTAGATTGACATAATATATACATGAGTATGGCTGTAATATCAAATCCAACAAGAGCTTTGAGCATTCCGTCATCAGTTTTTAATAAAATGGGGAGATTGAATAAATAAAATAATGAGAAGATTGAAGCCTGCCCATTAAAGTTTGAGGAATTGCTATGTTAACATAAACCAAGCACTGATTGTATGTATGTGTGGGAGATTATGATATGGCCAACTGATGAGTGCTTGTTCTGCATCAAATACATCTTTTTACAAATACATGGTTATGTATACTGGTTGCTTGAGATAGAATGAAGGCTGAATAGACTAAAACATCTTAGAGTTCAAATTCCTCTATTTACATCTATTTTGGTAATGTTCATCAAATTCAATTTCTGTACATGGTCTGTGAAATATCAACTTTAGGCATGTGCTCAGAAATAAATATGAAGAAGCTTACAGCTAATAAAATTCAACATAGAAGGCTTTGACTTTCTATGAGTGATTACTGTTTTGTAACTTTTGAGATATTAACCATTGAGCTGAAAATTACTGTAAACCTGCTAGTAAACTGGCATAGACTAATACAAATTGGTCAATAAATTTCACAAAAAAACACAATGGACCCTCACTTCTTCAGCTTGGATGATATTTAAGCATTCAAATTTATTGTTGAGTTGAAAGGCAGAGCATGAAACCTGTATATTATTGTGATTTCAGTAGGATTACAAACCATTTTAAAATCTCTATAATAATCAGAGGATAAAGGCAGAATTTTATTTTAAGCAACTTTTAATATCAAATCAAATAGTTAATAAATGCAAATAATAATAGTTTAACATAAATAAAATTAAAATAGAAATTAATGTAAACCCAACAAAGCATATATAAATTAATACAAACTTGTCAATAAATGAAAAAGATCAGAGTGGACAATTATTTAATCACTTTGTTTAGTTCAGATAATATTTAAGCATTCAATTGCTATAACACAGAGCATGAAAGCTTTATCTTAACATAATTTCATTATGTCTTCAAACTATTCTGAAATCGCTATAAATAATATGTAAAAAAAAATTTTTTTTTTTTAAATACTATTTTACATGAGGGGTCAGAATGACTAATGTGTCAACATGGGTAGGATGACAACCTTGGCACTAACAAGGGCTTTGAACGTTCCATCATCAGATTTTCAATGAAATGGAAGGCTGAAGAGTTGTGAGTTGGAATAGTTTGAAGCCTGTCCATTAAAGTATGAAGATTGGCTATCTTAATATAAAGCTGAGCACTGATTGTATATATGTGTGAGGATAGTAATCTAGATCAACTGATGATTGCTGGTTTAGCATGAAATACATATATTGGTGATTATTTATCTTTCCAACATGTGTGTAATCAGGTGGCTCAGCAATATGAGATGGCACTGAGAGTAGTGAGTCGTATGAAAGTCTGAGTTCGAATCCCACATATATAACATATATAAATGCAGGTTTAAGCCTGTACAAGTATTATACTATTTTAATGTAAATAGCTGATTAAAAATGTAAAATAAAGTAATCAGCAAAATAATGTGTTTTGTTTTTGGAAAATATGAGAGATTTTAAGAATCTAGACTTGTTTTAAAACAATTGAAAATTGAAGAAATATCATGTAAATAAAAGAGTTTGAGGCCTTTTTGATTTTTATTATTATTTGATTGAGCTTCAAATGCTTTTATGAAATGACAATATTTCCTGCAATTTCCAATTGTTTTATAACAAACTCTAGATTCTTAAGATCTTTCAATATTTTCCAATAATGGCAAATTAGCCAAAAGCTGGATTACTTTATTGATTACATTGTTATTTTTTTTCTCATGTGACATAGTATCAGCTGGGAAGCGGACCGGCTAACTCAGAACAACTGCTAGTAAAGCAGTTGTCGCTGACCTGTCGACCACCAATGCTTGACTACATTGTTATTTTGTGCATTTTAAACAGCCATTTTTCATAAAAGAAAAACGTTTTTTACATTTTATTTTTTTTATTTTTTAGTTATATATTATTTTGGAATGTGGTTAAAACTAAAAAAAAATCTGACAAAATTACATGAAAATAAAAATACACCCTGTAACAAAAAAAAATCTAAATTTAAATATCATGTGATTGTCTACTATCTAAAATTAATTATGTATTGGCTTAATTAATTCTCTATTCTTTTTTATTCTTTTTTTTTTCACAAAATATTTATGAAATATTAAGTATTTTTAGAAGAATAATTCAAACTTAAATAGAAAATGTTTACTTTTAATCAGTTAAATATGAGTTAAATGAAAATATTAACACAATTTTACTCTAAAAATGTAATATTTAATGTTTTTGTTAGCTCACATGGTAAGCTTTTTTTTTCTTGGGAAACCTAAGTTTGTGAATTCAAGTTCTGAAAGAGAACAGATTGTTTTCATTGTTAAAAATTGAAAAATCTGAGCATCGTAACAAATTGACAGACAGAGCAGTTAAGATAAAAGCATTTAATAATGAGGTATTAAAAACTATTTTAAGCTATGGTTTTTTATATTTACATTTTTATTAAAATTGAATATCTAGGTTGATAAAATAAAGGCCATATTTTATTTTCTGATTGTTTACAGTAATTTCAGAATCATTTACAGTTTACTGAAATCATGATAATATACAGTTTCATGCTCTGTGTTGTATCATGTCAACAAACTAAATGTTGGCATACCATTAGAGATAAAAATAGGTAACCCAATATATTCTGTTTCATTTATTACTGAATTTGTATTAGTTTATACATTGTTTGAATGTTTACAGTAAATTCCACTTTAATTTAATTTTCATTACGCTACAATAATTTATACTTAAAAATATGAGCCATAAAATATGTTGAAGCAGAAAGCGATATCATAACTCTTTAATTCACACCTCTGTTTAAGAATAGAAAACATCACTGGAGTATTGATCAGACTGGTAATAGATACCATCATTAGTCATTTACCTACTACAGATAACTGATCAATATTCAATTTAATTTTGTATGAATAATTTTATATAGATAGTAAAAGATATTGATTCAGTTTTTTCCTCTCATAAATATTGAATAATTTATTGTTTAAAGCTGACTAAAACAAATTACAGCAATAAATATATATTTATTAAGGCTGTAGCCTCAAGAACATGCATATAAAAATGCAATAGTAGGGATCTCTACAGGTCTTAAACCACAAGCTTACTCTTTGGAAGAGAAGAGGGGAACCCTTCTTTACTTCAACCTACTGTCTATTTAAATAGGTGAAGCTGAAGCGGTTTAATATGAGAGCGTGAAGCTATTCAATACTTCACTGATTAAGTCCACATTTCTTATTACACATTAATGCTCGTGAAATCTTTCAATTTACAACAAGTCAATGGAAAGATTTTATAGTTAGAAATCTAATACGATAATTTAAAATTGTAATTATAAATTTATTTAAATGCACATTGATTACATAAGTAATATTTATTAAGGCTGTAGCAATAAATATACTATTCAGATGTACTTAGAGAATAAGAATACAGAAAAAAAGAGTATTTTGGCATGTGGGTGCTATTGTTATTTATAATATTTTTTGTCAGTCCTACCTGGCTACACTTTTATAACTTCAAATTATATTTAAAACATTTTTCCTATTACAAATATTAATGAATTGATTTTTTTAAAGTTGAGTAAATAACTGTAATTAAACTTTAAGAGTTTAATTAAGGCAGTGAAGAAGATAGAGCTCTGATGAAGACTGCTGGACAGTTGAAACTAAGAAAATAAAGAAGTTTTTAAGAAAATTTTTGCATTAACGTGTATATGAATAGAGTGATATAAGCAATATATATTGAGTAAAGAACCTTGGTTATTTGTAGTCCGGTAACAATTAAAAATGGTGAACATTGATCCCTAGTTCAAATCTATTTTTAAATGAAATCTTTGATGAACTTAATTAATCTTTCCACAATACGTGAGACTGTCATAACTAATCTCATCCTCAGCATAAAAACTTCTTGACACTCCATCAACTAAAGTAACTCAATTTCTATTTAAACACTATTGCAACTTTTGCCTTGACATTAAAATAAGCATAAAACTTAGCAGAGGTTTGTTGTTGTTTTTTTATTGAGAAGATTAGCAATATCAGAAATACATAAAATGCCTTCATTAAAGGTGAACTGATTTTCCTTTTAGATTAGTCATATTCTTTTATAAACTGGTTTCAGTTTCTAATTATCTTTATAGTTTATAAATATCTTCTCAGTCTAAAAATATAAAGCAAAATTTACATATATATATATATATATAATAAGTGTAATAATGCTCAAGACTAAATGGGTTTGTAAGTAAACATTAAAAACAATCAATATTTAGACAACCCCAGTATCAATAACAATCCTCTGATTGTTTATAGTGATTTCAGAATGATTTTCAGAGGATAGAATTTCTTTCTATCACCAATTTCAATCTCTGGGATCAAGTTGCAATCTTTAGTGTCTGTATAAATATATTGGATTCTAAAGAAGATGAGATTCTACCTTTATTGTTAAAAAGACGTTGCCTTGGCAATAGTTTGAAATTAGTGATTGTTATCGATATTGGGCTTTTCTATGCATTGGCTGGTTTATATATATATATATCATTTTGATCTGACTTTTGAAATACGAACTCTAATATATTTTATATATTAGTTCATAGAGGGCAGTACTGGATTTCTTGACCATGTGGGATGATTTGTGCTTAATATTTATTTGTATATATAAATTAAAATAATATATCAATAAATAAATAAAATTTACATATTTCTAGCTTCTAATATGACTATTTGCCAGTATACTGAAAAAAAAAAGTTTATTTCAATTTATGCTTTATTATATTTTATTGCATTTAATATATAAAAGAATCAATTACAAATTTTAAATTAAATTCAAATATAATGAGTATTTATCACCACAATGTTAAATTATTCCAGAAGTGATTCCTGGGAGTGAAGACAGCTAAAATGACAGCATAGGTAAAAGATCAACTTCTTACTTAGTTAAGAAATTTTTTAAAGGTTAAAGGTGATCATTGTGTTAATCTTGCTTTGGTAGATAATATGGAATTATGTTAATTTATTAGATATGAAGAACTGTGCTAATTTACTTTCATGCTTTTTATGTGCATATGTCTGCATTGCAATAAACATAACAACTTTAGAACTTATAAGGGATTGAACATTTACCTTTGCCATTAATTCAGATATTATGTTTGTCTTACCATGAGTGCTACAGGAATAATTTAACATTGTTGTGATTTGTATTCTGTATGTGTATACATATGTATGAGTGTATCTATACATGTGTGCAATTTATGTAAAAGAGCACTGTTTTTTCACCAAGTGCAGTGATATACATCATTCCATATCAATAGATGTCTTATAGAATGAGTAGTCATCTATTCTTAAAGCTTATTTTTAAATAAACCAACATTCATTGGTAGTGCTGAAAATAGAGCACAATAATGTTTTAGAGCCATATTTTTAATCTTGTAAAAGTTCAAAATATAAATCCCAATGCAGAGAATGTAGCTAATTTTAATGAGAATGAACCACATTAATTTATGTAGATGTAATTATTAAATCATATAGTATTTTCATTTATATATATATATACATATATATATATATATATATATATATATATATATATATATATATATATATATGTAATATACAAATCAATATATATATCAAAATACAGTACAATTTATATAAATTATATTCTTTTAGAAGTACTTTCAACTATACACTTTGTAGTCTTTATAGTTGATAAAGACTACAAAGTGTATAGTTGAAAGTACTTCTAAAAGAATATAATTTATATAAATTGTACTGTATTTTGATATATATATTGATTTGTATATTACATATATTGTGAAACGAATACAGATATCAAACTTTATTTATTATATATATATGAGTATATATATTTTATATATTATTAAACAAGTTATAATATAGTTCATTTAAAATTTCTTTAACTTATTTAATATATAAAATAAATATAATGTAGATCTGTATTATATATATATATAAATTACTCCATCACTCATGTGCCATGACTACACAGAACTCCAGATCAATAAAATAGGACAGCCATATATTCCTAAAGCTTTTAAATAAGTCAACATTTATTAACAGTGCTGGAAATGCATAATCTTTGGAAACATTTATTGATGCCATATGCATTAGTGGCATTAGTAGAAAGGTTGTTTTTTTAAACACTAAGTTATTTAAAAATTATATATTGTAACCTTATATTTTAGTATAAAATATAGAGACTGCATAACTGATATAAAAATTTATCTGTCTTCTTGGTGATTTGATTGGCTTGGCTTGCATTTTGAATAGACTATTTACTTGCATTCAAGATAATTTATTGGTGAGAATAAGTAATATTTGCCTTGCTTATTGCCTGTATTATTTTAATGCATTTAAAATTGTTTTTTTCCATCCACTGATTTGGATGAAATATGTTTAACTTTTAAGAAATTGACAACATACATTAAGTTTAGTAAAATGTGATTATTAATAATAATAATAATAATAATAATAATTTATTTAAAATAATCTTGGAAATTATTTTAATTTAAATTCAAAAACTATTTGTTTAACTAATTTTTAATTATTAGATAAAAATATAATAATCATGTGTGTGTTTCAGTGTAAAAAAAAAGAATGCGATTAAATAGAGCGTTCTGGACAGCGTTCGTGTTTTAGAAATAATAAAAAAATGGTGTAAGAATAAAATGTATGCAAAATATGTTACGCATATTTTTTAAAAAATAATTAATAAACCAACAAGTTAACCAAGAATTTACATATGGATTTAAAGATAAATTGGTGATATTTTATAATAATATGAGTTGCTAGATTTAAAAGTCTATTCAAGTCGGCTAATCAAGTGGATCAAATCACTAATATCTGCATTTTAAAATATGTCAGAATGCTTAGCTGTAAAAAGAGAATCAATATCAGGTCAGTATGTTTTGAAATATTTTATTACCTACAAACTGGAAACATTAAACAAATATTTTAGATGCAGAAGTTTTTCGGATATGAAAACTTTTTTTTTCAAAAAGACGAAGTTTAAAATCAAATTTAAATGTAAAATTTTATTGAAACGCTGGTTTAATATTTCTGCATATCACTTAGATAATAAAAAAAAATGATTATTTTATCCGAACGTATACCGACAGTAATATATTTACTATTTGACTTGTTTATTACTTAAATAATAGTAACAGTTTTTAAATAATTAACTAAAACTATTTTTGATTTCTATCGCCAATGTTGATTTATTAAATTATTTTGTTCTGATGATTATTTCTAAATTTAAATATGGATAAATAAATTACTATAGCCTGGATATTATAAACTTGGAACAATGCTATATAAAAATGTAGAATTTAATAACTTATAAGAACATTTTTCATTTAAACTCTACATGTCATGTTTTTGGAATTATCTCATGTTCATGGAGCCCATGTAAAATTTATTAATTTTAAAAGTACTCGTAACAACTAAAACAAACAGATAAAAGCACATCTATGAAATTCGGTTATAAATATAATGATTACCTTGTGCAATATGTATTAATTGTTCAAGACATTTTACATTGAATTCCTAAATAATATATAATCTTCTAAAAATGTTATACACCTTTATTTATGTATTTGAGTAAAATGAATTAATTTTAATTTTATTGTTATATGAACTTATATGTGAAGTTCATGATTTATATTTTTACTATGTTTAAATTAAATTCATGGGATTAAATAAAATATTTATTCAAGGAATAGTGCTTGCGGAAAAAGCTTGAGAATTATTAAATTTATGATGTGTGTCAACCTCTCATGAAGTGTCTTATGAGTCTTTCCAGAGTTCTATTCCTATATTCATGTCACTTATATTACATTGTTACGATATTTATATTTTAAGCAAGATAATTCAGTATATTAATTGTCCTTATTATTGAAACAATTTTCATTATGTAGGAACTCACATCTGCTAAATTTCTGGTGTTTTTTGAATTGTTAGAATAACTGAAGAGGATGATTTTTGCACTTTAAATATGAAATAAATATTGATATTGCTTTACAATGTTAAATAGCATTAATCTCTGCTGCGGGTTAATCTACAGATTAATTATTTGCCACTTTATGTATTTTTACACTCATTCCTGCGCTGGTGGTGAATCCACGGAATTGTGTAATTATATTTGTTGCTTTATGGTGGTGTAAAAACCCACAGGGCACTCAGTGTTGTATGATTCCTATGTGTGGATGAATGCATCCACAGGAATATCATTTTACTTCATAAATGTAAGTTTGGGCAAAGTATTTTTTATTATTGTACTAAAATCATTTTCTTCCATTTATAAGTATAACTTATAAGTTGAGTCGTAAAGTGTAACAGGGCATCTTATTTAAATTATCTTCACGATGATTAACTGTTTGTTAATTAATATTTGATCTGAACTGAAGTTTGAATTTTTACTGTGCTTTAGCTTTGTATATTATCTAATTCCTGCAAATATAATATTATTTATTATATTATTATAGGTATATAGTATAGGTTTATTGGTTCTGGAACTGACACATTAGGTATTTCATGATTTGATGTTGAATTTTAGTATAATTTCCTTAAGACATCAATTATATCAAATTGTAATATAATGTATATTTAGGCTTTTTAAAACTGTGCCTATGATATGTTATTGAAGGAAGCCAATGAAATGATAATTTATTTATTTATTTTATTTGTTTATTTAGTATTTAGTTATTACATTACACATCAATTACTTGTTAGTCATAAAATTGTAAATAAATATTGATTTATAATTAAACTTACTGTGCCGTTACTATTTGTCATTCATAAAATCAGAAATCCTATATCTTGAATAGAGCATACACTGGAGTACATACTGTTGTCAGCATGATGTCAGAGTTTAGTAATATTCTGAGAAAAACATTTGAATGCTTTTTGTTCTTGGTAGTTTATGATGTGTAAGGTACAATAAAATCCCATTTACCTTTTTCATCATTTTAGCTTTGCATAGTTGATTCGAGTACGTGATACAAAATTGATTGATTTTATAAACTTATAAACAGATTTACCAGATAATGACATGATTAAATGTATTTACTTAATGTTTTAATTGTCATTCATCAGTATAACAAGAGTCTTATTGATATTTATTAAATTATAGAAAAGAACCCAAGTATTCCATGTTTATTTATTATTGCAAAGCTCATACCTAGACTAGCATTTATATTAAAAATCATATATATAATTTTAAAATTCATAATCTTTAGTAGTTCCACAAATTATACCATCTTGTCCATGGTCGGCCATAAGGTCTCATGCAATGAAAAATCGCAAATTAAGGTTTGAAGGGTAATAAAATTACATACTTATAATTTGTCTAATGTATTTTTATATACTGCTACGATATTCGCAGTATATTCTAGCTGCGACCAGATTAGATTATAACAATTTCATGTTATATCATTAAGTTTGTTTGTTGTGATATGCTCCAGATTTTGGTTATAGTCTTTGGTGCACAATGTAGATGGCACGATATGCTTTTGGTTATAGTTCTTGGCACCACAATGATTGGGCAAACGGTTACAATATTGATGGTTACAATATATATATATATATATGTGTATATATATTACAAACAACGGTAAACAATTTATAATATAATATAAATAAAAATTCATAAAGAAATATTTTCGATTATATTCATAATCATTTTCAACTCAACTTTCAAAATGGAATCATCTATTACCAAGCTTGAAAGTAAATTGACAGATTCAAGATTTCCATATATATAGTAAAGGAAAATATTCTAAAATATGACCAATGCTAATGAAGCAACACTGTTTCATAAATAGCAATATTTCCTTGTTGGATGAGCCAAAAATGTAAAGGAAAACTAATACAGATTGCCAAAATGTAAAGGCAAAATGAATGCTGTTCAGTGAATAGCTTACAAATTTGAGTAATAATGAACATAAAAAAAATTATAACTGAGCAGGTCTAGCTGGTCTAAAAGTGCTTCATAGATTTTGACAACCACATATAGTAAATAAAATCATAAACCAAGGTATTTTCTCCTCTTATGCACTAAGTATTTGTTCAATCTAAATATATTACATAAATGTTGTACTTAGGTAACTGCTGATTTATAAATGGCTGTGTGGCAGTACAATGGACTCGTGAATTTCTAAGATGCCAATTGTCCAGAAAATCATCTTGCTTGGCAAAGAAAATAAATTCAGTAAATGATGACTTACTTTGATGATAAAGTATAGTATAGGATATACAATGAATTATCTTAATTATAAAATAAATTGTACAATAAAATAATTTTATAATGATTCATGTAATTGGCAAATCAACGTACATAGGTTAATATTAATAATATAAATTAATTGAAATAAGCATTAACTCATTGATGTGGCTAAAATAAAGATTATAACTCTATCAATGGCAATCTAGTATTCTATCATATATTTTTATACTTTACCTCCTCCCTTTTATGATTGCAGTTAACCAATCAAAAGAACAAGCTGGTTTTCAAAATAATTTTAGTATAGTATATAATATCCAAATATTGAGAGACACTATAGAAAGGATCACTGAATGTCATTTGCCATTATGCTTTGGATTTGTAGATTATGATCATGTATTTTTTGATTGTATAAGCATTTCTTCAATGATTAAAGTATAGGATCATTAAGATATAGATCTAGGATATTATATTCTGAAGAATATTTATAAAAATGCAACAGCAAAAATTAGATTACATAAGGATAATAGGAATCGGAGGAGTGTAAGGCAGACTGACTCTGACTCCATCATTTCACAACATTTTACAGTAGTTTTGCAAGACTAATTTTGTGGATTAAAATGAGAAACTAAGGAAAATAAAGATAATTATTTAACTCATCTAAATTTTACAGGTTAACGTTTCTATTTTTACAAATAATGATTTAAAACTTCAGAAAATATTATAAGAATTATCAGATGAAAATAAAAAGTAAGGCTAAAGATAAATGTCCAAAAGACTAAATGAAAGTTCAATGGATTTTCTCAGAATAAGAAATTAAAAATTGATAATAATGAGTTAGAAGAAATTAACAACTTCAAATACCTTGGTTTGGTCAAAATATTCCTACAGATGATAATATAATGGATGAATTTAATCATAGAACTAAACTTGGTTGGAGTGCTTTTGGCAGAAATAATTTAATATTAAAAAGAAATATGTCGATGTGTTTCAAAATGAAGGTTTTTAATAAATGTGTTTTACCAGATTTCACTAATGGATCTGAGACTTGAATTCTTAACAGAAGAGCAATGAAGAGACTTCAGACCTTTCACTGCAGTGTGATGAGATATATATTTGTATTAATTAAGAGAATAAAACAAAATACATGGGTGAGTGAACAAATATATCTTACTGACATCAGTGAAAGAATAAAGAAACTGAATTGGAGATGGGCTGGTTGTATTGCTAGAAAAGATGATAATAGATAAGCATTTGAAATCTCAAACTGGATTTCAAGAGACTGCAAAGGACATAGAAAAGATCACATGTGAAATGAGTGGATGAATTCATGAAGTGTTCTGGAGTGATGTAGAGAATAGGAGCTAGAGATCAGAGGAACTGTGTTGTATTTGGAGAGACCTTCATCCTGCAGTGGATTGATAATGGTGAAAAATGATGGGGATGGTGATATAGCTTTGTATCAAAGATTTTTAAAATGTAGTAGCATCATTTTGATAGCATATCTAAACCTAATATGCTTTTTTTCATGATTTGTTATTGCAATGTTTATATCCTATGATGCTATATTTTCCTCTTCAACATTCTCAAAAATACTAGCTTATATAAAATTACTGTATGACGCTGATCCTATTTTGAAGTCAGAGCATTCATATGGATAATACCTACAAGCAGGTATGTTACTAATAAGAAAATATAATTAAAAGGGATTTGAATGCAAATTTTCAACTTTTCCTTCAGTTATCTACTCTATCTTATATAATCAATAACATGACCACATACATGTGAAGAAATTAAATGATCTTCAATATACATATTTCATGCTGAAACATCACTCATCAGTTGGTCTGGATCATTATCTCCCACACACATGTATAATCAGTGTTCATTTTATATTAAGATAGTAAATATATTAACTTTAATTGATGGGGATTAATCATCTCCATCCTCCAACTCTTCAGTCATCCATATTATTGAAAATCTGATTATAGAATGTTCAAAGGCCATGTTGATGCCAATATTATTGTCTTACCCTTATTGACCTTAAATTACTTTACCTGTCATATATAGGACCTTAATGTATTCATTTAATACACAGAAAAGGGATGGACAGAAACAAGCTGAATATGTAATATTTGAATACAAGTATAGGGTATATACTTAAGCATGATGTAATTAAAGGGGATTTGAGCACAGACTTTCAAGTTCCCTTCAGCCATTCATTCTATCGTATATAACCGATACACATCTCCACATGCATGTGAAAAAGATAAATGACCTCCAATAGACGTATTTCGTGCTGAGTCAGTTCTCATCGATTGATTTAGATCAGTGTTTCCCAACCTGCCGTACTGGTGGTACGCGAGTTGCTGGTTGGTGGTACCCGAAAAATAATCAATAATGGCGGACATAAAAAAAATTAAATCATAAAAATATAGAAACGTTTTCCCCTATAATTCATAAAAATTATTTTAATTAATAATATTATACAGTAAAGTTGTTTATATGTACAGTCGATAACGATCTTTAATGTTAAGGATATAATTGAAAGTATGATTAAGAAATTAGATTTTTGGAAACAGTAATATATATTGTAACGGTCAGAATCGTCTATCTTGCTAAAACACTGCATAATTCAAACCCCAGACACTAAACTGAACATTCTAGGAGGGGTTGCCTTCTAGATATACTAAGTTCGAATCTAAAGTCCAAATTTCACAGCACCACCTACATGATAACGCATCTGATGCTACAACTAGTATAACCTGTTACCGGTGCCTGGTGGTCAGAGAGAAACAAAAAACTCTATACTAAAAGAAGTTTGGGTAGCTAACTAACGTCTATGGATTTATAAAAGAAATGCAGAAAATATATATATATAGACCGAGACAGTGATAGGAATCAAATAAAATAAGAGATAAAATTTAGTTTTAAATAATTTCACACAATTTATTTATATAAATATAACGCCACTGTCTGCTTATATGAGACAGGGATGCGTATTAAATAATTGTTGGCATTTACATTTCAGTAATGACAAAAGGTTTTAAAACAGAATGATATATTCTATTCCTCGGGCTAATAGCGTTACGATAATGTGCTTGACAAGATAGGAACATGTGCAAGGTGCTTTGAGTAAATAGACAAGTTTAAGACAATATTTGAAATTAAATGTTCTAAAATATTTATTGATTTCGAGAATAGTACGGGCTAAAGCTTGCTAAGCAAACATGGGAATGGGATTAAAGCATTTATTTGAGAATAATAATAATAGATTTGTATTGGGAGGTCAGTATTGCTGATAGTGAATTTATAAAGTTGGAGGGTGTGACTCGTTTAAGTCACGGATGCTTTGTAAAATAAATATAAAATGAAACAATATTGAAGATCCGGAATAAATACGGAGGGCATCTCGCCGCTAACCCGTAGGAAAGTATTTTGACGAACAGCCGAAACTTAGTGACTGTGTGACGATTGCGTTTAATTCCCAGGGGTGTCATTGGTGAACACCCTCTGCCTGGAAACTTGCAATAAGTGAAAAGAATGGACTTTGCCGTGTAAAGAATCCTTGGAAAATAAAACAAAGCGGTCTCAACAACCAATTCATGTACCAGCAATATGAGACTAGTGTATATAAAACATACTAAATGGGTTTTACTTGGATTAAGAGAAATGCCCAATCAAATTCCCCGAAATTCATTTACGAGGGTCCGCACATTCTCGACGTCAATGATGAACTTTATAATGAAAGTAGAACACGGTAATTAAAATAGGAAAATGCATGCTTGCGGGTTTGAAAAGTAAGTATAGATTTATATACGCAATCATGCATGTGGGGACACATTTAAATCATTGACTTCGCACATACTCTTATATTAGATTAAAATCAATAGCATGTAGATTTTAAACTATGTGATTATATTACATTAAAGAAAAGAATCGCCCTCAAATGAGTGATTTGCAAGATAATAAAATTGGAAAATTATAAATTTAAAATATGCCTTAATAGCGGCATCTTACTTTCAATAGAGGGAATAGTTCACTCGGTCAAAGACGATTCTGACACATTATCATAATAAAATAAAAGAACGCTTTATAAATTGAAAATATTAACCCAAGGATAGAGCAAAATGTTGAGTATATTTAAATACATGAAAGAAATACATAATGAAGTTGTGAAATATAAGAAAACAATGTTAAATAGCTATAGCATGTTAGTTAGTGATCACAAGAGCTCTTGGGTTAATTTAGGTTACCTCTGGAGAAGCATTTGCAGGTAGATGTTCGGCAGGTTTTATAATTTAGCAGCAAAATCTGGAATGTTCATATTTTGGCAGCGGCAGCAGCGGTTCCAGGGTCCGTGTGATAATTTCTGATGTTATGGAGCAGCGGCTGGCTATTCCGAGGGGACATAGCCATCTTAAACACCTCTACTCGGACATATCAAGGTTAGCAAATTATTAGAATTTTAGAACAACTCAGAAACCTTTAGACAACTCAGAATTCTTTAAAAGCTTAGAATAACTCAGAAACCTTCTTATAACTCAGAATTCTTTAGAAGCTTAGAATGGAGAACAAAAGAAAACCATCCTTTTTATAGTAAAATTTAACAATAGACTTGTCCTGGAGTGTACAAAATTATTGGACTTATCTGCTGTAATTAAATCTATCCGAATGTCTAAAGGAATTCAACATTAATTAATTTCTTTGTTAACTTCCCCGTCGACATTCGAATTACAAACTAGATTTAATTAAAATTACTGCTACTAATTAAAGGAAACTTAAGTGGACAGCTGCTGTTTTTAGATAAACTTATATAATTAAACTATTGTCCCTCATTTATTTTAACAGAAATATTTGGGATGATTTTTATTAAATAAAACGAAAATTATTTTATTTTAAATTGTAATATTTGAATCTATCTACTAAACTAATATTTACTAAATGAATTTTATTTTAAATCAAAATATATTATGACGGTAATATATTTGTAAATAGATCCAAACAAAATAACTAACAATTTATAATTTTGATATGTTTTAAAATGGATATCATAGTGTGTGTGCAATTATGACTTATATAACTTACTTTTTAATAAATGTAAATTATGTGAACAAATACATAATTCATAATATTTTATTTTATTTGGGAATAAGTTATATATATAATATGAGCATTGTGCTCGTGGTTTAAAATTAGGCAGGATTTTCGGTATATAAGTGTATTGCAGACACACTACGATAGATTGGGGTTCAAACTAAGGTATGAGGGTAGGAAGTAGGTGAGAAAAGGTGAAACGAAGATCTGCAATGCAGACCTTACTGTTTCACATTCCCTTAGTGACGGAACAAAAAAAATTGTTAAAAAAAAAGATCTTACAACAGGTGTCCACCTATGAAGCCTGCATAAAAAAATTTACAAGATAACCCATAATGTACAGGATATAAATATAATGAAGAAACGAAACTGAATTATATACCCGGATCATATTAATAAATCTACCATCTAGCGAACATTTTTTAATATCCCCCCCCCTTTTTCAACAAAATTTTATTTAAAAACTAATTGTTTAACACTGTTTATATCCGATCTCCTTTTTATACTATTCTGTGATGTGTCAATTTCTTTTTTTTGTTGTTGTTGTGTTTTTTTTTATAAAAAAAAAAAACTACTATAATCCTGGGTCTGGTGGGTAATAACTGCTTTTATAATTTGATGACTGCAGTCTCGGATTATCAGGTCTCTTTACCTTGTCTGGCGGTTCTTTAGCCCAGAGACTGAAATCCAGACTGGTTAAGAATTCGGCCACTTCCTTTACTTCATGCGGTTGATATATTTTTGCTATATCAGGTGGGATATTTTCCTTATGTTTTTTATATACTTTGATATTGGTGGTAAGCTGGGTTTGAGGCCCTAGGTCTTGTATATCATTTGCTGGGAATATCCTGTCTAAATATAGTTTGGGACCCTTTTTTATTTCATGAAATATTTTAATATTGATAAGCTTGGTTAGCTGGGTTGGATGTCCTATGTCTGGTGAATCATTTTCTGGAAGTACTCTTTCCAAATAAAGTTTGGGACATTTTTTTACTTCATGGAATATTTTAACGTTGACAAGCTTGGTTAGCTGGGTTTGAGGTCTGGTGTCCTGGACATCATTTTTTTTCATTTGCCGAATCATTGGACTCTAATTTCTGGTTCAGGGATTCATCTGTTAATGACTTTACCGAGTTCAGGTCTGTTTCATCTTTTCTTGGTTCAATGACCCTTTTATCGTTCTTCATGCAGCATTTTTCAAATGCAAGTTGGAGGGCTTCCTGTCCCTCTTTCACTTGTGCCAATTCGTGGATGAGTTTGGCCAACTCTTTACATTCCTCAGCTCTCCTGCGGATTTGCTCTTCTTCCCATCGTCTCGCTCTTTCTTCATTTTGCTCCCACATCTCTATAAGATTCCGGAATTGGATCTCATTAGTATCCGTATTTTCCATAGCCTTGGATGTTACCGTGATCGATGATGATTTTTTTCTCTTTTATTTTATCGCTAACTATATTACTATATCCTAGAAACTCTTAAACACAATGTATAGCACTGATAAAGAAAATGTTTAAACTGTTTTACGTGGAGCTTATTAAAACTAATACGGTAAAAAAAATACTTATTATTTTTCCTTGTTTAATTCTCTGCGATTATTACGTTTGACTTCAAATTTTATTAATGGCTAATAGGCTATCTCCCTCTCGGTTCTGTTGGCCTAATTGCTGCTTTCCTATTTATCACTTAAAACCCCAACTACTGCCCTCTTACTACTGCTAAAATTTCTCGCTTAAATCTGCTGCCAACATATATATTTTTAACTGCCCGTATATATAAAAATCTCTTAAATTCTACCTGTCAAAATATTTCGCTAAAATATATTTTTAAACTCAAGCAAATTTATTTATATATATAAACATTCGCTAGATCCGGGTATAATTATTTCGTTCCCTCTTATTTAATATTTGCAAACATATATTTATTTACATAATTATTGATCCAATTCATGTCTCATTATTTGGTCTAAGAAAAATTTACACACGTTAAAAAAACAAATTTTATACAAAAGAATTGAGCCTGGTGACAAAATTTATTTTAGAAGTAACTCCGTTTAGTGAAATTACCCTTGGGCGCCATGTCACCAGTTAAAATATCTATAGACTGTTAGCTTCCCAAAATTAATTTTAATAACTATTCCATTTAACTACGGGCACTCGTTAAAACATTCGCATTTTTTTTATTGATTACAACATTTGATTTATAATTATTTCTGAATTCCATATGATAGCCTATTATATCTAGGTCATTACCGTACAAGATTATCATTATGCTATATTGCGCGTTGAGCCGATAAAACTTTATTTTGATAGAAAAAATACACATGATTGTAATTAAAGGGGATTTGTCACAGACTTTCAAATTCTCTTGGGCCATTCATTCTATCGTAATTTAACCGATACGACATCTCCACATGCATGTGAAAAAGATAAATGACATACAATAGTATCGTATTATAGCATGTTTGGTCAAGTTCTCTCGATTGATATAAGATAAGTGATTGCAATGCCACTGAGTCAAACAAAATATATGAAATGGTACACGCAAATAGATAATAATGGAGTTTGAAAAATATTATATATAAAAATATAAAGGATTTCTAGTGATTACATACGAAACAAAATGCTAAAATTAATATTATACAGGGATAAGGGTGTTTAAATAATTAAGATCGATAAGGATGTTTAATATTCAAGGCTCCATAATTGGGAAAGCTATGGACTCAGAAAAGATTTTTGGAAACAGAATATATATTGTAACGGTCAGAATCATCTATCTCGCTAACACACTGCATAATTCAAACCCCAGACACTAAACTGAACATTCTAGGAGGGGTTGCCTTCTAGATATACTAAGTTCGAATCTAAATTCCAAATTTCACAGCGCCACCTACATGATAACGCATCTGATGCTACAACTAGTATAACCTTTTACCGGTGCCTGGTGGTCAGGGAGAAACAAAAGACTCTATACTAAAAGAAGTTTGGGTGGCTAACTAACGTCTATGGATTTATAAAAGAAATGCAGAAAATATATATATATAGACCGAGACAGTGATAGGAATCAAATAAAATAAGAGATAAAATTTAGTTTTAAATAATTTCACACAATTTATTTATATAAGTATAATGCCACTATCTGCTTATATGAGACAGGGATGCGTATTAAATAATTGTTGGCATTTACATTTCAGTAATGACAAAAGGTTTTAAAACAGAATGATATATTCTATTCCTCGGGCTAATAGCATTATGATAATGTGCTTGACAAGATAGGAACATGTGCGAGGTGCTTTGAGTAAATAGACAAGTTTAAGACAATATTTGAAATTAAATGTTCTAAAATATTTATTGATTTCGAGAATAGTACGGGCTAAAGCTTGCTAAGCAAACGTGGGAATGGGATTAAAGCATTAATTTGAGAATAATAATAATAGATTTGTATTGGGAGGTCAGTATTGCTGATAGTGAATTTATGAAGTTGGAGGGTGTGACTCGTTTAAGTCACGGATGCTTTGTAAAATAAATATAAAATGAAACAATATTGAAGATCCGGAATAATTACGGAGGGCATCTCACCGCTAACCCGTAGGGAAGTATTTTGATGAACAGTCGAAACTTAGTGACTGTGTGACGATTGCGTTCAATTCCCAGGGGTGTCATTGGTGAACACCCTCTGCCTGGAAACTTGCAATAAGCGAAAAGAACGGACTTTGCCGTGTAAAGAATCCTTGGAAAATAAAACAAAGCGGTCTCAACAACCAATTCATGTACCAGCAATACGAGACTAATGTATATAAAACATACTAAATGGGTTTTACTTGGATTAAGAGAAATGCCCAATCAAATTCCCTGAAATTCATTTACGAGGATCCGCACATTCTCGACGTCAATGATGAACTTTATAATGAAAGTAGAACACGGTAATTAAAATAGGAAAATGCATGCTTGCGGGTTTGAAAAGTAAGTATAGATTTATATACGCAATCATGCATTTGGGGACACATTTAAATCATTGACTTCGCACATACTCTTATATTAGATTAAAATCAATAGCATGTAGATTTTAAACTATGTGATTATATTACATTAAAGAAAAGAATCGCCCTCGAACGAGTGATTTGCAAGATAATAAAATTGGAAAATTATAAATTTAAAATATGCCTTAATAGCGGCATCTTACTTTCAATAGAGGGAATGGTTCACTCAGTCAAAGATGATTCTGACACATTATCATAATAAAATAAAAGAAAGCTTTATAAATTGAAAATATTAACCCAAGGATAGAGCAAAATGTTGAGTATATTTAAATACATGAAAGAAATACATAATGAAGTTGTGAAATATAAGAAAACAATGTTAAATAGCTATAGCATGTTAGTTAGTGATCACAAGAGCTCTTGGGTTAATTTAGGTTACCTCTGGAGAAGCATTTGCAGGTAGATGTTCAGCAGGTTTTATAATTTAGCAGCAAAATCTGGAATGTTCATATTTTGGCAGTGGCAGCAGCAGTTCCGGGATCCGTGTGATAATTTCTGATGTTATGGAGCAGCGGCTGGCTATTCCGAGGGGACATAGTCATCTTAAACGCCTCTACTCGGACATATCAAGGTTAGCAAATTATTAGAATTTTAGAACAACTCAGAAACCTTTAGACAACTCAGAATTCTTTAGAAGCTTAGAATGGATAACAAAAGAAAACCATCCTTTTTATAGTAAAATTTAACAATAGACTTGTCCTGGAGTGTACAAAATTATTGGACTTATCTGCTGTAATTAAATCTATCTGAATGTCTAAAGGAATTCAACATTAATTAGTTTCTTTGTTAACTCCCCGTCGACATTCGAATTATAAACTAGATTTAATTAAAATTACTGCTACTAATTAAAGGAAACTTAAGTGGACAGCTGCTGTTTTTAGATAAACTTATATAATTAAACTATTGTCCCTCATTTATTTTAACAGAAATATTTGGGATGATTTTTATTAAATAAAACGAAAATTATTTTAATTTAAATTGTAATATTTGAATCTATCTACTAAACTAATATTTACTAAATGAATTTTATTTTAAATCAAAATATATTACGCCGGTAATATATTTGTAAATAGATCCAAACAAAATAACTAACAATTTATAATTTTGATATGTTTTAAAATGGATATCATAGTGTGTGTGCAATTACGACTTATATAACTTACTTTTTAATAAATGTAAATTATGTGAACAAATACATAATTCATAATATTTTATTTTATTTGGGAATAAGTTATATATATAATACGAGCATTGTGCTTGTGGTTTAAAATTAGGCGGGATTTTCGGTATATAAGTGTATTGCAGACACACTACGATAGATTGGGGTTCAAACTAAGGTATGAGGGTAGGAAGTAGGTGAGAAAAGGTGAAACGAAGATCTGCAAAGCAGAACTTACTGTTTCAATATATATATAAGTATCGAAAACAATCAACTGGAAGTATTCGAAACTTTACATATTTTTTGTTTGAAAATAAGGTTAGTCTGTCTCAAGATATACTAGAAAATATAATCGAACATTTAACAGGATTAAAAACGTCTTTCATGAAATATTTTCCAAAACCCGAAAACACAAATGATAATTGGATTTCAAATCCCTTCTATGCAGAAAATTTAGAAAAAGCTACATCATTATCAATAAAGGATAAAGAAAATTTAATAGAATTATCATGTGACAGAACTTTACAAGTAGAATTCAAATGACACAATCTAATTAATTTTTGGTTAAACATTAAAGAATATGAACAACTTTCTGAGAAAACTCTTAAATTATTATTACCGTTTACTAGTACGGAATTAATAGGAAGAGCTTTTTCTTCATATATTTTTTAAAAAAATAAGTATCGAAACAGACTGAATGCAATACCTCGCATCTTTTAAACCAAATTTCAAAAAATTATGTTGTTCGAAACAAGCACAAAGATCTCATTAAATTTATTTTATAAACATATTTGATTATGATAAGAAAATATACTAATTGTTTTTTTTATAATTTTGTGTTTTTATTAAAACCATATATTAGTTAGTAAACGAAATCATGACAAAATAGTAGATAAAGAATGAGTCGGATCAAGGCAAATCAATCTAAATTATTTAATTTGAAAGAATGTATCAGAAAAGGATCATACCCAGAAATTAGACTCTCATTAATTCTTGATCATCTATTGTGGATTACTAGATGTAAGCTAGTATTTAATCATCAAAATTTTAATCCTATTAACTTCATGCTGAACAATATAAAGAAAACAAGAACAAGAGATAGCCTGATAACCCCTGAGGTTATTTTTACCATGACTTGGGACATCCTGGATTTATCCTCTCCATGGCCCAACCAATAGCAAGATGCTCCGAAAAAGAGAAAACAGACTCAAATTCGGGAAAACCAAATGAAGGAATGAGAAAACACTTTGATCAAAATATGTACCAAATAACCTTTAATGTAATAATGTAATCTTTAATAAATTATTTTGGAAAAAATATGAAACTTTGAACAAACACATACATATAAATATGTTACAGTGCGTTTATAATTTCAGTGAGTTTATAATCTGGCATGACGTTTAGGCGTGTTTCAATGTAATTTGTCTCATTATGAGATGTGAATACATACATGGTCACCCTATAATATTTATAATGCAAATAAAATAACACACTCGCAATAACAAATTTATAAAACTTATTTTCATTACTTAACTTATTTCAATTACATAGATAAAATGCATGCAAATAAAATATTTTCTTTAAATAAAAGATTATTTACGTATGAAGAGACGAATTAATTTACAATTCCACATGATATCAGCTTAGTAACATAATAAGTCCATACTCAAATGTATTAAATAACATGTTCTTTAAAATAAATTATATCATCTAATTAAATGAAATTGTTTCTGGAAAATAAATATTTTGTTAGAAATAGGTCATTGAATACTTTGAATTCTACATTTTATTTTGTTACTTATTTATTTTAAATTATTAAAATTATTTTCATTTTATGTCTTAAATAATTACCTTACTCTTAACTACAGCAGTGTTCTAAAACAACAAACTTGCATGCGAATGTTTAAATATAAATTTTTAATATGTTCTTTGCTGAAATTGAAAGACATAGATTTTAAGTTTACATTTAAAATGAAATTTAAAATAATAAATTATTCTCTGGATTGAAAGAGATTTATTATAAACAACTTCTTAAATAAATAAAAAAATACTAATTGTAAAATTCATATGCATCCTATTGCCAAATTCTAATTACTATCTGCAGAAAATTAGTTGCAACCTAAATCAGGAATTAATTTAAAATGGTGGATGAAAATGTCTATGAATACAATTTTTATGGCATGGGAAACAAGTTTTTTTTTTCAAAATTTATAATGGATACATCAGAATAAACATATTTATTAAAACATGGTTTCACATAAAAAGCAGAATGCTTTTCAAGGAATACTCAGAGATTAAACTCTTCATACAGTATCACAACCAGTGCAAGCCAGAATAAATAATGGATGCAAGAAGGTTTGTGCATAAAATTGCTATTCATTGATTACTCTGTCTTGCATTAGTGATGCTATTGTATGGAAAGTTTAACCTATGTGCAAACAACTTATGTAAGCATAAAGAATGGTAGTCACGTGATGTTCAGTGTTTTTCAAGGAATGCTTACTTTCTACATTATACATACAAATTATCTTTGTAAATATAGTAAACTCTTTTTCTCTTCACTAGTAAAAATTGTAATTATAAATATGCATTTTTTCGCATGCATTAGTGAAGCTATAATTATACTTAAAATAATGTGTAATAGGTCTGCTTAGCGCTTTCGAGATTTAATGTTCGAATCTCATACTCATAGCTTTGTGAATGAATACTGTTGTGATTTATTGTACACAACAGGGTTAAATATAAAAATGAAGAAACATCAGTATTCTGGGACCACCAAGCAGCTACAGGCCATGTATTTGAACCTAGTTCTGTCCAAATAATTTGTACAGAGAAGAGTGATGCCAAAAGAAAAGTTAAAGAAGCTTTTTAGATTGCAAATGATCCCAGTGCCATTAATAGAAGAGAGGCATGCTTTGCTCTCTCTAAACAATGGACAAATTAAATATTCAAACTCATTTGCATATGTGTACAATAAATCACAACAGTATTCATTCACAAAACTATGAGTATGAGATTCGGAAGCAGACCTATTATACATTATTTTAAGTATAATTATAGCTTCACTAACGCATGCAAAAAAAGTCGCATATTTATAATTGTAAATATAGTCATATTACTATCAAACCATCACATGACCATCATTTCTTTTCCTGCACGCTCTATTAAAATGGTAGCAGCTCTCTTCATACAATAATGTTAACTAGAGCAAGATATAGCGTTTCTATTATTTCAATCACTTGTGCAATGAAAACAAATGATGGTCTGGTAATATATTGATGGTTTAATATCAATCCTAGTCAAAAGTTATTGTTGTCTATTATTATTAAAAAAACAAAGACATCATATATAGATACTGAACTGGATTCAGATCTGTAAGCCTGTACAGGAAAATTAGTTTGGATTGAAAACGTTATTGTGTTTTCAGTTTGAGTTCATTACTTTAAAATTTCATAAATTGGCAAAAAGTAGTTGCTGGAAAAATGCATCACATCCAACCATCTAAGTGCAATGCCCTCAGATCCAAGGTTTCTAACTGATGACAGTCATAAGCTAGAAACTAGTTTGGGGATATTGTTTTAGTAAGTACTTTGGCTCAAGATAGATAAATTATTGGCCTATCATGTAGGATTAGAATCTTGATTAGTTGCTTTCATTTCACTTTCAGGAGTACACACACATATATATATATATTGCACAATGTGCATTTCAGGAGTACACACACATATATATATATATTGCACAATGTGCATTTGTTAATAATATTTGGTGATGTTACATCTTAGTCCCTTAAAATCATATTTATTATTTCTAGGAAGGTATACCAGAGGTTTGTATGGTGGAAGATCTTATTATCTGCAGCTAAATTTTCTTTTAGCTGATCTATGCATTATTTATAGGTTTGTCTAATGGTACCAATCCTGCTCATTAATCTTGAGAGTGACTGGAATTTCCCCAGCATCTATTAAACATGTTAGTTGTCATCCAATTCTGAATGGAATAACTTGTTAAAGTGATCAGTCTCTATTTCCATAATGATGGTATCCTTCCTTATGGGTTCTAGAAATAAAGCCATGATTTATTTCCAAGAGTTTATTCCTCAAATATTTTTAAGACTAGTTCTATGTTGTGTATTACCCTTCTTAACATTTTCAACCTTCAATCTGCTTAATCATAATCCTAATGACTTCTTACATAAATTTAAATTCACATTTTGTGGATTTTTATTTAGTCTTACTAAGATTTATTTATATTTAAAAAAAAAATGGGATTGTCCCATTTCTAGTAATTTGGTTTCCAGATCCTAGGTCATAATCCTTTAGATCAAATTTTATTGTAGACTTATTAAACATTTTTATTTATACATTTAACAAAGGTGAGTGGCCCTTCGTACTTATTGCATAGTTTATGAAATATAATATCCATTTGCTTCTTTGTAATTTCAAGTACTATTCATTGAATACTCTTTTGGTTTCATCATCTTTCTATTACGAAAAACGTTTGAATATATTAATTCACATGTAAGATAATTAAGCATTGTTGTTTCATTTAAAGTTTCATACATTTTATTATATTTGTGAAATTTCTTTTCTAAAGGCCTAGCCTGATATGGAAGTATTCCATCTTGATAGCTGTCACTTGGTTTATAATTATCCCTAGAAAATATTTCCTATTTAATTTTATCATAAATGTCAATATACTGGTATGATTCTATACACTCATCCATTTCATTTCCCATTGGTATTTTTGTCATGAAATCTCCATTAGTATTTTTAGCATTTGAGATTATTTTAATTTTCATGGCTTCATCAATTAACTCATGATTAACTTCAGGTTCTCCTAGATTTCATTCCAATTCGAGTCTGAAATTATCACATGTCTGCTTTTCTTTTAACATTTGAAATTTACAAGAGAATTCGTATTCTAAATTTTCAAGTTTTTGGTTTATTGAGCTGATTATGGTCTCTACTCTTTGTAAGTTATTATGGTCCTTAATTAACTTTTTATCATTGTTTCCATTTTGGATGATTTCAGCTTCAATTAAATTTTGTTTGATACCAATACACTTATCATTTTCTAGGCTATTAATTTTTTTATATAATTTTCTACCTTGTGATCTTGTTCTTTTATATAGTATCCATTTCCGAATATAATTTTTCTACTTTCTAATCTATTCATTTCTGGTATTGCTTCTGATTTTTTAACACTTCAGTTTTGAAATCATTAGTAAAATTAATCATCAATTTTGTTTTCAATTTATTTTGAATTCAATAAATCTTGTTTTTCATTTACGATCTCTTTCATCACTATCTTTTTTTTATTTCTTGCATCATGTCTGACGATAGTTTCATCACCACATTTTTCATTTCTATCTTGAAATCATCATTTTGTTTTTTCGTATCTTCTTTAGTGACCCTCATCTCACTTTTCTTGTCTGTCAACAAATTTTTGTACCATCAGGATCAACTGTTTGAGAATGTGGTCATTTGATTATTTTCCTTCTTTGCTTTCTGTTCTACAATCATTGGTGTTTCTTGAGGTTGGATTAATCCTGAGACAGTCCCTCCAGATATTTCAATATTCTGTTCGACTATATTTTTAAAAGTAGATTTTTCTGAACTATCCCTAATGGGAATTTGTATTTGTCTAACCTGTACTTCTTCCTTTTCAATTTCCTTGCTAATTGTGAGTGATCAGCAGACACAAATGATATCACACAAAGAAAATATATAAACAAATCATAAGGCTTCTCAAGGTAAGTTATTGAAAGTAACTAGACAATGCAAACAGTATCGCAAACAATTAATAATGATAAAAAATTATATATACAAAAAAGCAGAATTAAAAATATATGAGTTCAAGTAAATTCAATACACCTAATTATCATTTATGCTTGCCTATTTCCAAATCTGTATGGTAATCTGCTTAAAACTATAAACCTTTATAACTATTAAAACAATCTTAGGTAATTTATTTAATCTGACTATGCTATGATTTATACCATCCAAATTTTATTAATATGCATTATTCATGTTAATAATTAAACTATTAATTTTACAGTTTAAGGCTATTGGAAGTAACTCTTTTTAAAAAAAAAAAATACTAATTAAGTTTTTAAGAGAATGGAGAGCATTTGTAATATAAACTAATTCTTTTATAAAAATAATTATCTTTTTTAGGATTACACCGACTGAATTGTGGTGTGATTAATAAACATAGCAATCAATTGCCATCCTAATTTCTCAACAAATCCATTTCTATGTAAAACTAATAATAGCTTATAAAATATTTTCAGAATAAATGTAAATGTAGGAGATAAAATATTTAACATTAATAATAGACTGTAATAATAATATATTCAAAATACATACATATTTAGAATTCAAATTCTGAATTTAAGTATTGGTAGATTTTTATCAGATTCAATCTGTACAAAACACTGGCAATGGATGCAATAGTCTTTCTTAATATGCAGTTATTTTCTCATTTAATGGGCAGCGGTGGACACTGTTTTCTTTGTTGATTGATGCTTGATTTCTCCACAAAGCAATAGACATTTAATTTACATATAAACTGAACACAATGCTTGTTAAGATGGTTCTAGATTATTTTATGGCTTCTCAGAAAATGTTGATGGATGTATTGCTTTCACCTGATCAGCTTGGCCAGAATGGATCAGATGACAGCTTCTTTACCCTTCCATGATAAATTAACACAAAGCACATTAACAAATCAAAGCAGAATCAGCAGAAAACAATTAAAGCAGAATGAAAAATTTTCAGAGAATCCCCATTTATAATTTAGAGTTGTGTTATCTCCCAAAATCAATTTTCATCATGGATCATTTCTGACATTTATCTATTAGTGATAGATAACTGCTAAGCTTCATTATGGTCCATGGCTTATTTGTCCAATTATAGCATTTATAAAATTTTAGTTTTGAAAGGGATTATACCAAAATAACAGATGTTTTGACTAAATTATATCAGATATTTAGCTATTTAATTAGTCAAATATGTTTATCTAGAATTTAATTATATTTTATAAAATAATGTCATTTCCACTCACATAATTATAAAATACCTTTATAAATGTTAATAAAAGAAAGATTTTGTTTTAAATTACTTTGAAAATAAACTTAGAATTAGTAATGTTGTCTATATTTATCTGTGCATATTCTTATATATATATATATATATATATATATATATTGTAATGAGCACAGATGACGTTACATTGTGTTTTATTATTAAACAAGTTAAAATAAGAAGTTCGCATTTAAAAATTTTCTTTAAGAATTAAAAATTGAAATTAAATATCATCTTAAACTCGTATATATTAAATCGCACAGATAAAAAAAATTCTTAAAATAAAACTATTAAAAATAGAAAAGGTATTTTAAAAACAAAAATTTTAAAAAGATTTGGAGATAAAATTATATCTTTAAATTTATCTTTAAATATATCTTTGATTTGGAAAACAGGTTAATTAATCAGAAATGGAAATGATAAATTTAATTAGTCAAATGTAAACCAGCCTTGGGCATTTAAATGTAAAAACATCGGTCAGATAGGAAAACAATAGAAACTTTTAGCAAATGAAATAAATCCATTGGGAAATCGGACCTCAACGAAAAGGATCAACACATCGATGACGTAATGTTAAGTCAATCTTTCAAAGTAATATAAAAGGACAAGTTTGGAAATTATTAGTTAGTGAATGATTAATTACGATGTGAGAGATATGTGGTAGTGCGGAAGTGAAGAAGGGATTGAAAAAGACGCACGATTCAATCCCTTCAGTTTTGCTAGGAAAGAAAGAGAAATGAACTATCGTTTTTCTACATTGAGGACCAGTTAAAACAAAACCTCCGGATGGATAAATAAATCGGCCAACAGAATATCAATCTTAGGACGGTGTGGGAATTCACGTTCATGGCAAGCAACGGATAAAGAGGAACTGTTTTAAGCCGTAAGAACTTTATAAATAATGAACATTAAATTAAACTTTCCAGAGTTAAATGATTGCAATATTATCCTATCTGACCAACTTAATTTATTAATAATGTTATTTGATGTATTTCTTTTTTTTATATATATTTAAAATCATTTCCATTTATTTATTTATTTTTTGTTCTTTAAGTTTTATTATGATTTCTGTTTTCCGTTAAGGTAAATTATATAAATGTTAAACTTAAGTCGGGCGTGAATGGTTGTATAGATTTGTAAAGTTATATTAGGGGAGGGTAATCTTAGGTTATTTGTTTCGTTGTTGAATTGGGTCAATGGATTGGATACATTGATGTAGTTAGTAGATGTAGTCGGAGATTCGCTACTGGCAGAATCGCTTCATACGCCGCACTCTCCCGTTTTGCCTATGAAAGGAATTATAAGATGCAGAGCGCAGTTCCTTTCTATGGAGTTTTTTTTTTTATTGTTCTTCTCGTTAGATAGAAGTAATATTCCTATGTGATGAAAGTCAATATCTTCTCTTAATCTTTTTGGTGCTGCCGTATTCCGTATTACATTGAATACATCGATGTATCAGATGAATTGATGCCAGTTTGACTGCGAATTTTAGCCTAAGGTTAAATAGGGATAGAATATTTTATTTTCAAATGCAAATCTATGTAATCTATTCATGCTCGACCCTAAATAAAAATGCATTAAATTTAAGTTGTTTATGGACGCTTGCATGGATTGGTTATCGGTTAGGTATGTTTTGGGTTTTCATATTTGATCAGAATATATAGACATTCGATAAATAATGATACCTTACGGTGAGTATCTAAAATGTATTTATTCGGATGTCTTTTAAATCATTGGTGACAATGCAAGTATCTTATGGTGAATACTACTGGGTTACTTATAAATTTCCCTCTGCAATTGCCAGTATCAATGATTTTATCTTTTGATCGTTTATGTTTACTTTGGAATGTTTTTGACCGTGTAATCTATGTAACCGATCTATAGCAACATATTAAAACAAGCTTTTATAATCCCATCTGTGCGAACTTAATTAAAATGTAAACTGATAATATAATAGAAATTAAAATGTAAATTAAAATCTAAAGTAAAGGTAAATAAAAATAATGTTAAATTTTGAAATGTAAAACTAATACTAAAATAATTTTAAATCTTATATATATGTGCATAAATAAATGTTTGTATGTTAATTACTGGCAGTGGCTTATTTTATTCCTCTTATATATATATTCTTATATTATTTTTTAAATCTCTGCTATTCCACTGAGCTAGTGACATGGGCTAACGACCGGAATCAAAATTTAAAAAAAAAAACAAATTTTTTTTTTTTTACTTACGTATCTGCCTACTTTATAAATTTTTCTAGGTTCAAATGCCTAGATGGCGCCCTGTAGTGCAGATTACGTAAGTCACAACCTCCGGATCGTTACAATATATATATGTATGTATATAAACTTATAATAAATATTACAAAATACAGTAATTAAAATTTGTTAAAAGGAACAAGAAATATAAATGTCACTTAGGAGTGCTTTCAAATATCCTTGTAGTCTTTGTCAACTAATACTTTGAAAGGTCAACTTTCCTATAATTCTATGATCTTAACATTTTCTGCCTTCCTAATGATTATATTTTGCTTGTATTTATATATTAATACAGTTTCCTTGATTTTTCTTTTATTATTATTTCTTTGAGTTTGCAATATTTTTATGTTATTATTATTGAAGTTAAAACCATATATACATAATTTATTATGGTCATAAAAAACAGAAGCTGATAAATTATCATTATCTTTAAAATTTTGTTTCCTATTTTGAACTCTTTTAATAACAACAAGTGTTCTTTTCTCCAATGTGCATCTTGATTCACCTATACACCCACTACCACACCTACGCATCCATTTATCTTTACAGTATAACTGTAAAGATAAAATGTTATTTACTTTAAAAATTGTATCATTTATAAATGGATGTGTAGGTATGGTAGTGGATACATAGGTGAGTGGAGATGCACATTGGAGAAAAGACAAAAAGCACTTGTTATTAAAAAAGGTTCAAAATATGAAACAAAATTTTAAAGTTAATGATAATTTATCGGCTTCTGTTCTTTATGACCATAATAAATCATGTATATATAGTTTTGATTTTAATTATAATAATGTAAAAATATTGCAAACTGAAAGAAATAATAATAAAAGAAAAATCACAGAAGCTATGTTAAGCAAGACTTAATCAATAGGCAGATGGGAAACGTTAAGATCATGGAATTATGGGAAGGTTGACCTTTCAAAGTATTAAATGACAAAGTCTACAAGGATAGTTGAAAGGTCTCCTAAGTGACATTTATATTTTTTGTTCTTTTTAGCAAATTTTAATGATGGTATTTTCTAATATTGATTTATAAGTTTACATATATTATTTTGAAAAAATACAGACATTGATTTGTAGCATTATATATATATATATAATTTCTACTTATTAAAAATTGTTGAAATTCATTAGTTTAAAATTCCTATATAATTTTCAAGTTATATAAATGAAGCATATATAAATATTACTTGACTATAAGAAATCCTATTTATTTGCCTCACTTTAAAAGATTTTTGCCTGGATACATTATAATTAAACTGTTATACAATTCTTTGCAGGAATGATGGTTTTGGATGTGAAATTTGATGGAAGCTGTTATATTTATAAAATTTTACCCATCTTAAAGTCTGATTTACTATATTTGTCTTTGCTAGTATATTAATCTAGGAATATTTATTATTTCTCTTTTGGTCTTCTCCAAAGTTCCAGAAATAAACACGTAGTTGCTAACATTGGGGAATAATGTAATTTTGAAATATCACTGTTATCATGAATAAGTGGAATTCAATTAATTATATTCTTGCAATTTATTGATCTCTAAATATTTAATATATATTGAAACAGTAAGATCTTCTTTGCCGATCTTCGTTTCACCTTTTCTCACCTTTTTCCTACCCTCACACCTTAGTTTAAACCCCAATGTATCGTAGTGTGTCTGCAATGTGTTTATATACTGAAAATCCTGCCCAATTTTAAACCATGAGTACAATGCTCATGTTATATATAATTGTATAACTCATGCGCAAATAAATAAACTGTTAGGAGTATGTGCATGTTCATATAATTTAGATTTATTTAAAAATAGGTTATATAGGTCGTAATTGCGCACATGCTGTGATATGTATTTTAAAACTTATGTTAAAATAACAAATTGTTATTTAAAATTAATTTGTTTGAATCTATTTACAAAATTATATTATAGTCATAATATTTGTTTTGATGTAAATTAAAATTCATATTCGTTTAGTAAATGGATTCAAATATTGAAATTTAAAAAGTAAAATAATTTTCTTTTAGATTTAATAAAAGTCATGCCATATATTTTCTGTTAAAATAAATGAGGGCTGGTAGGAACAATAGTTTTAATTATTTAATTTTATAGAAGGTTATCTAAAAATACAGCAGATGTTCACTTAAGGTTTTCTTTCAATTAGTAAAAGTTTGTTTAATTAAATCAAATTTGTAATTCGAATGTCGACAAGGAAATTAACCATAGAAATTAATTAAAATTTTGTTGAATTCCTTTAGACATTCAGATTGGATTGATTACCACTGATAAGTAAGCAAAGTTTGGAATATTTTTGTAATGCTCCAGAGCAGTTGTATTGTTCAATTCCACTATATAAAGGAGGGTTTTCCTTTGTTCTAAAATATTCTAGTGAAAATATTCTAGTGATATTTCAGAAAATGTTTCTAGTAATATTCCAGCAAATTTTCTAGTGATTCTAATATCATTCTACAATTATTCTAGCAAGATTCCTATCATTATTTCTTTGAGCAAGATTTCTAAAATATATTGACCTGAGATTTTCCAGCCATGTGCCTGCAAACTTAAATTTGAAGCCAAGTTTTTGTATTCAAATCAATTTACCGTGTCTACAGCCTCACCTATGAACCACCCAATCTTCAAAATTGCTAACCTTGAAATGATGGAGTAGAGCTGGCAAGAAGACTATTTTCCCCTCGGGAATGGCTGGCCACTGCTCTATATCATCAAAAGCTATCACATAAGGAACCCTAAAACTGCTGCTGCTGCTGAAATATGAACAATACCAGATTTTGCTGCTAAATCATATAAAACCTGCCGACCATCAATCTACCTGCAAATGCTTTTTCAGAGGTAACCCAAATTAACCCAAGCGCTCTTGTGATTTCTATAACTAATATGCTATAGCTATTTTAAATGGTTTTGCCATTTTACTTGACTTTATTATGTATTTCTTTAAAATGTTCTAATAATCAATACTTTTGCTCTCTATCCTTGGGTTAATATTTTCTATGTATCAATCTTTCTTTTATTTTATTACGATGGTGTGTCAGAATAGTCTTTGACCAAGTGAATTATTTCCTTGTTGAAAGCAAGACACCGATATTAAGGCATCTTAAATTTATAAAAATCCCCATTTTATTATCTTGTGAATCACTCATTTGAGGGCTATTCTAATCTTCGTTAATATGTATAATAATTAAATAGTTTAAAATCTACATTTTATTGATTTTAACTTATTATGAGAGTATGTGTGAGGCCAATGATTAAATGTGCCACAAATGCATGATTGCATAAATAAATCTATGCTTTCTTTTCAAACCCGCAAGCATACATTTTTCTATTTTAAAATATTCTGCTTTAATTTCAAAGTTTGTAATTGATGTCAAAAATGGGCAGACTCTTTTAAATAATTTTCTGGGAATTTGAATGGGCATTTTCTCAATCTAAATGAATCAATTTTGTAAGTTTTATTTACATTAGTCGAGTATTGCTGGTAAATGAATTGTTTGTCGAGGCGCTTTGTTTCTCTCCAAGGGTTTTAAACAGCCAAGTCCATTCCCCTTTCACTTTCTGTGGTTCCCAGGCAGAGTGTGTACTCGAATGTCACACCTGGGAATTAGATGCAGCCATCAACCAGCCACTTTTTGGATGAGTCCAGACTTCGACTGCCTGTGACAACACATTCCTACGGGTCAGTGGTGAGATGCTTTCCGTAGTCATTTCAAATATTCAACATTATTTTATTTATCTATTTTACAAAGCATCCATGATTTAAAGTCATCACACCTCCATCCTTTAATAAATTCATTATTAGCAATACTGACTCCTCAATATAAATTTAATTATAATTATAAATAATGCTTTGATCACATCCCTACTTTATCGCTTAGTAAGCTTTGGTCCACGCTATTCTCAAAATCAAGAAAAATTCTATAAACCTTAATATTCAAATGTTTTATTAAACTTCAAAGTTACTCAAAGCACTTCACACATGTTCCCATCTCTTTTAAGCACATTATCATAATACTATTAGCCCAAGGGATAGAATATATTTTCTTAACAATCTTTTTTGTAATTTTATGAACTGTAATGCTAACAATTATTTAGTAAGTGTCTCTGTCTCATACAAGCAGACAGTGGCGTTATATATATATATATTATAACGATCGAAATGCAAGTGAAGATCGAATCTAATTGCAAAAACAATATCTGCAACTACCAGGGCGCCATCTAGGCATTTGAGCCTAGAAAAATTTATAAAGTAGGCAGATACGCGCTGTTAAGATTCCACTTTATTTAAATATTCAGATCGTTAGCCCAAGTCACTAGCTCAGTGGAGTAGCAGAGATAATAAAATATAAATTTTATATCTTAAATATAAAAGAATAAAAGCCACTGCCAGAAATTAACACATAAAAATATTTATTTACGCACATATAAAATAACATTTAAATTTTGAGGAATAAATTCAACATTTTAGATTTTTCTATTAATCTTTTAATTTTACATTTAACTAAGTTTCAATGAGTTTAATATTTTATTTAGATAGTCAAGTATGAATAGACTACATAGATCTGCATTTGAAAAGAAAATATTCTTCCCTGATTTAACCTTAGGCAACAAATTTTGCAATCAAACTGGCGCCAATCCATCTGATACATTCATGTATTCAATGTAGCATGATACGACAACACAAAATACTATACTGTCAGGAATGTACATCTGAACAATAAGTAGAAATAGAGAAGACATTGACTCTCCACCAACAGGAATGTTACATCTGTTGGCAAGTAGAACAATAAACAAAAAACTCCATAGGAATGGACTGCGGTCTTCTGCCGACTTACAAACCCATCCATAGGCAAACAGAGGGTGTGTGGCGTATATCTATAATCCTGCCCGTAGCGGACCTCATACTACATCTACTAATTACACAAATATATCCAATCCATTGAGCCAATTCAACCATGAAACGAATAACCTAAGATTACCCTCCCTTAATATAACTTTACAAAACTATATAGCCATTCACGCCCGACTTAAATTTAACATTTAGATACGTTCGCACAAATGCATTTTATAAAATTTGTTTTAAAATGTTGAGTACAGATCAGCTGCACAGATTCCATGGTCAAAAACATTCCAAATTAAACACAACCGATCAAAATACAAAGTCATCGATAAACGTCACTTGCATAGGGAATATACAAATCCCATTAGCATTCATCGTAAGATGCTTGCAGTGATATCGTTGACCCATATATTCTAATCGAATGTGAAAACCACAACATAATCAACCACTAACGAATCTATGCAACGTCTATACCCAACTTAAATGTAATGCATTTAATAATTTCTACAATAAATATTACTACAAATAAAAATAATAAAATGGAAATGATTTTAGCAAAACTTAACTATATAAATTTAAACAATCAATTATTAATTTGAAAATCAAATAAGAGTTCATTTTAAAATTTAAATTAGCTGAATCTTTAAAAAAAATCAATGATGAAAGTTCTTAATTACTTTTTTTGGTTGTTGTTAATTTGTAAAGTTCATAGCTCACGGTAGAAGAGTCCAGGTTTCTGCTTTTAATTCCCGTGACGCCTCCATTGGAAGATAATGTTCTGGAGATGGCAATAGCTGGTTCAAGGTATCACAGTCTTTTCATTTTTCCTTTTTAAATAGAGAGTGTGGTATGTGCGTCCTACCACCTCTCAAACACACAACACTGGAACTGCCCGAAAAAACTGTATTTCCCTTTTTATATTATCCACACAGATTCAATCAACAAAACGTCACTAATCCATCACTTTCGTTAGGGTCCGAGCCAAGGCTTAGTGCTTCCATTGGTCAAGCTAATTTCTCTTTTCTTCTTATCTATCTTTCATCAGATCATTTTAATTATACAAGAGCCCATGGCTAGCTTGCTTTTCAAACAATTTATAAACAATCATTTCCATTTACAGATTACAAGAATTAATTAATACCTGTTTTTATTTTTAAATCTTATACTTTTTTTTATAAAAAAGTACGTTCAAATACTTATTTATTTGTTTTTTTAAAAAAAAATATTTTTAAAGTTTGGCATCTGTGCGAATGTATATACGTTTAACAAACATTTTAATTTTAGCGTTTAGTTTTTTACTTTTATTTGCGAACTTTTAAGTTTTTATTTTAAATTAATGTAACGACATATTTATATATCGTTACATATCAGTAAACTTCCTCAAAAAACAAAAACATTAAAAAAAAAAAAAAAGAATTTACTTAGTGTTAGTAATTACGTTACACAAATTGATTATATATAAAAATTTCAAAAGGACAAAACTTTTTTTTTTACAAGACAAAACAGTAATTACACACAAATATAATGATTTAAAAAAAATGTTGACTGTTGATTCCCTATTACCAGCTAAATTTCTGCCCCCTCCCTTCCAACTTTCATTTCTCCTACCTTTAACTATTACTTGGGCAAGTTGAACGATTAGATTTTAATTTATACAATACTTTTTTTTTAAATGATTTAGATTTATTATTACATTTTATTTATTAGTTTTTATTGTTCGTATTTCTCTTTACATATGCGCAATTTTTCTTACTGGCAGTACCTTTAAGACAAAATTTCAAACTGTAACTCCACGTCAATACAACAAATATATTTATACAATTTCAGAAAAAAAATTTACGGGCATGATTCACTTTTAAAATTCTCAGGGCACTCGTGATTTATTAAAGATAGAAAATTTCATCATCATCAATTCCCCTTCTCAGGGTCAATCTCTGAAGTAAGGCCACACTTGGGATGCCAATTATAATGATCGAAATGCAAGTGAAGATCGAATCTAATTGCAAAAGCAATATCTGCAACTACCAGGGCGCCATCTAGGCATTTGAGCCTAGAAAAATTTATAAAGTAGGCAGATACGAGCTGTTAAGATTCCACTTTATTTAAATATTCCGATCGTTAGCCCAAGTCACTAGCTCAGTGGAGTAGCAAGATAATAAAATATAAATTTTATATCTTAAATATAAAAGAATAAAAACCACTGCCAGAAATTAACACATAAAAATATTTATTTACGCAAATATAAAATAACATTTAAATTTTGAGGAATAAATTCAACATTTTAGATTTTTCTATTAATCTTTTAATTTTACATTTAACTAAGTTTCAATTAGTTTAATATTTTATTTAGATAGTCAAGTATGAATAGACTACATAGATCTGCATTTGAAAAGAAAATATTCTTCCCTGATTTAACCTTAGGCAACAAATTTCACAACCAATCTGGCGCCAATCCATCTGATACATTCATGTATTCAATGTAGCATGATACGACAACACAAAATACTATACTGTCAGGAATGTACATCTGAACAATAAGTAGAAATAGAGAAGACATTGACTTTCCACCAACAGGAATGTTACATCTGTTGGCAAGTAGAACAATAAACAAAAAACTCCATAGGAATGGACTGCGGTCTTCTGCCGACTTACAAACCCATCCATAGGCAAACAGAGGGTGTGTGGCATATATCTATAATCCTGCCCATAGAGGACCTCATACTACATCTACTAATTACACAAATATATCTAATCCATTGAGCCAATTCAACCACGAAACGAATAACCTAAGATTACCCTCCCTTAATATAACTTTACAAAACTATATAGCCATTCATGCCCGACTTAAATTTAACATTTAGATACGTTCGCACAAATGCATTTTATAAAATTTGTTTTAAAATGTTGAGTACAGATCAGCTGCACAGATTCCACGGTCAAAAACATTCCAAATTAAACACAACCGATCAAAATACAAAGTCATCGATAAACGTCACTTGCATAGGGAATATACAAATCCCATTAGCATTCATTGTAAGATGCTTGCAGTGATATCGTTGACATATATTCTAATCGAATGTGGAAACCACAACATTATCAACCACTAACGAATCTATGCAACGTCTATACCTAACTTAAATGTAATGCATTTAATAATTTCTATAATAAATATTACTACAAATAAAAACAATAAAATGAAAATGATTTTAGCAAAACTTAACTATATACATTTAAACAATCAATTATTAATTTGAAAATCAAATAAGAGTTCATTTTAAAATTTAAATTAGCTGAACGGTAGAAGAATCAATGATAAGAGCTTTCATTTTAAAATTTAAATTAGCTGAACGGTAGAAGAATCCAGATTTCTGCTTTTAATTCCCGCGATGCTTCCATTGGAAGATAATGTTTTGGAGATGGCAATAGCTGGTTCAAGGTATCACAGTCTTTTCATTTTTCCTTTTTAAATAGAGAGTGTGGTATGTGCGTCCTACCACCTCTCAAACACACAACACTGGAACTCCCCGAAAAAACTGTATTTCCCTTTTTATATTATCCACACAGATTCAATCAACAAAACGTCACTAATCCTTCACTTTCGTTAGGGTCCGAGCCAAGGCTTAGTGCTTCCAATGGTCAAGCTAATTTCTCTTTTTTTCTTATCTATCTTTCATCAGATCATTTTAATTATACAAGAGCCCATGGCTAGCTTGCTTTTCAAACAATTTATAAACAATCATTTCCATTTACAGATTACAAGAATTAATTAATACCTGTTTTTAGTTTTAAATCTTATACTTTTTTATTATAAAAAAGTATGTTCAAATACTTATTTATTTGTTTTTTTAAAAAAAAAATATTTTTAAAGTTTGGCATCTGTGCGAATGTATATACGTTTAACAAACATTTTAATTTTAGCGTTTAGTTTTTTTTACTTTTATTTGTGAACTTTTAAGTTTTATTTTAAATTAATGTAACAACAATATCGTTACAATATATATATATATATATAATAACAAGTCAGATGTCACATGACTTATATATAGCTTGCACTTACAAATATGTAAAATTAAGAGCGTGCTAATAACTCTAAACAAGCTTTTTTTTTATTTATGATAAATGCTACTACAAAAGAAGGCATTCAAATCATTTTTATCTTGGATTGTCCCCATCCCCAGACCAGTTTCGACCTATGGGTCTCTTCAGTGAGGAGTTGGGACATTAGATCTAAAAAACCAACTCAAGCAAAGCATTTATCTAAAAGATAATTGTTAGAAGAAGATCTGAAACTTTTAGACATCTACATGTCTTTAAAGTCAGCTCTCCAACTGAAAAAATCATATGGGCCTGAACTTAATTCAGATACTTCATATATTAGTAGGCTTAGCTCTTTAATTTAGCTAAAGCCACAACAGCAAAATAATAATAGTAATAATAACAAGTCAGCTGTCACATGACTTATATATAGCTTGCACTTACGAATATAAAAAATTAAGAGCGTGCTAATAACTCTAACCAAGCTTTTTTTTTATTTATGATAAATGCTACTACAAGAGAAGGCATTCAAATCATTTTTATTTTGGATTGTCCCCATCTCCAGACCGGTTTCGACCTATGGGTCTGGGTCTCTTCAGTGAGGAGTTGGGACATGTCCCAATGATTTGAATGCCTTCTCTTGTAGTAGCATTTATCATAAATAAAAAAAAGCCTGTTTAGAGTTATTAGCATGCTCTTAATTTTACATATTTGTAAGTGCAAGCTATATATAAGTCATGTGACATCTGACTTGTTATTATTACTATTATTATTTTGCTGTTGTGGCTTTAGCTAAATTAAAGAGCTAAGCCTACTAATATATGGAGTATCTGAATTAAGTTCAGGCCCATATGATTTTCTCAGTTGGAGAGCTGACTTTAAAGACATGTAGATGTCTAAAAGTTTCAGATCTTTTTCTAACAATTATTTTTTAAATAAATGCTTTGCTTGAGTTGGTTTTTTAGATCTAATGTCCCAACTCCTCACTGAAGAGACCCATAGGTCAAAACCAGTCTGGGGATGGGGACAATCCAAAATAAAAATGATTTGAATGCCTTCTCTTGTAGTAGCATTTATCATAAATAAAAAAAAAAGCTTGTTTAGAGTTATTAGCACGCTCTTAATTATATATATATATATATATATATAAACAGTGAGGATTGCCAATTCCTTTACAAGCACCAACCGAAAACATCAGGGTAGGTTCAGACACTAGATCTAAAAATACCAACCCAAAGCTAGGCACTTAGCTTTGGGTTGGTATTTTTAGATCTAGTGTCTGAACCTACCCTGTCACCTCTCTGAGGAGTGCCAAAGCATGAAACCATGGTCAGGGATTTGGAGAGTGCTTAGATTTGGGTTGGTATGTTTAGATCTAGTGTCTGAACCTACCCTGACACCTCTCTGAGGAGTGCCATAGCATGAAACCATGGTCAGGAGTTTGGGGAGGGGTTCCTGACAGAGATATTTTAAGTGCTGGCTCTGGCTAAAAATTTATCATAAGGCTTGTAGAGGAATTGGCAATCCTCACTGTTTATAACTTACAAGCTTAAGAGATAGGGTCATGTGTTTTATGAATTGATCTATGACTCTTATTTTGACTATTTATAGTCTTTGCCAAAAGTCTTATGCAATTTTATATTGCTATGACTACTAATATATGGTATGGCTGAAGATCTATCAGTCCCATATAGCTATTTGAGTTGGATAGCTGGATTTAAAGACATGTAGATGTCTGAAAATTTCATATTTTCCACTCAATAGATAACTTTTAGCTAAGTGCTTAGCTTTGGGTTGATATTTTTAGATCTAGTGTCTGAACCTACTCTGACACCTCTCTGAGGAGTGCCAAAGCATGAAACCATGGTCAGGGGTTTGGGGAGGGTTTCTGACAGATATTTTAAGTGCTGGCTCTGGCTAAGCATTTATCTATAAAGCTTGTAGAGGAATTAGCAATCCTCACTGTTTATAACTTACAAGCTTAAGAGATAGGGTCATGTGATCTATGAATTGATCTATGACTCTTATTTTGACTATATATATATATATATATAAATCTTTTAAATCTTTTAAAAACTAATTTTTATCTTTTATTTTATTGATCCCTATCACAGTCTCGGTCTATATATCTATTTTCTACATTTCTGTTGTACCATCCATAGATGTTAATTAGCAACCCAAACTTATCTTAGTATAGAGTCTCTTTGTTTCTCCCTGACCACCAGGCACCGGTAAAGGGATATATTATTAGTAGCATCAGATGCGTTATCATGTAGGTGGCGCTGTGGAATTTGGACTTTAGATTCGAACTTAGTATATCTAGAAGGCAACCCCTTCTAGAGTGTTCAGTTTCGTGTTTGAGGTTTGAATTCTGCAGTGTGTTAGTGAGATAGATGATTCTGACCGTTACATAGTATTTTTTTTCTCAGGTCCATGGCTTGCCTAAATGTAAGGCCTCGATTATTTAAACACCCACTTCCTGTAGATCTTAATTATTTAAACACCCATATCCCTGAAGCTTACTTTTAGCATTTTCTTTGTATTTAATCACCCAAATCGCTTTTATTTTTTAAACTCTATATTATCTGTATTGTTTATTTTGCATATATATTTCATATATTTTGTTTGACTTGGGCATTCAATTACATATACTATATAATCTAAACCTGTCCAAACTTGTTATAGTGTGATACGAGCTATTTGTATTTTTTTGTTCCACTTAAATCACACTATGTATGCATGGCGTAAATTACTGAAATATTGTCCCAAGTGAATATTGTGACAATCTGTGTATTTCAAATTTGTTTTCTGTCAAAATAAAGTTTTATCGGCTCAATGCACAAGATAGCATAAAATAATTTTGTAGGGTAATGACCTAGATATAATAGGCTATCATATGGAATTCAGAAATGCAATCATAAATAAAATTTTGTAATCAATAAAAATGTGAATGTTTTAATAAATGCCCACAGTTAAATGGAATAGTCATTTAAAATTAATTTTGGGGAAGCTAACAGTCTATGGATATTTTTAACTGGTGGCAGAGTGCCTGGAGGTAATTTCACTAAACGGAGTTACTTTTAAAATAAATTTTGTCACCAGGCTAAATTTTTGTATGTAAGTTGTTTTTTTTCAACATGTATAAATTTTTCGTAGACCAAATAATGAGACATGAATCGGATCAATAATTATAATGTAAAAATGTATATGTATGTTAATCTTAAATAAGAGGGAATGAAATAAGCATACCCAGATATAGCAAATGTTTATATATATATATATAAATAAAACTGCATGCGTTTAAAAATATATATGTAGCGAAATATTTTGACAGGTAGCATTTAAGAAATTTTTTATATATACAGGCAGTAAAATATATATGTTAGCAGCAGATTTAAACATGAAATATTAGCATTAGTAAAAGGGCAGTAGTTTGGGGGTTTAGTGATAAATGTAAAAGCAGCAAGTAGGCCAAAGAGAACTGAGAGGGAGATAGCTGATTAGACATTGATAAAATTTGTAATTAAATGTAAAAATAATCGCAGAGTTAAACAAGAAATAAATAT
Source organism: Epiperipatus broadwayi (assembly GCA_028023455.1). Taxonomy (NCBI): domain Eukaryota; kingdom Metazoa; phylum Onychophora; class Udeonychophora; order Euonychophora; family Peripatidae; genus Epiperipatus; species Epiperipatus broadwayi. The sequence goes on along the minus strand of JAQFVV010012480.1, from coordinate 742,532 downwards.
AATAACAATAGTACTTTAACTGTATTAGATTTAGCATGAGTTCAACCATAAAACAGTTTAAAAGTTTTTTTAATCAGTGCTGCTTATTTGATATTAATAAAATAGAGATAACAACAAAAGTCTAAAATTGCTGTACATTGTGTTTAAAAGTACACAAATTCATTCAAAAAAATAGGATAAAATAGTTAGCAATAAAATAGTAAAAAAAGTCATCATTATCATCGATCATGATAATCATCCAAAGCCATGGAAAACTTGGAGGATGATGAGATCCATTTCAGGAATATTATAAAGTTGTGTAAGCTAGGTGAAGAAAGAGCGAAAAGATGGGAAGAAGAAACCTGAAGGAGAGATGATGAATTTAGAGAGTTGTTCAGACTCCTTCATGAAGCGAGAGTACCAACACTATCAACCATGGAATTGACCAACGCTATCCAAATAACAATCACGAGGTCATTGAACCAAGAAAAGAGAAAACTGACCTGAACTCAGTAGGGTTATTGAAATATGAACCCCTGAACCAGAAAATAGAGACTGATGATTCAGCAAAGAAAAATGATACCCCAGACCTTGGACCTCAAACCCAGCTAACCAAACTCATCAACATTAAGATATTTCATGAAGTCAAAATTTGTCTGCAACTTTATTTAGCAAGAATAGCTCCAGCAAATGAGGTATGGGACATAGGACCTCAAACCCAGCTAACCATGTTTTCTTACAAAAAAAATTTTCACAAAGTAAAAAAATGTCCCCAACTGTATTTAGAGAGGAAATTTTTGGCAAATGATGTACAGGGCATGGGGCCTCAAACCCAGCTAACCATGCTTACCACCAATATCAAAATACTTAAAGAAAGCAAGAAAAATGTCTCACCTGATATAGCAAGAATATGTCAACCAGATAAAGTAAAGGAAATAGTGAAAACAATGATGGCACTGGGAGCCACCAGATAAGGCAAGTAATTCTGACAACTTAAGGCTACAGTTAACAACCAGCAGGTTGAAATACCTTGTATATCACCCACCAGACCCAGGATTATAGTAGATTTTAATATAATAAAAAAAGGAAAAGAAGAAATGGAAACATTCACAGGATAAACAGAAAAGAGAGATCGAATTTCAAACCAATGTTAAACTATCAAAATCAAAATGTTAGATAAATAATTGTTGAAGGGGGAGATAATAGAGAAAATGTTCACTAGACGGTAGATTATTTTTATATGATCTGGGTATATAATTCAGTTTCATTCCATCATTGTATTTATGTACTATATGTTATATGGGTTATCTTGTAAATTTTTTTTTATGCAGGCTTCATAGTGTGCCGGTCAAAATATGTTTATCCATCTAACATGAGCTGGAACTCACAAAATATACTTCAAACCCAGTCAAGCCCAAGATTTAGGTCAGGGACCAGCCTGAATTCGAAACCACTCTCTAAACCCCAGATCTAACATCTAATGAATAACATAATAGTGACGGCACATGAGAATTAATTTTAATCTGGCCAACTAGGAGAGTGGAGAAGACAATGACACATCTATTGACTATGACTGAACTAACATATATATCCACTAGGCTGTACATTTGGAAGTGGAGAAAAAGAAGGAATTCAAACTACTCAAATAAGTTAGACAATAACATAGATTTTAATATACTGACAAATTATTATTCATTTATAAATAAATTATAGATATTAGTATGTGCGTGAATGAGCAAGCAGTTACATAGTGTCATTCACGCTATTAGTTCTCATATGCTCTTTCTTAGCTAAATAATATATTACAAATAAATACACATCTTTGGTGGGTCTAATATTGAAATGCCAATCGAATATTAGAAAAGAATTATGATAATACTGCCATTAACGCTTTGATTATGGTTCTGAAACATGGTGACTAACATTATTTAAGGGAGCATTCTGGGATTTATATATATATGATATAAATTATTTTCATGCCATTGAGGTCGTGAAAATAAACAAAAGACAGTTAAAATATTATATTTGAAACTATGACAAAATTATGTAATGAAAATTTATTTTAACAATAGTAAGACGAACGCTTTATTTTTTCCCAAGGCACATAGATACTCTTAAATAGATATACAAATTACGATGGTGGGACTGTATAAGACTGAAATAAATTTAATTAATAAAATAGAAGTAGTTGGAATTTATATATATTTTAAACAAAGCTTAATTTTAATATTAGAGCATAAAAACTGGGCGATGAAGCAAAAGAAATAATAATAAGAAGGAGAAGAAGTTTGCGGTGCTGACATAATAGCCTAAAATAACTAAGAGGAAAAGATCATGCTTCTGGATGAAAATGAAATCTCACACCTCCTTCTTGGGTAGTGCTTAGAGAAAAGTGGATAGGCATGGTGTGGCCCAGACTTTTGCTGGTATAACTGATGTGAGAGGCCTTTTATCTATGAAGTGAATATGCATAGCATATGCCAAACTTGCGGGATCACCACCAAAGGCATTTTTATATGAAGAAAGAATATGCATAGTGTGTGCCAAACTTAGGGGATCACCACCAGAGGCATTTTTATGTCATAACCCCCAGATTAAGAAGCACATATATATAGAACACAAAGATCGGCTATATGTCAGGAACACAGTACAAATGATAAATGTCTCTAACAACATTGAATAAATTTTACTGCTTTAAAATAAATGACCCTTGTTTGAATACTATAATACGTTATGCAATTATAATATATATAGAGAGAGAATATTTCATTTAATAAAATATACGTTAAGATTTTACCTAGTAAAAGAAACATAAGAATTTTTCCCTTCCCTTTTCTGCTATTTAAAATAAATCAATCCCACTTTCGTTGATTTTACAATAAATGGAATACATAGCATATATTTTAAGAGTATAAAAAAAAATAACTAGCAGTTATATATATATATATATATATATATATATATATATATATATATATATATAACAATTAAGTCACCTTTTTTTTTAGAATTAAATAAATAATACTTTATAAGATTTCAAAGCGTTAATTAGCTTGAGTTCTAGATTTTCAGAGTTAAACAAATCAATTTTTAAATTAAAAACGAACCTAAAATATTGATTCATAAAACAATCTGGCGAACGTATTAATTTACAATGCATTATATATGTATATTTTAAGAGGACATTAATAACCTTTGTATGAAGGTTTAGAAGAAGAAAAATGACAGGAAAAAGATTTTAGAAATTAAGCTCGCCAGGTTGTGAGATTGGCAATTTAATAATAATACAAGTATACATATAAAATCAAGTAATAAACAACTAACCACACCAAAATTAAAGAAAGTTAGAGCATATGAAATAGATTAGATATAATGAAATCATTTGAGAACAAATTTACATTCACAGATTTATATAAAAAAAAACAAAGTTAAATAATACATGAGAAATCTTGATTAGTAGAATTTGAGATTAGTGAGGCTAGATTTATTTTCAAATACTAGCATAAAAGTTACCTTGCACAAATTTAATAAGTCTATTTTCAAAGTACTGCTCATGCATGGCAATTTGAGGATCCAAAATGAATTCTTCTTGGTGATAGCAAGCTTCTCTATTAGCATTTTTAAAGTTCTCCATCGGATCTTTACTTTCTTTCAGGGCAGCAGTTAGATGGTACATTAGTGGGAAGAACGACCCACCTGGGTCAGCAAGAGGGTGGATTTACAACTACATCATTTTAGATTTCAAGCGACGTGTAGTATGTTTACAATATCTCTCTCTAAAAGTAGCTAATCTTTTTCAATAGTAGTTAATACGCTTATGATTCAAAATTCAGTCATTTTATACTTTTTCTTTCATCAGTTGTTTTTGAAGATGCAATTGTAAGATAACGTCCAAAAATAAATTCAAATCTATTTCCAGATTAGAAATAGATTTGACAACATGTTTTTAACACAAGTAAATCTTTAATCTACTTAATCCCATTTATTTTAAATAAATCTTTAATAAAAAAAATACCTTCCCTAGATTAAAACAATAGTGCTTCCAACCCTAATTATTTTTAGACAATTAATAACAATGGCATCTTCCATATTGGATTTTATAAAAAATATATAGTTTAATAGAAAAACAAGCAATTTAAAAGAAAAAGCTAAAAATGACATATAATAAATATTTAAAAACATCAATATTTTGTTAGTAAGTTTTGCTCCTATGTATATATTTGAGCCGCATCTATAATACTCAATAAAAAGAACTAATAATTAATAAAAAGAATTAATAATAATTTTAAAACATGTTATTGAAACATTAAATTTTATAATTTAGGCACGTATCTCAAATATATACATGAAATATATATATACAACAAAAAGGAGTGGGATGGGATATAGAGGTTTGAATACGGGTTAGTAGGTAGAATCATGAAGCACAATCTTAAGCTAAGATTGACTGCTTCAATAGGTGGACACCTCTTGTAGGATTTTTTTTTTACAATTTTTTTTGTTCAGTCACTGAGAGAATGTGAAACAGTAAAATCTGCTTTGCTGATCTTTGTTTCACCTTTTCTCACCTTTTTCCTACTCTCATACCTTAGTTTAAACCCCAATGTATCGTAGTGTGTCTGCAATGTGCTTATATACCGAAAATCCTGCCTAATTTTAAACCATGAGTACAATGCTCATGTTATATATAATTGTATAACTCATGCCCAAATAAATAAAATGTTATGGAGTATGTTCATGTTCACATAATTTAGATTTATTTAAAAGTAGGTTATATAGGTCGTAAATGTGCACACACTGTGATATGTATTTTAAAACTTATGTTAAAATAATAAATTGTTATTTAAAATTATTTTGTTTGAATCTGTTTACAAAATTATATTGCAGTCGTAATATTTGTTTTGATGTAAAATAAAATTAATATTTGTTTAGTAAATGGATTCAAATATTGAAATTTAAAAAGTAAAGTAATTTTCTTTTAGATTTAATAAAAGTCACACCATATATTTTCTGTTAAAATAAATGAGGGCTGGTAGGAACAATAGTTTTAATTATTTAATGTTATAGAAGCTAATCTAAAAATACAGCAGGTGTCCACTTAAGGTTATCTTTCAATTAGTAAAAGTTTGTTTAATTAAATCAAATTTGTAATTCCAATTCGACAAAGAAATTAACAATAGAAATTAATTAAAATTTTGTTGAATTCCTTTAGACATTCAGATAGGATTGATTACCACTGATAAGTAAGCAAAGTTTGGAATATTTTTGTAATGCTCCAGGGTATTTGTATTGTTCAATTCCACTATATAAAGGAGGGTTTTCTTTTGTTTTAAAATATTCTAATGAAAAAAATATTCTAGTGATTCTATTCTAGTGATATTTCAACAAATGTTTCTAGTAATATTTCACCAAATTTTCTAGTGATTCTAATATCATTCTACAATTATTCTAGCAAGATTCTTAGCATCATTTCTTCAAGCAAGACTTCTAAAATATATTGTCCTGAGATTTTCCAGCCATGTGCCTGCAAACTTAAATTTGAAGCTGAGTTTTCATATTCAAATCAATTTACCATGTTTACAGTCTCACCTATGACCCACCCAACCTTCAAAATTGCTAACCTTGAAATGACAGAGTAGAGCCATCAAGAAGGCTATTTTCCCCTCAGGAATGAGCGGCCACTGCTCTATACCATCAAAATCTATCACATAAGGAACCCCAAAACTGCTGCTGCTGCTGAAATATGAACAACACCAGATTTTGCTGCTAAATCATATAAAACCTGCCGACCATCAATCTACCTGCAAATCCTTTTCCAGAGGTAACCCAAATTAACCCAAGAGCTCTTGTGATTCATATAACTAATATGCTATAGCTATTTTAAATTGTTTTGCCATTTTACTTGACTTTATTATGTATTCCTTTTAAATGTTCTAATAATCAATAATTTTGCTCTCTATCCTTGGGTTAATATTTTTTATTTATTAATCTTTCTTTTATTTTATTACGATGGTGTGTCAGAATAGTCTTTGACAAAGTGAATTATTCCCTTGTTGAAAGCAAGATGCCAATATTAAGGCATCTTTAATTTCTAAAAATCCCCATTTTATTATCTTGTGAATCACTCGTTCGAGGGCTATTCTAATCTTCATTAATATGTATAATAATTAAATAGTTTAAAATCTACATATTATCAATTTTAACCTATTATGAGAGTATGTGTGAGGTCAATGATTAAATGTGCCACAAATGCATGATTGCATAAATAAATCTATGCTTTCTTTTCAAACCTGCAAGCATGCATTTTTCTATTTTAAAATAGTCTGCTTTAATTTCAAAGTTCGTAATTGATGTCAAGAATGGGCAGACCCTTTTAAATAAATTTCTGGGAATTTGATTGGGCATTTTTTCAATCTATATGAATCCATTTTGTATGTTTTATATACATTAGTCGAGTATTGCTGGTAAATGAATTGGTTGTCGAGACCGTTTTGTTTCTCTCCAAGGGTTTTAAATGGCCAGGTTCATTCCCCTTTCACTTTCTGCTGTTCCCAGGAGAGTGTTTACTCGAATGTCATGCCTGGAAATTAGACACAGCCGCTATGTTTTGGATGAGTCCAGACTTTGGCTGTACATGACAACACCTTTCTACGGGTCAGTGGAGAGATGCCCTCTGTAGTCATTTCAAATATTCAACATTATTTTATTTATCTATTTTACAAAGCATCCATGATTTAAAGGCATCACACCTCCATCCTTTAATAAATTCATTATTAGCAATACCGACCTCTCAATATAAATTTAATTATAATTATAAATAATGCTTTGATCACATCCCTACTTTATCACTTAGTAACCTTTGGTCTGTGCTATTCTCGAAATCAAGAAATATTCTATAAACTTTAATATTCAAATGTTTTATTAAACTTCAAAATTACTCAAAGCACCTCAATGTGTTCCCATCTCTTTTAAGCACATTATCATAATACTAGTTCCCCGAGGGATAGAATATATTTTCTTAACAACCTTTTTTGTAATTTTATGGAATGTAATGCTAACAATTATTTAGTAAGCATCCCTGTCTCATATAAGCAGACAGTGGCATTATATATATATATATATATATATATTGTAACAAATGGGTTCGAATACACGCATATGTAAATATGACATAATTGATAGTGTTAATGTAGGGACCATGTATAAACAAATAAAGAAAAGAATATATGTAGGCGGTCATTCGAACCTGGTTACAAGTAATGTAGATATAGCGTATGTGTGAGTATAAAATACGTAGTTAGTATCGGAGGGGTTGCGATCACTTATATATGTAGAGCTGTATAAAGCGCAATTAATTATTCTTAGATAGATTTTATTCACATAGTTTTTTTTTGAGTTTATTAATAATTTTGGTAACACGTGTTTTCTTTTGTTGAGTCACCTTGTGAACATGTGCTGAAATAGGATGAGTGAATTGCTGTAGGCAGTTTGGTAATAACTGGCGCCGTGAAGTCGGAAAACTGGTCTGTGGATATAGTTTTTTTTTGTGTTGAAGAACAATGGAAGGACTGGTCAGCGGCGTAGGAATATGCAGAAAGATTTTGAAGAGTTAAAGGTGAATACAAAAGAACTTTTTTTTTGTCTTGTGCTTGACGGAGTAAAAAAGAAAAAGGAGAAGCGGCTTGAATCCTAACAAGGAGGACGCAAAGATTTTCTTAAGAAGTTTAATATTTTTTTTGTCAGAAAATGTCGGGGTAATTGGATTGTGCGCTAGTCGTTACTCAATTCCGGTGATGCTCGTCATGAATTCACCTGACCGGACTTGTGAACTGTCATAATAAATCAAGAGATTTTGTTCCATAGAGGAAATGTTGATCAAAATCGTTCGAGATTTAGACCTTTGCGAGAGAGTATACCAACTACTCCACCTCTGAAACCTGTCGCCGGACCTAACGACCATTGGAACTGTTTGCCATCCATGAGATCCACCAGATCAAGTTCGTGACCAGACATCAATACAGACTTGTTTAATCGAGTGAGTCCAGGTAAAGTGACACGTCACCAACTATTTTCAGTATATGTATCTCAATAAAGAATTTGTGTTACCTCAGTTAATTGCTATATTAAAATTTTATATTTAAATTTAGATATATGACTATATTTATCATACCGCTCACATATATAAGTATTTGCATTATTTGGTGTGTGGATGAATGAGCGTAATATATGTGTGTGTGTGATAATAGGTGGCCTGAGTGTTTGCATGGCAATCCTATACGTAGGTTCGAAGAGATTTATTGGGAGAGTATATGATCAAGTAGAATAAATCCCCATCAGACCCGGGTTGGATTAAGGATTTCGAGCTTTAAGCTATCACAAAATAAATGTATGCGTAGGACAGTGTTGGTTAATTTATAGCCTTGTTCTCTAGACAGACAGATGTCCCCAACCTTGAGATTGAGCTAGTTCGGTGCATCACCACATCAGATAGATATCAGGACCTATATATATATGTTTTCGAGGAGGTAATTCCTACCTACTGGTAAGATTGGCGCGTGAGATGGGTTCAAACCATGCTCATAAATACCTCTCGTCGAAGCTTCGGGTGAGAGTCCATAATGGAGGAATATAGAGATATGTCGGTGGGTGTTATAATGGCATCCCAACTAACGGGGCAGCGAATGTTAGAGAACGGGCAAGTAAGCAGATTGTTTTTTTTTAAATAAAAGAAGGGAAAAGGGAAAATAAAAGCGATAGTGGTGATAAAGCGGAAAGAGCGTGAAAACATATGGGAAAGATGGTAGATGGGCATGTTCTGTGGGCGAATGTGTGGATGAAAAGGTTCTCATAGGGTCGTGAGGAAATAGCGTTGATGTATGTTGAAACATATATATAAAGTCAAGGTTTAGAAAGCAGAGGTTAAGAATTTATCCAATAGTGAGATATCACAAACGATATCGTTCAAGAGGATAAGAAGGGGCAAAAATATCAGGTGGGTCATGACAGGACCACTGGAAGCCGGGGTGACAAACCTGGCACATAACCTTAATAATAAGATAGATAAAGAAATGAAGCCAAAAAATAAACAAAATGGAGAAAAGCAGAAGGCGACGGAAGAGAAGGAAATAAATATATCCGAGAAGATTTTAGAAAAATTGGAAAGTCTGGAACTCTGATTTCAAGAGATAGAACGGAGACTAGGGATAAAAGGTGAGGGAAGGGCGGAGAAACCTAATGAGAAAGAAGTAGAAGGAAGTTTAGATGAAGGGAAGAGGGATGTAAATCAAAGACCGAGGCCTAGCGAGACGGAAAGGCCGGAGCATATGGGAAAATGCAAGGAGGTGGCGGTACATAACCAAGTGAACCACTTTCTAAAGGTACGACCGTTTGCAGGTCAAATGGGGGAAGCTCCCGTAGAACATTTACGGAGCTTACGAAGATACTTCGACATGAATCCCATGCCAGAGGAGGGAAAGTTGGTGGTAGTGTGCAGTCATTTAAGTGGGAATGCCCAAGAGTGGTGGGACTCATTGTCCCAACAGCCCACAACCCTCGAGGAGTATCAGAGGATGATACGAGAGACTTTCTGGTCAGAAGACCGCCAAGAACTCGTGCAGTACCAAATCATGCGAGAAAAATACGGGGAGGAAAAGGAAGAAAATTTTTCTCAATTTTTTCACCGTCAAGTGGCGAGACTAAGGACGCTGGACGTGTGTTACATGTCTGAAAGTCACATCATTCGAATTGTAAGGCACAATATGCCTATGAACATGGAAAGGATGATGTTGGGAATGAGGAAGGCATCCATTGGAGAAATGGCGGAGCTGATTAACGCTCTGGACATGAGTATATACGATCATAATGCACCGTTAGAGCGATGGAAGCAAGGTAGAGATAGGACAAATATCCAATGTGGGGCAGAAGAAGGACACACCGGTGGGAATGTCACACCTAGGAAGAGTGGTGAGGATGGTCATAGACCGAGATGGCCATACGAACCGGAAGCTCAACGCCCGCCGGAGAAGCCGAAGCTCACACAAGAAAAGGGATTGTGGACACCAAAACAGAAAGGTGATCCCGGGGAAAGTAAAGGAGAAGAGTCGTTTAAGAAGCCGTTCAAATACAAAGAAGGTATTTGAAGGCTATCGCACCAGGGGGGTATGTAACAAACGGGTTCGAATACACGCATATGTAAATATGACATAATTGATAGTGTTAATGTAGGGACCATGTATAAACAAATAAAGAAAAGAATATATGTAGGTGGTCATTCGAACCCGGTTACAAGTAATGTAGATATAGTGTATGTGTGAGTATAAAATACGTAGTTAGTATCGGAGGGGTTGCGATCACTTATATATGTAGAGCTGTATAAAGCGCAATTAATTATTCTTAGATAGATTTTATTCACATAGTTTTTTTTTTGAGTTTATTAATAATTTTGGTAACACGTGTTTTCTTTTGTTGAGTCACCTTGTGAACATGTGAAGACTGAAATAGGATGAGTGAATTGCTGTAGGCAGTTTGGTAATAACTGGCGCCGTGAAGGCGGAAAACTGGTCTGTGGATATAGTTTTTTTTTTTGTGTTGAAGAACAATGGAAGGACTGGTCAGCGGCGTAGGAATATGCAGAAAGATTTTGAAGAGTTAAAGGTGAATACAAAAGAACTTTTTTTTTGTCTTGTGCTTGAGGGAGTGAAAAAGAAAAAAGAGGAGAAGCGGCTTGAATCCTAACAAGGAGGACGCAAAGATTTTCTTAAGAAGTTTAATATTTTTTTTGTCAAAAAATGTCGGGGTAATTGGATTGTGCGCTAGTCGTTACTCAACTCCGGTGATGCTCGTCATGAATTCACCTGACCGGACTTGCGAACTGTCATAATAAATCAAGAGATTTTGTTCCATAGAGGAAATGTTGATCAAAATCGTTCGAGATTTAGACCTTTGCGAGAGAGTATACCAACTACTCCACCTCTGAAACCTGTCGCCGGACCTAACGACCATTGGAACTGTTTGCCATCCGTGAGATCCACCAGATCAAGTTCGTGACCAGACGTCAATACAGACTTGTTTAATCGAGTGAGTCCAGGTAAAGTGACACGTCACCAACTATTTTCAGTATATGTATCTCAATAAAGAATTCGTGTTACCTCAGTTAATTGCTATATTAAAATTTTATATTTAAATTTAGATATATGACTATATTTATCATACCGCTCACATATATAAGTATTTGCATTATTTGGTGTGTGGATGAATGAGCGTAATATATGTGTGTGTGTGATAATAGGTGGCCCGAGTGTTTGCATGGCAATCCTATATGTAGGTTCGAAGAGATTTATTGGGAGGGTATATGATCAAGTAGAATAAATCCCCATCAGACCCGGGTTGGATTAAGGATTTCGAGCTTTAAGCTATCGCAAAATAAATATATGCATAGGACAGTGTTGGTTAATTTATAGCCTTGTTCTCTAGACAGACAGATGTCCCCAACCTTGAGATTGAGCTAGTTCGGTGCGTCACCACATCAGATAGATATCAGAACCTATATATATATGTATGTTTTCGAGGAGGTAATTCCTACCTACTGGTAAGATTGGCGCGTGAGATGGGTTCAAACCATGCTCATAAATACCTCTCGTCGAAGCTTTGGGTGAGAGTCCATAATGGAGGAATATATTGAGATATGTCGGTGGGTGTTATAATATATATATATTTCTATCTAAATAACTCTTAAATATTTTACAAACGAATTTTGATCTTTTATTTTTTTGATCCCTATCATTGTCTCGGTCTATATATATATTTTCTACATTTCTTTTGTACCATCCATAGACATTAATTAGCAATCCAAACTTTTCTTAGTATAAGAGTCTCTTTGTTTCTCTCTGATCACCAGGCACTGGTAAAGGGATATATTATTAGTAGCATCAGATGCATTATCATGTAGGTGTCACTGTGAAATTTAGACTTTAGATTCAAACTTAGTATATCTAGAAGGCAACCTCTCCTAGAGTCTTCAGTTTTGTGTTTGGGGTTTGACTTCTGCAGTGTGTTAGCGAGATAGGCAATTCTGACTGTTACAATATATATATATATATAGATGTATATATATATATATATATATATATATAACATCTAATGGCTGAAAAAATGATATGACCCTTAATGATTAATAAATAACAATTTTTCCATTAAAATTTGCATGGATTTTTTACACTATTATTGCATAAAATTTTATCAGGTGATCTATTATTTTTTTTTTTTATTAAACACAAGTGATTTTTTATTTACATGTAAGTAGTGATTAAGTTTATATCAAGATTATTAAAAATAAGTATTTAGTTTAGGAAATAAAAAAATGTCACAACTATGCCTCTATTGGAAATATTTTGAATTAAAGAATAACTCTCCCACCACACCTCCACAATAGTGCCATCTAATGCAAGCTTTAGTACTTAATAGATGTGATATGATGTGTTTTGGCCTCTCCTTAAACGAAGTCAAGAATCTCTCAGCAATTATTCCCAGAAAAACCTGTTAGCCACTTAATTTTCCATTCCCCACTCTAAGTCTTCCCATATTCTGCCCCATCCCATTTCCACAACATAATCTTTGCCAACTCTATGGCCTTTATATCTAAATCCCCCTTATCCTTTTGCCAATCCAGCATAAAAACCAATAACTCACTTTCTGTATGATCACTTAGTTCATATCTATTCTCCCATAACTTCATTATCTGTACCCTTTTTGCTTTCAAGCATTCACATTCAATCAACAGATGCCTAATATGTTCTATACCTTCCTTGCACAATTTGAAGACCAAATCATCCATTGTTTTTCATTTACATGTATATTCTCTTGTTGCTAAAAATCCCATTTGAGCCTTAAACAATAAACTACTTTCCTTACTATTATCATAAATTAACTCGCATCCAAGGTTCCGATGTGATGTGATGTATTTGGCTTCTCCTTAAACGAAGTCAAGAATATCTCAGCAACTATGCCCAGATAAACCTGTTAGCCACTTTATTTTCCATTCCCCACTCCAAGTCTTCCCATATTCTTCCCCATTCCATATCTACAACATAATCTTTGTCAACTCTATGGCCTTTAAATCTAAATCCCCCTTATCTTTTCGCAAACCCAGCATAAAAGCTAATAACTCACTTTCTATATAGTCACTTTGTTCATACCTATTCTGCCATAATTTCATTATCTGTACCCTTTCTGCTTTCAAGCATTTACATTCAATCAACAGATGCCTAATATTTTCTATATCTTCCTTACACAATTTGCACACTAAATCATCTATAGTTTTCCATTTACATGTATATTCTCTTGTTGCTAAAGATCCCATTCGAGCCTTTAACAATAAACTACTTCCTTACTATTATCATAAATTAAATCGCTTCCAATATTTTGTTTACTTCTATATATATTTAAACTCTTCTTACCCTTCATATTACTCCTCCATCTCTCCAACTCCCAATTTTTTATTAATGCTTCTATGCTTTCATCCCATTCCTTACCACTATAACACTCAACAATCATCCTAACACAATCATCCCATCTTTTATACAAGTATACTGATATAAATTCTTTATCCAAATCTTTTGCATACCGCATTACCTTTCTCACCCATCTTGTCACCTGCCCTTTACTCATAACCCAATTAAACACTATTTTGGCTATTCTTTTACTATCCATAAACTGCAACCTACCAAACATTTTCATTTTACTTTTTGCATCTCTCATATAGAAACTTGACCACCCCATTTATCCTTGAATTGCCTCCATTGCTATCCACATCTCTGCATCCAATGCATGTCTTCCTACTTCCCTTTGTACTTTCTCTAAATAATCTAAAATCCTTTTACTAACACATAATGCATCATTATCATATGTTAACCCTGCTACTGCAACTCCCTTCCATACAATTCTAGCTACATCATATTTATTATATGAAAATACTGTTAGTTTCTTTACCAAACCCTATCTTTTCTTTGCTTCATTTACCAATTTTTTCTCCCATTCATCCAAGCAATTTTCCTGATTACATAAGATAATTCCCAAATACCTATATCTATCCACCACACTTAACTTTATATCCCCCAATAAAAAATCTACATCCACTGTTTCCCCAGTATTAACCAACATTATATTTGATTTTTCTTCACTATACAAAACCTGCACCAAGTGGCTCTATTATGGTGAAAAAATGTTGTTACTATTTTAATAGTTGTGTAAACCTAAAGAAAAAGTCATCATGTGGTGTAATATTTGAAATACAAATAAATTCAATCTGTAATGGATATTGATGTCTAAATTTGTCTTTATGCAATGGAAAGCAAAAACGATCTTTGTTTAATAAATAAAAATTTAGGTAATAACATTTGTGAGATTTCGATATATTTCTTGTGGAACATTTTATCAGCTAATCTAATACTTATTTTGAAATAAAGGTTTCCAGCTAAAGATGGTTATGTAAATAAATGAGCATTGTATAACAGTTATTTGTCAAATTTATTATGACTATTAATGGTTTATTTGAGAGGTCAGAGTGATTTAAAATCAACATGGGGCATGATAATAATATTGGCATCAACAAGGGATTTGGGCATTAGATTGAAACCTGTTCATCAAAGTTTGAAGATTTGCTGTCTTAATGTAAACTAAGCACTGATTATATATGTATGGGAGATGATGATTTGGAACAACTGATGACTTTGGTTCAGTACAAAATGCATATATTGGAGATCTTTTTTTTTCGTGTATGTAGTCATGGGTATCAGTTGTATAGTATGGAGTGGATAGCTGATGGGAACTTAAAAGTCTGAGTTCAAATTTACTATAATTATTACATATTTATAATTTTAAAATAGTATTACTTCCCTGAAGAATAAAAGGAATCTTTGAATTTAATCCCATTTCTCCAATCCATAACTTCTTTTCCAGATGACATAATCAAACTTCTTTATTTCATTCACTCAACTCAAATGTTATCTCATATCTTTTATTATCTTTTAAAATTCAGTAAAGATTTTAGCTATCCTATATTATCCTCACTATTAAAAACAAGTTCAATTTAGGTCTATTTTCATTTTTTAATTTTCTGATCAAGATATTTATAAGGGGTTTTAATTCTAACTTATGATCTCTACTTTGACTTTCTGAGAAAAGCCACTGAACATTACTTTCATTGTTTGTAGTATTTATGTTTAGTTCTATACTTTTATTTTTATTTCATGGCTCTTGCAACATGTTCTGAAACTTGCAATATTATTTTAAAAAATAATTATAGATCTATAAAATCTAAAAGGCTGAAATAATTTCCATTTATTTTTATTATCTTCATTTCAACATTCCAATCTACAAAATGCTGCTAGTAAAACTGTCATTTTTTGAAGATATGGATTCATCCTAATATGCACCTTCATAATACGAATATTTTGGACATAATCATTAAATATATTTAGTGCCTTTGCACTCTGATAGATTGTCTTCGGGATGATTTTACAAAGTTTTAATCACAGTGAATATAGTTAAATGCCATTCAAAATTATAATGGCAACAGCTTTCCTCAGTACTTGAATATGGATATACTATTCTAAAATCAAGGCCTTGTTTGGTTGGATTTGAACTCAAAATTTATTGCAGACAATTTGTAGTTATCTTGGCCCAGATTTCATATTGAACTGATAGACTATTGATAAGCCAGTAATTTCTAATATTTACCCGCCATTTTTATATATCAATAGTGTTATTATAAAGATTACCATTTTAGGTATTCTCCCAATCAACAGCTACACCTTTATTAATTAGACATTTGATATTAGTCTAGCTAACAATTTTATTTGCTTCTTTTAAAATATCAATAATAATTCTGTGCTTTTTTTTAATATTTATATTTTTAACCTCTGCTTATTTTTACATTTATTTTATTAAAAGGGTTGCCTTTATTCGTTTAGAAATGGATTTTTTCACCACAATGAAGATTTAAAAGTCAAATATAATATATATATATATATATATGGTTTCATGAGTGGAGTGTTTTATTTCTATTTTATGTAATACTAAAAGGCTATTTTTTCCATACATTGTACTTTAAACACGTAGTTATTGTTATGTATAAAATCTTTCATATATAAAAATGTCAATAGAATTAATTTCTTCCTTTTCCTCATAAAAACTTTTTTTATTTATATGAATTCATATATACTCCAATACATTATGCACATGTTTTCAACGTTTCAACTATTTCCTTGTAGTCATTATCAAGAATCAATAATTATTATATATTGTGACCTTCCAGATTGGCACCATGAAGGAATATGAGAAGTTCATATTATGCCATTAGTGATCAGAAAAAAAATTAGAAAAAAAATTGAATTGTGATATAACTTAATGTATAATTCAGTTGAAAAGTGTTTTTGGGATGTTAGTTATAGTATACCAATCATTAAATTTTTTTATGTATATCTAATAGTGGGTGATGGGGGTGTATTGTATCAGGAATTGTTGGTATAAATAAGAATTGTTTATCTGTAAGGCCATGATGAGTGCTTGTTCATTAATTTTATACAAGATCTAACTGGTATATGTGGGTGCATGCCCATTCACATCATCTCAAACTTCACACCTCATTCATAATTCTAATTATTACTCAGAATATCCATCTTGCAATAACATTATCTATTTTGTCATAGTTATTTATAATAGCTCCGTCATTAATAGACCTCTGGATTAATGGACAAACACATACACACACTATCAGTTAATATGATTTTTTTTATTAATTATTTATTGCATAAAATCTTTCATTTGAAAATGTAAAAATTATTTATTTTATTTATTATTAGTTAGTATTTGTAATTCAATATTTTTTTTCAATACTCTATTCTTAACTTTTTTTTTTACATGTAATAAATTCTTGCATATTGTTGGCCTCATTATAAATAAATAAAAAAGAGAAGTGGCTAAGTAATCTTCAGAAAAGATTTAGAGAAAGTGAAATATTTTTTTCTAAAAAAAAAAGAAATTTAATAAAACGAGTGAACTTAATATTTTCATTGAATTCTCTACTATTCCCTTTTATGAAGGAAACTTCTCTCCTACTACTCAAGCATAAATGCCAACGTGTAATTGTGAAGGATATAGAATAAAATTGGAAAGCTAAACGTTTAAAGGTACACCAGTTCCAACTTTTATCGATTAAAAATTTGAATTTGCTTTTATCTAATGCATGGATATTATATAGAAAAATTGCTCATACAATTTTGCTATAACTCATTTATAATAAATAGTGTAATACTGGAATTAAGTAAACTCATTATTTATTCAGAGCATAGAGAAAATTAAACAAAGAGACAAAACTCTTGCCACAACATTCATTTTTCAAGAGACATGGAAGCTATATCAGACTCTCTAATAAAGTTAACAAAGAACTTAACCACTAAATACCTGACCCTGTTTAACTCAATAATGTTAGTTCCATAACTCATCTCCATATTTGTAATATATCATCCATATTAATTAGTTTAATAAATGTTTTGAGAAACTGTATAATGGAATATCTTATTGACTTTCATTTAATAAGTTTTCTATTTTTATTGTGTAAAATAAAAAATTATTCTTTCTAATACTTTACATTATTGGAATAATTATGTGTACTAAATTACCTTACTATTCACACCTATATATGCGTGGTAGAATGCGTGACTTAAGGATATTTGATAATTATTCATCAGAAATGTGCATAAGAATGGATGACCAATAATCCTGATCTTAAACGTCTTAAATTTATTAAATGTTGAAAATTTAGAGAGAACAGAGTTGAAAATAGCGTGGATCATAAACATTTATTCGAATGATCTTGCTAAGCTTTGGAGAGTTTATAAAAAAAAATAAATTGATTTAAATATGTGCAAAAACTGCTTATAATGTCCATTAGAAAAGCCCTAAGAACATTGGAAGTTATTGCTGTTTTGCCAAATTCATGTTTATTCTGCAGGAGTAATGTTTGTATGTTTTAATGTTTGTTTATTCGTCTTATCATCGTGAACTACGCGTACGCGTACGTTTTACTTCTAAAATTTCAAGTATGAACAAAAAAATAAAAATAAAAAGGGAACTTTTATTTTAATGATAGAAGGTTTGATATGCATTTCTTCCATTGCATATGATAGATAGGTAGATTTAATCATTTATTTTTTTTCTGTTTAGTTTGATTTATTATTGTTATGTATTTATATGCCTATCTCCTCTAGAACGACTTGGAGATTTGGTATACGTTATACCAAAATGATAATATTTTCTTTTGTTGTATTATGTAAAATATATATTCCCGTGCTCATATTATTGATGCAAATTATATGCTAATATGAAATTCGATGTTCATAATTTTTTATAGATATTAGATTCTTTTATAATTTAATTAATGCTAATATAACATTTTATTGTCTGATGTGATTTCAAAAATATTTCATACATGATCATATTCACGTGTGTGTTCACTATCAGAAGCCATTTTATAAGAGTTAAATTTACGCCTATTTGTTTCCTATCTGTTTTGGCTGGCGCTATGCACTAAAGATTGTAAAAATTTAAGAGTTTATCTGTTTATGGATGTGTCCTATATGAAATGCATTAAATACCATTTGGGTTAAGGGACGATTGAAGGGATAATCATGATATTAGGATTGACTAACACCCCTTTTACTTATTTACCTATTGAGCCGTGGGTGGTAGGATATTTCCTTAATTAATAGTGTATGATGTGATGATTATATTTCTTAAAGTGAAGTGATAGATGCTCCATTTATCCATGGTAAGTCGGTTGAGTTCCCACTATTTGTGTCAGAAAAGTTGATAGTTACTATGATGATGAATTAAATTGATGTTTGGAGTCTTGTTAACCCCCACACGCACGTATGTAAATACTTATTTGATATTATTTTGTTCTCCCTCTTCATTCCACGTATTCATCATTATGTAGTATATGTTAGTTATTTCAGATAAATGTTTTAATGATTTCTGTAATATCCTTGAAGTTGGATTAATAATTTAAAGATTGGCTCATTGTACCGTCCGTATTGTGAAGTTTATTCATTTCACAAGTAAACCGATAGAAAATGTAATCAATAAATGCATTGTGATTGTGAATTTATAAATGCTCACACATTCGGAGATATGACAAATTTAGAGATATGGAAGAAGATCATCGCTGGAATTGTAAGTTCTAAGTAGTTTGTCAAATCATATCACCCACATTATCATCATTTCATTTGTTATTATTACTGGCAATTCATCCTCCCGGTATGAATGTAATATTAGATTAAAAATTTTACTTTATTTAATACTAATTTTAATAAAATTATCACTTAATTTCATATAGTAAACATAGATTTATACGCATACGGAAATAATTTCAATGGTATTGATTGATTATTTGATACTGTTTTCTTAGTTCATTGAGAGCACAGAATTGGAATAGATGATATAAACATTGGTATGTGAATATATAATTATTTTATATTGCTAATAATTTAAGAGATAGAGTTATAAATATTATTGAAATAACAGATAAGAGAAAGAGCCTCTAAATATTAAGTGTATAGGATTTATGTAATTTAAGTGTTATTTAGTCATGTTTGTATTTAATGTGAAATTAATGTTAATCATTATGGATGTGTTTGTTTATAAAAAAAATGTGTCTTGTAATAAATGTTTGTTGAAGTAAGATTCCCTCTTAATTATTTTATCATGTACCGATTGATCATTTCCACACACACATATCTTCAACATAATCTAATGGTAAGACATCAGTTTAATAGTATATGCAATCTATCTAGATAACATTGAATTAATTGATCTAAACATTGTATAATGCCAAGATATAGATTTTACCTTGTTTAAAATAGATGGTGATGTGAGATAAAAATGCACCCGATCTCTATTATTGTCCATCCTTTATTTTATTATAATAATTGTCAGTTTCACAATAGTCGTCATTACTTAATAATCATCTTGTAATAGGATTGATTTAATATGATTGACTTATTATTCATATAATAGAGCCCTGAGATTATCCCATCATTTAAATAAACATTGCTATAGCTGTGCAATCTAAATCAAATGTCTGCAGATTAATTATTGTTACAGTGATCCACAAATAGATTAGATGAGTAGCGTGATTGGTCTAGCATCTACTTGGATGGTGGGAGAATTGAACATATCATGATTCTTGATTTAATCTATGAATTGCCTTCTTTTGATAATATAAATAAGTGCCTATAGTATAATTAAATAAGCATTATACAATTATTGTTTATAAATGCTTCTCTCATCCCATTTGCATTCTAGATGACCACGAGACCCTATAACCACCAACTGAGCTAAACTGTAGATTAATACTATAATAAGAGTCTTATCTATAATTAGAAACGCAATGTAAATTATAAAATTTATTTTATCTTGTATAGAATTAGTGCCTGGGCATTTATATGTGTACAGGGTGATATAGGTGAAGATTGTAGAGGTTACAATATATACACATAATTCTTATAAATACATTTCTTTTTGGTACTTGAGTATTAACTAAGCTATGACGTACTACACAACACACTGGTAGATATCATCGACGAAAAACCAAAACAATGTCATTGCAACTGAAACATTGGCATGACTAATCAATAGAAGTGGTGAAGGTGTTTCATGGTCACCTTTGAGATTTTAAAATACTTGGGTGAATTCTGGGTAAATATTTGTCTTTTGCCTGCTTGTGTTGACCAAGTGAGACCGTTTTTTTACTGTGTCTGATCTGCCATTGTAAGAATTGAATATTTTTGATTGGTTATTTTATATTTTGATTGCTGAACTATTGCTAATTTTACTTACTAATTTTATCAAATTTTATTACTAATTTATCAAGTTGTATTTCTAATTTATCAAATTTTATTACTAATTTATGTATTGTATTACTAATTACCATTTATGACTAATTAACCAAAATGTCTGTGCAAAAACCAAGAAACTGTGGCCAATATTTAAACAGAAACAATTAGAATAAATTTTAGCATTTGGATGAAGTAATAGAAGTGATTGAAATAGACATTTAAAATAAAAAGACCACACTATTTTTCAAATGTGGACAAAAGAATAAATTAAAATGTTACCAGAGTAATTATATATTTTAACAATGGAATAATTCTGTTCTTGTAAAAATCATTTAACAATAAGCACTGAATTAAGAGAACTTTAATAGTTTATGTGCTGAAAAACGATGTTCTCTGGCTGATTCAATAGTGTTTTAGGGCTAAGTGTTGTCAGTCCTGACAATAGGAAAAGCACAAGGTGTAGTACTCAAGTGTGCAATGCCTACCAAAATGTCAAATATTTCATTTAAAACATCCAGATGGTTACAGAAAGAAGAACAACAACAGGAGCTGGAGATAATGTAATTCTGAATCTGTCACTGAGGAGTCTCCTCAAGGAATGCATGGTTTACCATTGCAGCCTGACTGGAACAAGGATGGACTGTATCTATCAGAGACATTAGTATTCTAATTCATAACTTCACACCAAATATTATCATGAAGAAGTATTAATTTGTTGTGATATTTTTTTTATTTATTTGTATGTTGGTAGAATTCTGTATTTTTTTAATTTTCATTTCCATATTTGGAAACCAATTTTTTTGTAACTCGGAAGAGTTCATTGTAGCTAAAGTCAGGAAAACATGGGGAAGAATATTGTTAGGTTAAATAATTTTTTTGTTTATTCAATAAAGTTTAGGTAACGTCCCTCCATACTAACATGTAATTGGTTATGAAATACCTTCAGAATCCTTACTACAATATGGAATAAAGATAAGATTTTATTTATTATTATTCCATATTAAAAAATATACACTTGCTATAGGACAGTGTTTATGTTCTTTATTCATATTTTTTGTCAAACTAATCATTGTTCATATTTATTCATTCATTAAGAATGACTAATATTCCATTAAACTTGTATATAGTTAGGAGGAGTCTTCCAAGTAGAGAAAACCATTACAGCTGGAATTAAACCAAGAAGCTACTGAATACAGCTTCATATTTTTTTGGTGAAATAGTTAGTTAGCATCACAATCAATGTAACGTGAAATTATTTGTTTTTGGTACTTTTACTTACTTTGTATATAATGAGTGTCTATTTATGTATTCCTATCATGGGAAGGGTTGGTGTAGTGAATATATTTAATTGTTAATATGACAGGGATACATAGTTGACACACAAATGTATATATTTTTTTCTTCTTTGTTAAAAGAGTTTTTCAATTCTATCTCATTTTAAATAAAAATTTCCAATTTGATTCTCATTAAGTGGTTTCTAGTTTATCGAAACTATTTCTCCACCTACTCATTAATTGATCATCATACATATGTGCACGCACATGCTCATCTTCTTGTACATTATAATACAGTAATATGATTAAATGAGTCTTCTACTTGATTTAAAACGGATATAAACATACTGTAATTTCTATCTAAGGTAAATTCATCGCTGAAGAGAGCCTATTGCAACATTCTCCCTGTGTTTGAATTCTGAGGTATGTGTGGAAACCAAAAGAGGTGTGAGGTATGGATGACTTAGCCTAAATTGTGTCTGATTTTAATGAGTAAACCAAGAGCAAACCCATTGGAAGTAGGTATGCTCATTGGTTAGTTACTTTGTCATTTCATTCTTGGCATCCTACCTGAAGACCCTAGGTCTGACCATAGTTAGATGCATTCCCCCTATTCTGGTGGAAAACCCAGACTGTCACATATTTTGACACAGCC
The DNA here is from genome assembly GCA_028023455.1 of Epiperipatus broadwayi. Taxonomy (NCBI): domain Eukaryota; kingdom Metazoa; phylum Onychophora; class Udeonychophora; order Euonychophora; family Peripatidae; genus Epiperipatus; species Epiperipatus broadwayi. The sequence goes on along the minus strand of JAQFVV010012480.1, from coordinate 719,730 downwards.
AACTGTGAGGTGTTTAACCATAGATTCTGCCACAATATATATTGTGACGACCACGTAAAGTCGTCGACACACATATATATTTATTAATAAAATTAGAAAGTAATAAAGGTGAAATAAATTAGCTAATAAATTTTTTTTAAAAAAAAAAAAGGAAGGAAAAGAAAAATTGAATTCTAATGTCAAATTACTGTGGATTTTGTAACAGTAAGAGAAGGGGAGGGGGGCTGCATAAATAAAGAAATGTGTCTCTTTCTCTCTGGTAAATCAAATGCTAGAAAGTTATTTTGTTTATTGTGGGAGAGGGGAAGTGGATGCATAAAAAAAATGTGTTTCTTCTCTCTTTTAAAAAATATATTATAACAAATTAAAGTAAATGTAAAACGTAAATGTGAAAAAAATGAATGAATTGTAAACTTTAAATAAAATAAATGTAATATGTGATATATAAAAAAGAAACAATTTGGCCATAGGTGTGAAAGTCTGTTGGACAAATTAAATTCCACTGACAAAGAAATGTTATCAACGGAAGATCTTGGCCTGATCTGTTAAATTAATTGGGACTTACATTCCAGCCACTAATTAAATAAAGAAACATAATGATAAGAATTGGTTGGAAATCTAAGTCTTAATTAAAAAAATTTAAAAACAACGAACAAAGAAAGATATTAATAAAATTACAATTTCTATCTGGCATTGCTAGTAGAGACTTTAGAGAAGCAACAGATAAAAAGAAAATGGAAGAAGTGCGTGGCTAGTGACATTAAAGGGGCGTAGGTTCGGATTCGAGCCGTCTCATCACTGACTTGCAATGTAAGATCTTTGCCTGACTTGCTAGAGGGATGGCCGCTTCTGTAGCTGTCAATTGAAACTCAACCTAAAGAATCAACCAGAAAACTGGATGAAAATAACCCCACAAACGGAGGAAGTTAATGGAGAACCTAAGGAATTAACAAGCCAAAACTGGAACAAAATTAACCCCACAATCTGAGGAAGTTAATCAAGAGCACTCGGAAGAAATACCCATGGGACAATTACATAAGCCTAGGTAAAAGCATGCATGCATTTTCATTTGTCTACTATTTATAACTAAATATAAAATTAATGATTTGAGAAAAATAGAACTCTATCAACAGGACTTTAAGAACTTTTATATCTGATCTATTTGCATATATTTATTATAGCCATGTATTTATAGGTGTGTGTTTTTATTATTATAATGTAATTTTTTATATAAAGTGTAAATATTATTATTAAACATATTTGTCATTAAATTTCGTATCCTTGCTTTATTCTCCTATCACCAAGCTACGACAGAGGGGAAACTGTAAGTAGTGATTAAAGGGGCATACTGATTTGTTTAAGATATTCATGTGCTGCTTGTTCGTGCGAAATCCCAATTCTAAAAAATAAATAGCAAGCGCTGGACATTCGTTAAGTTTCGTTGAAATAGTTTGCGTTGTTCAGCAGCTGAGGGTATCTTGGTCGGGAACAATAACGCCAAGATAATATGTACATATTGCCTTGGGGTTCGATCAAGGGTATAGATATGAAATTAAGTTTGTATCTGTATTAGCTCTCTGCTTGTATTATAACGACATTGGTTAAAATAATAAATAAGATAATAAAGAATCTAAGTTGTAAACAATAAATGGATAAAAATAAAAGTTATGAAAAGAATAAATGGATATAATAAATAAGTATAATATAGAATAAAATAATCAAAATAAATATAGTTGAAGGTACAAATAATTAATCAACCATACGAATAACCATTTTCTGTTATAATTGGGGGCCAGTCCGGGATATTTTCACGTTTACAAGTTCAGCCCATTTGAATTCGAATATAACAAAATTAATAGTTTATGCAATAATTAATAAACAAATCAAAAAATAGCTTGGTGGTAGACAAAGCAAGAAATAAAATAAATATTAGAGGGTAAAAGGAGAGAAAGAGAACGTGATTCAATGTGGGAAGTTAGGTTGTAAATTGGAGACAGTTGCGGAGGGGTCTTGAAGGCAGGCGTGGGTGAGTGATGATTAGTGAGTGAGATGGGGAGAGCTGAACAAATGTACCTAGTGTCCGTGAAATATAAAGTTAGTAAAGTAATATAATCCTATAAGGATAAGGTTAGATAGTAAAGCTGTAGAATAAAATATAAGTGATTAATTAGTGTGTGTGTTAAATAAATTTGATGCACACCAGGTCAAAAGTAAAAATGGACGCTCTAGTGGGCGAAATAGGAAAAACCTCCGAAGAACTAATGGAACCGTCCGGAGAAATAGCTAGTGACGGAGATATAGAAATTAGAAAGGGAATGGAGACAGTGGTTGTTGATAAAATTAAAATAGAAAGCTATAATATAATGGATATGTTCACGAAATTAATGGAAGGCCAGCAAAGGTTGTTTATGGAAATGAGGGAAATAGGTGGAAGAAATAGTTGGACGAATGACTAAGTAAGAATTTTAACCAAAAATTTGAAGAAGTAAATGATGAGATGGAGTATGTGAAGGGTAAGATGGAAACGTTAGGCCAAGAAGTAAAAAATTTGAAAGTGGAACAAGAGGAGAAATTAGAGAATATAGCGGATGAAACTGAGAAAATCATAGAGAATATGAGAATAGGCATCAATCAGTTAGCAGGAACAGTTGAGAAGCTAGAAGTAAAGGTAAGGGAAGGGGAGAATATGGCCGAAGTAGCCAAGACTAATAATAAAGAGCAGAGAGGTGTGAGCGAATGCATGTATGCAGGCAGTGGAGATAACCCTGTGAATCCTGCTACAGTGAACCAGTTTTTGAAAATTCGGGTCTTCTCTGGTTACGTGGGGGAAAAGAGCATCTTGGCAGCCTAGAGAGGTATTTCGTGGTAAACCAGCTGAGTGACGAGGCCATGATCGCCATTGCATGTAGTCATATACAAGGTGCCGCGCAATCTTGGTTGGATTCGTTATTTAACAAACCAAATACGTTTATGGAGTACAAAGATGCCTTACTCGCCAGCTACTGGAGTGAAGATCATCAGGAAAATATTTTACATCAGACAACACAAGACAAATGGAGGCCTGGGGAGCCGTTCACCCCATTTTCCATCACCAAGTGGCGAAGTTACGGGCGCTAACAGCCCATCCTTTGTCGGAGTGACAAATCATTCGGATAACAAGGCACAATTTTCCTCATAATATAGAGCAAATGCTTATAGGTCCAGAAGGAAAGACTGTTGGACAGGTTACTGAGTCACTAAATGTGTTTGACAGCACTAGGCCTAATTACAAGGCGGAGGATCAGGGATTTAAACCCAGCCCAACGATCCGCACGTAGGGAGAATGCAATACAATCCGCATCGCGATTATTGGGAAGGAAACCAGGCGTTTCTTTATAGATCAGAAAGGGCTGAAATGTCCGAACAGACCGGAAAAAGTTCAGACCTCAATTATCCATATGAGCAAGCCGTCCCTAGAGGACATCGGAACAGTGTTCCAGGTCTCAGCACAAGGGGATATAAATATAGTAGAAGACGGAAATGTCGGTTCAGTGAAATGGATAACGTGATGGGATCACGAGAAATAAAATTAATCTTTTGTTTAAAATATGACAGGTGGGGAAAATCGTCTCACGACAAAAATCAAAGTTACTTTAATAAACAAAAAAAAAGGAGTAGTGTTCACGGAGGGAAATTAATGATAGACTTTTTTTTTATGTGTATGATAGACTTAATGAGCTATAATAAACAAAAAATAATAATAATGATATTCACGGAGTAAAATCAATGATAAACTTAATGAGTATTTATGTGCAGTCAAGCACAGCAAGACCAATGTAAATAAAAGTAATAACAAAAAAAAAAAAAAGAAATCTATAAATAGTTTATTCGTATCACAATCTGTCAGTTATAAATGCAGATACAATTGACAAATAAATAAAAGTAAAAATAAAATAAGAATCGTTTAGGCTCATTAAAGAGCCATTTAATAATTAATAAAATAAACTAAATGAACAACAGTGATAATGCTTAAGTGATAGATATCACTGATAGATGTATGAGGTTGCAGATTGAGGCATATATGTGTGTGTGTATGCATTATGTTGGGTCATATTTTGAACTTGATTCAGCCGTCTCTTCGCACTTTAGATTCTCATGGCTCTCGATGGTTAAACTTTTAAATGAAGTGCCAGTAAGAATCCTGGACTCATTATATAATAAGAATTAGTGTCTCAATATAATAAGAATTAGTGTCTCAAAATAAATAAATGAAGAAATAAGAATTAGTGCCTTGAATAAAATAAATAAATAAATAAAGAATAAGAATTTGTTGTTTGTGCAAGATGAGCAGGCAGTAGAAATATTCTGCTGTTCACATGCTTTAAACTCCTGTTATGTTTTTTTTGATAGAGTTAAGTTATGCCATGGTCTCGTATGCGTAGAGATTAAATTGGTTGATCAGCCAAAATCGATCGGAAAGAATTGTGTAGCTTTACCTAGCTGTCTCTCTGCAGTCATCCTCATCATCATTATCACTCGTCATGACAGAGTGGGAAAGTATGTAATAAAAGCAGAAGTAAGAGTTGAAAGCAAAGAATTAAAATAGGCTCTCATCTCAGAATAAGATTCGACCCGATTTTAATTCTCAAAAATGGGCAGAGTGTAATGTGACAACCACGTAAAGTCATCGACACACATATATATTTATTAATAAAATTAGAAAGTAATAAAGGTGAAATAAATTAGCTAATAAATTTTTTTTAAAAAAAAAAAAAGGAAGGAAAAGAAAAATTGAATTCTAATGTCAAATTACTGTGGATTTTGTAACAGTAAGAGAAGGGGAGGGGGGCTGCATAAATAAAGAAATGTGTCTCTTTCTCTATGGTAAATCAAATGCTAGAAAGTTATTTTGTTTATTGTGGGAGAGGGGAAGTGGATGCATAAAAAAAATGTGTTTCTTCTCTCTTTTAAAAAATATATTATAACAAATTAAAGTAAATGTAAAATGTAAATGTGAAAAAAATGAATGAATTGTAAACTTTAAATAAAATAAATGTAATATGTGATATATAAAAAAGAAACAATATGGCCATAGGTGTGAAAGTCTGTTGGACAAATTAAATTCCACTGACAAAGAAATGTTATCAATGGAAGATCTTGGCCTGATCTGTTAAATTAATTGGGACTTACATTCCAGCCAAACATAATGATAAGAATTGGTTGGAAATCTAAGTCTTAATTAAAAAAATTTAAAAACAACGAACAAAGAAAGATATTAATAAAATTACAATTTCTATCTGGCATTGCTAGTAGAGACTTTAGAGAAGCAACAGCTAAAAAGAAAATGGAAGAAGTGCGTGGCTAGTGGCGTTAAAGGGACGTAGGTTCGGATTCGAGCCATCTCATCACTGACTCGCAATGTAAGATCTTTGCCTGACCTGCTAGAGGGATGGCTGCTTCTGTAGCTGTCAATTGAAACTCAACCTAAAGAATCAACCAGAAAACTGGATGAAAATAACCCCACAAACGGAGGAAGTTAATGGAGAACCTAAGGAATTAACAGGCCAAAACTGCAACGAAATTAACCCCACAATCTGAGGAAGTTAATCAAGAGTGCTCGGAAGAAATACCCATGGGACAATTACATAAGCCTAGGTAAAAGCATGCATGCATTTTCATTTGTCTACTATTTATAACTAAATATAAAATTAATGATTTGAGAAAAATAGAACTCTATCAACAGGACTTTAAGAACTTTTATATCTGATCTATTTGCATATATTTATTATAGCCATGTATTTATAAGTGTGTGTTTTTATTATTATAATGTAATTTTTTATATAAAGTGTAAATATTATTATTAAACATATTTGTCATTAAATTTCGTATCCTTGCTTTATTCTCCTATCATCAAGCTACAACAGGGGGGAAACTGTAAGTAGTGATTAAAGGGGCATACTGATTTGTTTAAGATATTCATGTGCTGCTTGTTCGTGCGAAATCCCAATTCTAAAAAATAAATAGCAAGCACTGGACATTCGTTAAGTTTCTTTGAAATAGTTTGCGTTGTTCAGCAGCCGAGGGTATCTTGGTTGGGAAAAATAACGCCAAGATAATATGTACGTATTGCCTTAGGGTTCGATCAAGGGTATAGATATGAAATTAAATTTGTATCTGTATTAGCTCTCTGCTTGTATTGTAATGGCGTTGGTTAAAATAATAAATAAGATAATAAAGAATCTAAGTTGTAAACAATAAATGGATAGTAATAAAAGTTATGAAAAGAATAAATGGATATAATAAATAAGTATAATATAGAATAAAATAATCAAAATAAATATAGTTGAAGGTACAAATAATTAATCAACCGTACAAATAACCATTTTCCGTTATAATATATATATATGTAGATCCTTGATAATGACTACAGGGAAATAGTCAAAATATTGGAAATATGTGCATAATGCATTGGAGTATATATGGGTTCATGTAAATAAATTAAAAAGTTTTTAAAAATGACAAAGTAATTCTATTAGATTTTTTATATATGAAAGATCATTTGGAACCATACTGTTAAAGAGAAAATAAGTTTATTGTTAATAATGATGATGCCAGCTTAAAAGAAAATATTATAAAAGTATGATGATGACTGTAAGAATATTTTTAACAAGAACAATATATCAAAGCCAATAATACATTAAATGACCAACATGACATATTACTATTCATTAATAAATTATTTTATTGTCACTACTGTCATGTTTCTGATTTAAAATTTAATAATCAACAGATGTTAGACGTTAGTGGTTATTAAATGCTTACCCAGTGCTAACCTATTTAACTATTCTCAGACTAGTTTCTAGCTCATGTCTTTCATCAACTAAGAGCTTACTGGAATATTTAACAGTGTATTAGGACATTTTCCACATAATACACCTTTCTCCTAGCAGTCATTTTTTTAACTTTTTGTTACACTATCAAGCTACCAGTCTAAATTAAATTATTTGTTATTTTTTAAGGCCAAGTCTATTTTTCTTGCATAGTTTCATCGATCTGAAACCATTTCACTTTCTTTATATACAATAGTGACCTTAGAACTTTTATTCTTTGGGCAGAGTTGATTCAAAACCATTAGTAATCACATGATTAACAAAACATCATTTGATCTTAGCTTGTCATTCATTAGCAAATTTTTATATTCGTAACTTTTGTATACCGTTATGCGATAATTAATAAATTCCAGATGGTTGTGTTCATTAAATCCTTATACAGTCATGTCCTACCAAATATCCCAGACTAATGTTTAGTTTGTGGATTAGAGCAATGAGGAACTTTTGAGGTTTTTTTGAACAGTATATCAATTAAATTAATAATTAAAAGACTGCCAACACTTAGACATTCCCAACATCAATAACAATCAATAATTTCAAACTGTTGTCAAGGCAACCTCCTTTTAACAATAAAGGTGGAATCCCCACAACAGGCAAGTATGTATCTAAGTAGATTATAAAAACTTAATTTATAAATTCTCAATATTTTTAATTTAGTATTTATTTTAAACACCAATTCTCCAACAAATTCAAGATAATCTCAAATCTTAATTAAATTACAAATAAATATATTTTTAATAGAATGTACATTGATTATAAAATATATTTCACTACTTTTACACAATTATATTTTTCATCAACAATTCGCACTCCTCTTGCATAATATTTTATATTAATTCTAACACCATCTTGATTGATGTAGGGGAAAATCAGTAAAAGTATCTAACATGAATTTTGACAATAATTTTTTCATCACTTAGATTAATCTATCTTAATCTATCCTAATAGGCAGTCATTGCCATTATATAATAATTTCTAATTCATTTATTATTATATTACCAATTCTTTTGAAACAATAGTTTCACAGTGAAATCATGAGAGATTTATCTGCTGAATATCAGAGTATGATTTTTAAAAAAGAGAGTAAAAACTTGAGAATATTTGATTTAAAACATAATTAGTCTTGTTGACGTATTACATTTTACGAGGTGAAACTAGGGTTTAGCAGAAAATTAAGATATAAAAATCATAAATTTTCCTATGTTATAATCTACATTAATAGGAATATTCTAATTTATCACATGATTCTATCACATAATTACTGTTATGTCAACACACTCTTTTTCTTTCACCATGCTATTCCTAGTATAGATAGCTTATAGCTATTAATGGTGAGTAACTTTGTATCTTAGAACAATGCATCCCTAGCCATTACCCTTTACTTGTCTGTTTTAGTATTTTGATAACATCCCAATTTGAAAAACGTAAATGTTTTTAGTCTAAACCAACTAGCTTATTTAGTCATATAGATTTAAAACCAGATCAGTTTCTATATATTACAACGGCTTCAGTTTTTAACAATAATAGATACTTGTACCTTGTGGCAAGAATCGGTATAAATCCAATAAAATGTCACATGACTCTATCACATGACTATCATCAGGCATCTATTAATTAGTAAAAAATATATTAGTTGGCATATTATTGAAAGTAAAAAAAAAATACAATTTGAATTTCTGAATTGGAGAATGATTCCATTTTGAAAGTTGAGTTGAAAATGATAATGAATATAATCGAAAATATTTCTTTATGAGTTTTTATTGAGTTTTTATTTATATTGTATTATAAATTGTTTACCGTTGTTTGGAATATATTTAAGTTTTGTTATATATATATATAACTATTAAATATTTCTATTTTTTAATCAAAGCTTATTTTTAAGAATCACTTTGCAATAAATGGATATTTGTTTCTATGTGAAAATTTATTGCATCTCGCTTCTAAGTACCAAATCGCCAGTGATTTTGTGATTAAAACATAGATAACTCTATTATTTCAATTTAAGCCGAGATTTAAAGATTTACCAACCTTATTCACTTGTGATAAGTCTATGTACAATAATATAGTTAAAGTCTTATATAGACTAATGTAAAAAAATAAATAGGAAAGAAAAATAATTAGCTTAATTGAAAAATGAAACACAATATTAAAAGCAATTAAATAAATGAAATGGTGGTTTAAAAATTAGTATTAATTTTATATTCAAATGTTATATTAGCAGTAAAGAAATTTTCTGAACGTCGCTACTGTTAAATTTATATTTTATATCTGTTAAATAATAAGTTATGAAAATATGCAAGACTTTCATAAATATTCACTAGTTGTTGCTAAGATTTCTTTTGTTTATCTTACAATAAAAAAATTTAAAATATTTTTCTAGATTAGCCAATTTTATTTAAAATATTCATATTATCAGTATTATTAATTTTAATTAGAAGTCTTTCATAATAGTTTTAACAAGGCTGTAAACCTTAGCAATGAGCGTCTGAAAAAATCGTCACTAGGGACCTCTGTAGGTCTTTAAAACACATGCTTACGCTATGAAGAAAAGAGAGAATCCTTCTTTACTTCGACCTACTTTTATATATAAATAGGTGAAGCAGAAGTGTTTTGATCTAAGAGTGTGAAGCTATTAAATACTTCACTAATTAAGTCCTTCGTAAATTATATGCAAGACATTACATTGAATACATCTCTCTACAAAATATTAGTCAAAATTAAAATACAAATCCATTACCAATGGTTTTTTTCTGCTAGACTTCCCAAGTGCAAAATATTATACAAAACAAATATATATTATCTTACATTCCCATAATTCAAACTCACAATCCAATTGCCTTTAATCTATAAATCAACAATATTCTGTTCTACGGACAACAAACAGAAAGCAATCACATCACAGATTTATTCATTCCTCCACCCCATTTTCTTCATTGCCTAGCTCTTGAATTCCATCCTAATTTTATTAGAAAGACAAGCATATCGAAAAAAAAATAGTCTGTTGACTATAGTAGTAGTAGTAGTAGTAATATAATAATAATAATAATAATAATAATAATAATAATAATAATAATAATAATAATAATAATTTTTCAGTTTTACTTGAACCCATGATGGATTATTGCTTATAAAGATCTTAGGATAAAACCAAAGAAAACCTTGAAACGAACACATCTTGGACTTACAGTCATATATATGTAAACAGTAAGTACTGGATAATCAGAGTTAATTTTTGTTTTAACAAAATACATATATTTAAGGGTTAATCTTTGGCAATTAATATTCGTTGCTCAACGTAAAAAGATATTTCAATGACAACCTCCAGTTATGTGACCAGCAGAATGGCGCCAATATCCTTTTCAAGCCTATCTAAATTACAGGTGAAACAAAAACATATGCCAACGTTACGAAAAATAATTTACAAGAAAGCATTTTTGCTTCTGGAAAACATAATTTACAACAAAAAGAATACAACCAAGCTGCAAACTCAGAAAATATCAAAATTTTCCGTCGCTTCCAAAGAATAAATATTAACGATAGGTTGCAGCTGGATATACAAACGCAAGAAAATCACACACACACACACACTGCTCAGTGGAATAACGACGATTTAAAATTAATATTTGAAAGGTTTAGCAATACGATTCCACGAGGCCTACATACGTCATTCAAAAGATTTTCCCCCTTGTTCAATAATATTAGCAGCTACAGATGCAAATATACCTTTATACAAATTTCTTAGAAATTTGCTCTGTGAAGTAATAATGCTACATGGCCTGTAGGATAGCATACTAAGGATTGCTGATCATCCCAACTCATGATATTTAATCATTGAATTTTATCAAACAAGCCAAAAGATCCGCTTTCAAACCACCATTAAAGCTTTAGGCAAATATGCACTCTATCTCAGTAGATCTAGATCAACACAACCAGATCTATGGCATACTCAAGAATGCATACCTTGGATATGATGTCAAAATCTTTCAAAAAATGATGCAGCCATTTGGCAAAGTCATAGCATTCAACCCAATTTATCTGAGAGATACACCAGTGCTGGTATACAGCAATAGTTTTGATTCAAGCTGAGATTGCATCCAGAAATAGATCCAAATAATATTCACATACATATTGTAAATCAGGAGGCCATGCTGATCATCTTCATAAGAGGACTGAACCCATATGTTACACATGTGGAAAGTGAGGCCACCTGGCAATACAATGTGGCTGCAAAAAGAGGCCACAATCCCAAAAAACAAATGAGTTTCTCAACCACACACACACACTGAAGATACCAACCACATGTACAATGATAATATAAATCCAAATATGTACAACAATATTCAAACAACTTCTACATTTGACGAAACACTCTCACTCCCTCTCATTAATCAAAATTCAAACAAAACAGGGGCCATCTGGAAAAACAATGTGATAACAGAAAGAATTTACAGTCACAACAGATAAATAATCAGTTCAAACCACACACAAGGGAAAGATATCAGCCACACATGCATAGTTAATATAAGTTCAAATATGAATAACCATATCAAACAACTTCTCCATCTAAAGAATTGCTATTACTATCTCTCACAGATCAAACTGCAAAAAAAGCAAAAAAATAGAAGCATAAATGAGCCAAACAGCATGCAGTACATAATACCAAATGTCATGCAATCAATTCCAAATAACACAAACACGTGTCAAAATATACAACTCTTGAATGGTGCAAATATCAACTGAACTGAAATATCACAAAGCACTTACAGGAAAACATAAAATACCAATAAAACAAACATCACCCACACAATAAAAAATAACACAATCAACATATATCAGGTAAGCATTCATGCCATGCATTCTATAAGTTTAACTAAGTAAAATAGAACAAAAAAGGGTCAGGCCACCCAAAAAGAAACAAAAACAAAAAAACCCAAAACAAAAGAGCACAACAGTGCACTACTGATAACCAGAATTCAAACAGAATACTAGTCACCAATGGACATCATTCCTATATGAACTCCATCAATATACAGCCCACATAATGAAAACCAGCCACTAACAAATCTTGAAATGCAAACAACCCCCATATACAATCGTAATGAAAGTCAGGATAACAGCATTGAGTATGCTTCAATGCCTTCTTCAAATAACACCAACAGATAAGCCACTCCCACCTATGACCACCTATCATTCATCATCAATTACATAAGCAGCACATCTGCACCTATATCTCATCAAGCAATATACAAATACTTATACTGGAAAATTTATGCATTAATCCATCCAAATCCCAGCCATGACACGAATCTGATAATGCTTAGAATCAACAATCAACTATTCTGCAAGTTTAAAAAATGGTCTCTGGTGCCTAAATACTTTGATTTTCTGTTGAGATTAAATCTTCATGCACTGCCCACGTCATATTTTCTGAGATACTGGAGGCTGTACACCAATATTGATCTTTTTTGCTCACTATGACACAGAGATGAAGAAACGCAGCAACATTTTTTCTATCGTTGTCCAGCACTAGACAGAATTCACTATATCATGATGACAGCACATAAACAACCTAATACCGCCCTTTACAAAGCTTCTATTTTATCAGTCTGGGCAGACACCTCTATGGATACTGGTGCACTCATTGCACATTTTCCTTAGGTAACAATACAAGATGACATTCAACAACATTTAATATCAAACTGGCAAAATTATGACCCAGAGGCAATAAAATCGCACATCCAGAAATTTCCAGCAGCAACCATGTCACCAACAACACAACAATCAAATCTCTAAGGTGGCTCTATATAACAACCAATCTATGCCAACAATAATTTTTTTTCTCCAAAAGGTACTATTTATATAGAGGACTGTAACAACAAAACCAAGACTTAAACACTGGAAAGCATACTAAACTCAGTAACACGACAAATATATGTGTTGATGTTTGCAATTTAACAGTGATAACACAAGATTTTTAAGAACTCAGATTACAGGAAATAATTCTCACAAATGTATTGTATACATATGTATCTGCACCCCTGTCAAAGGTATCTGCTCAAGATATATCCAAAGATAAACTGGAAAATGAATATATTAACTACCATTCCTACTCAAAACTTATAATCCTAAAAAAATATGATTAACAAACACAACAATATCCATGTGAGATAAGTATAGTGCCACTATAAAAACCAGCTGCAAAGTGAAGATGAAATCACTGCTGAAGCATTCTAATAAAATCTAAATGTCAATTGAACATTCATTCATTATACCATTCAACTCCACAATTATCTAAAGACTGAATGTCGCATATTAAGCTGAAATAATAAGTATAACTTAAGTAATTAATCTATTCATGAGCAGGTATAGCAAGGGATAGTAGTTTGTTCTATTTTTACATGGCAATCAAGTTGGCAATAATATATAAAAATTATTCCATAAAGTCAATTAGCTTCTAACATGATCTCTTGTGAGGCTACTAAATGTTTGTATGTTAATCAATTATATTCACTTTATTTAATTAATAATAGTATGTTAAGTCAGTGAAATTTAAAATTATGAATGGGAGATGCATAGACAATCTGGATTGGGATTCTGTTAAATAGATGTCAGGTTTAGCCAGTACTGTATTTGAATTACTATTATTGATAAGAATGTACAGTTGTCGATCCATCAATTTGGGTCATGAGTTGCTTCTGAAATTCATTCTTATATAATGCATTACTATTAGATTATTGTAACATCATTTGTGACTACTGATCCCTTACAATCATTATCTTATTTAAACAATGATGTGTGGCAGATGATCAATTCCTATAACATGCCATCTATTTTACTTCATACATGTCATAGTGATACATGTATGACTGTTGGTTACTATACACTATACACATATCAGATGGTAAATTTCTACTGCAGATGTACAAGTATCAGCTGTTTTTGTTCTTATATAGATATTATTTTAGTCCAGATGTGATTTCCTAAATTTTTACAATTATATTTATTTTTTATTGTGTACTAATATAATGGCTAGTAATTGATTGCAGCAATCAATTAATAAGATTATTCTTAGTTTATAAGCTTGTATCACCATCATTACACACAGCCAGTTAGGCTATTTTCATGGCATATAAATGTTGAGAACTGTCAGGTGTACCCATTTCATAATAAATTTTTATAACTCATGTTGAAGTCTCCCATAAGAATAGTTGGGTGGGGTTGTTTGAGAATGTTGAGTTAATTGTTGCTATTATTCTGTTGATTACAGTTGGCCCTGGTGGTATGTATACAAATATAATATTTATTGAGAAATTTTTGTTGTTAAACATAGTTATTAAGAGACTTGTGTCTATATATATACTATTTTAAATGTTGTGAAGGGGCTTTGTTGGCTTATAAATATTCCTGTGTCCTTTGCCACTTGAGGGCATCATCATCATCATCATCATCATCATTATTATTATTATTATTATTATTATTATTATTATTATTATTATTATTATTATTATTATTATTATTATTATTATTATTATGTTTTAATAATATTGTTTATTGTCTATAAAGGTTACATGAAGTCTACATATTTATGCCTTGGTTATAACGGCATGATAATTTTTGAGTACATCATTATAGGAGTGTTGGATAGAATCTACATCAGTTAACCTACTGAATTACATTGCTTTACAACATTTCTGATTTTGTTCTTCGTTGATGTCTCTCTCCTGAAATCTTTCATTGATATTCTGTTATCAGCTTGTTTACAAGCCATAAGTTTTATATATTTGTTCAGCTGTGTGAAAATCCATATTTCATATTCACCTTTTAAGTTTTATTTGAATAGCCTATGCTTATATAATGGTTAGCTTTGCCTGCTTCTATAAATTGTTTTGTCATTTTAATAGAACCAAGTAGTCACATAGATATCTGGATCCACAATCTTTGCATCACTGCTCCTTATTTGTTACAGCTTGTATAATGTTTGTTGCCAGATGCCTTTTGGTGTTATTTCCAAAGCTGAAAATACATCATGTGCACCAATATGCATAAAGCCCAAAAATTGCTGTTCTTGATGTTTGTCTGTAAAATCTGTCAGCTGCTGTATGGTGTGTTTTGTTCTGTATAGATTTAGCATATTGTTTCATGTATTATTTAGTGCTGTACAGTTGTAAAATATGTGTTGTGTTTTTCTGCAGTATGGCACAGTTGCAGAATGGATCCATTGACCTATAAAGATTATGGTATTACAAGAAATAGAAAGTGTGGTAATGCAAACAGGTTCAGCTTGATCAAGAAGTTAAAGAACTTCAGTTTCATTGACCATTTTCTGAAGTTTTTAAGGAGTTGTTTATTATTTACTCCCAGCATTGGGCTAAAAGTCTGGTTGTTTATGGATGGGTTTATCAACTCATATTGCTGCCAGTATGTGTATTTGCTGTGAAATGTGAGGGTTCCAACACTTATTTGTGCTGAGCATGCTAAAGACTCCAGATGTCCATATATGGAAGGTGGATGATCTGTAGGGATTATGTTGAGGAAGCTTTGTAGCTGTTACAATCATGCAGTGATCTTTGCCAATATGTTATTGTTTTCTTGTATGGAACACATGTATTGTGTGTAGCCTCATACCATTCTGTATAATTGGTTTCCTGAGTTGTTTGATTGATATGGCTACAGTTTTCCTACCTTATAATAGTTTGTCATAGAATGATGATATAGCCACTGTAAAAAATTTTGTAATGTTGGCAATAGGTAAGAAATATGCAATTCTATCATGAATATGTTAAATAAGTGTACTTTTGAATATAGAGATAAGTATCATTTAATAATTATGTGGGTATGTTTGTTGCTTTCTGTTTGAGTTTATTTTGAAGTGTTTGTCTCATTCCATGCACTCCCAGGTAAAATGGGAATCCAAAAAATGGACTAGATTTTCCTTGGTATATCTGAGTGTAGGGATTGTTAGTATAAATGACCTCTTGCTGATGTTTTGGCTAGATTGAATTGCAGTTTATGCATTTCTGTGTAATTTTATAATATTCTTTCTAATACTGGCATTTATTTCCATAATGTTACAAACACTAAAACATCAACCATATATGCAATATGGCGAATATGTTAGGCTGTTTGCAGTATTAGTATTTCTGGCAACATATATAGGATAAACAGCACACTGAGTGGGGGTTCTTGTTAAATTGATTGGGTAGAGTAAACGCTGTTGTATTTCTGCTGCTAAGCATGAAGTATATCTTTCCATTGAGTAAGAGATTTGCAATGATGTATAATAGGGTGGGTGGAATTGTTAATAGCAACATGTCCATTAAGACATCTATTGCAACAGAATCAAATGCTGCATGTATATCCATTTCCAGAAAATGGATAATATAGAAGATAGTTTTGCATACATTTGCATATAATGACGTTAATAATCTAAGAGACTATGATTATGGAGTAACAAAACTCTGAAAGCACTTAGTCTGCAGAAATTATGATATTGAAAGCCTACAGAAATTATTATTTAAAAAAGTTTCACTGCAACACATCACCGTGCTATTAATCCAGTTGAATTGTAATTGCTGTGTATAGCCAGTTCAATTGCAATTGGTGCATTGCATTTTGTATCATTTTACATAGAAGTGCAGCTTGTGTGGTGGGGGATTTTTTCTTTGCATACTGCACGTTTGATATCAAAGCAATATGTAGGTTTCTATTTTATCTTTGACTACCTTTTCCAATAATTTGATTCCCAATGGACCCATGGATATGGGTCAAAGATTGTTGAGATTTGAAATGGTTGTTATTTTTAAATGGTACTATTACTATTGGATATAGTCCTCTAGTGTTATATATATTTTTGTGATAGAAATTTAGTAAGATTGCAAAGATACTTCAGGGTAAATTGACTCAAATGTAAAAGGATAAATACTGGTATAGCATTGGTTCCAGAGTGGCAAATGTTGGAAATTTTTTAAGCTTTTCATCAAATTATTGGACCTGAAATGGCCTATCTGTTTCAATCATTCTGAACTGCTAGGTGATTGGTTTGTATTGTTTATATGTTTGGAGCTTTTGCTTAAAATATTGGTATATGTTATACCCTGCATAGATAATGCCACTTATATCAATTGCCAAGAATACTTTTCTGGTTGATGGATATCCTAGTATCCATCATATACATCTGTGTGTCCATGTATGTTGTTGTATGTGGCATATTTTCCTTTTCTTTGTGGCAATGTTTTTTTTTAATTGTTTACATGTATTGTGATATTGCTTTGTTAGTTTTTGTGCATATTGGTGGTGCTGTGCATGAATCTGGTGATGGTGATTCTTTTGTGAAGATCTCTGTTAGTGCCATTAATTGGGAGGATGAGGGTGAGTATCTTGTCATGTGATGTATGTTGAAGGATATTATGTTGATGAATGACTGATATTTTTGAATTGGATCTTGTGGGATGTCTTTAATTTTCTTTAGCATGGTGTAAAATTCTGAGAATATGAAATTATGTAGTGGTTATTGAAAGTAGGAGTCCAATTGTTTTTTCTAGACGAATAAATGTTGCCTGGAGATTTGAGAAATTTATTGTAATAGTTTGTGCAACATGGTCTGAAAATGGGCATGGATTGAATTGGAAATTGATCAGATGATGAAGCATCAGTGCATTATTGCAATGATCAATGAGTGTTGTGCCATCGATTGTAGAATAACACTGAATCTACTACAACAAAGCCTTGACTGCTCATGAGTGGCAGTTTTAATTGATGTAACAATTTTGTATTGAATTTTTCATAGCTTAAGTTGAAATTACTCTTAATATTGCTCGGTTGTGGCTAGTTGTGAGCTAGAAGTTTATTGTGAGAATTATATGTGCTATTATGCTGAGGCCCGGGGATGCATACACAAAAATAATGTTGAGTGTGGTAATTTGAAAGTTGAAAAGTTGCCATTTGAGGCTATTAGTATACCTATGCTGGCTGAAAGTGATAATGTGTCCTGGAGTATGTGGGGAAAACGTTGATTATATAGGTAGATCTTTGGTTTTAGTAGACCTAGTTTTTGTGTTTGTATGATGCTAAACCATTTTTTAAGCTGGTATATTTTTGCTATTGAGTAATGCCCCTGATATTCAGCACTGCCATTTTAATTTTCATTAACTATATAGCTGGAATTGGTTTGTATTTTTTGTTGTGATTGCTTTCGGGATTTACATTGTATATTTTCACTGACTTGTTTTATTTCGGTTTGTTTTTCATCTGTTTTGTTTGCTTTTGTATCATTGTTCTGGTTAGTTTTTATATTGAGTGTTTGTTGGTTTTGTGCTTTTTCAATTTGTGTTGTGTTTATTAGATGATTTTCCAATAGATTTCCAATAGATTTGTAATTGCTTCCATTCAATTTGAGTCTTCAATTATATTATCAATGATTGTTGAATTAGAGTTGTCATCATCTGTCTTCGCTTTTTTTTAGCTTCTTTCTGGTAGGTGTACTAGGCTTTCTCTTGCTTTCTAGTTGGCTTGGATTTTCCAGTTATATTGTTGTAATAGGGATGGTTGGTGGTAGCAGTACCTCCATAATTTTTATAGCTATCTTATTAACAATACTATGTTGTGTGTTTTTATCTGTTCCGCAATCAAATTTGGGCATATATGCATTTGTTTTACTTGTTATTTTTTATTTGGCTTCCTTTTTTTTATCATGTTCCTTGGTTTGCAGTTGTTGTTTTTTTCTCAGAACAAATCTGTAAGATATAAGCTTGGTATTTCTGCTTTATTATTATTATCTTTTGTGTGGTTTGTGATCTGATATTCTTGTCAATAGTTATTTTTTCTTCTGTTTGCATGGTAGTGTTGAAATTTTGTTGTTTTGATGTGTGTTTTGATTTTTGCTTAAGTTCTGATGTTTTGAGCATTGTGCAGTGATGTGTCCTCTTTGTTTACATGAATAACACTGTGTATCCATACCTCTAATATATAGAGTGAGCATTGCTTCCTGATCCAGGATCTGTGTTGATATATTATCTGGATCAGTATCTGGAGGTAGTTTTATTCTGAATTTGTAAGAGTTACTCGCTATTGGTATTGGTGTGTCTTTCTGGTATACTATTTTAAACAAAATGACCTTGCCAAATGTTCTGCATATTCCAGGTAGGTGATCTTAATTATTCCTGAAATGTTACTGTGATAGTTTTGGTCTATAGTGATAAGTGCAAAGGTACCCAATGATTTAACTTCTCATTGAAACATCTCCCTTTGTGTGACTTAATAAAATTCTAATATTAGGTACCATCATTGGAATGTTCTGCAATCTGGTATATGCTGTCCCAAAATCCATTTAATGTCATTGCCTCATACAGCAACTCTTTTGGAAATTTATACTGTTGCTGACAACACCATAGACATGGGAGGAAAAAATCTTTTGAATGTTGCAAATGAGATGTTTTGGTATGGATTTATTGAACAATTCAGTTGTAATGTTCAATTTTTCTTCATTCCAGACAATTTCTGGTGGATATTTATTTCCTGTTTTCCAAGTTCTAAATTATTTATGTCACTATCGGTTGGTTTGCTATATCTATGATTTATCTTTGGAGAGGTGGTTGTATTGCTTTTTTTAATCTCTTTGCTGATATCTGAGCTAAATTGACTTTCAGCTTTTTGTTAGAATAACCATGTCTGCAAATGTTGGCTTGTTTTTTTTGTGGCTTTCATTGATCTTTTTCCGCCGTTAATTAGGTCATGTGACCATTGAGCCTCTATGTTTGCGTTGGTAATTTTGTAAAATATTTGTTTTCAATTCAAAAATTATCAATTGAACTATGCTTAATTTTTTTTTTGTTAGTTGATATTTTATATATATAGTTTCTGATGCTTTTAATAGCTTTTTAATGGTTTGAATGTGAAACGTTTTTATTTAGTCTGATGTGATGTGATGCACTGTGATTTCTCCTTAAATGGAGTCAAGAATCTCTCAGCAACTATGCCCAGAAAAACGTATTAGCTACTTTACATTCCCCACCCTGTTTTTCCATAATCTGTTCCATCCCATTTCCACAACATAATCTTTGTCAACTCTATGACCTTTATATCTAAATCCCCCTTATCTTTTCCCAAACCCAGCATAAAAACTAATAACCCACATACTGTATCATCACTTTGTACATATGTATTCTTCCGAAGCTTCATTATTTGTACCCTTTCTGCTTTCAAGCATTTACATTCATTCAATTAACAGATACCTAATATTTTCTATGCCTTTCTTACATAATTTGCAGACTAAATCACCCATATTTTTCAATTTACGTGTATATTCTCTTGTTGCTAAAGATCCCGATCGAGCCTTAAACTGTGCTATCTAGGGTCTAAAGCGCCCTCTATGTCATTATTATTTTCTTATAAATTTGTTTCTCGTTCTTTGAATATTTCTATATGTAGTCAATATAGAGCTCATTGTTATTGCATTTGTACTTGTGGTAGTATTGTTTTTGTTGATAATGATTATTATTTGGGAGTTTTTATTGATTCTAGGTTATCTTGGTTAAGAGATATTGCTTATTTGTGATCAAAATTATGTAACATTAATTATTTATTTTATTATTTAGTTAAAATTTTTGTCTACTTATACTTTATTTCGTAAAGTCTATATTTCAGTAAATGTCTTTTGTTTAGCTATAAAAGACTTCACATGTTTGCTGGAATGTTGTCTGATAAGTTTTAATTATTTGTTGATACATTTGTCTTACATAAGCCTACTCAAATATAATCATATGGTTTTTGTTTATAGGTTATTTAAAGTTTTAGCACCATTAATTTACAGAACTGTGCAATAATCAAAAAATATTAGTTCTAAAGTCGGATATTTTTAGTGCATAAATTCAGTGATTATTTCTCTGTAAAAATATTTAATACAGGCCAAAGAGATGTTATTCGTGACTACTTCATAAAAATTTTTTGACGGCTATGATATTTGTCAGTCGGTGAGTGAATGATTTAGCTTTAACTTTTATGAAGTTTAGATTCATAATCAATACAAATTACACCGATAAGGCACGATATTAACTATAATAAGTTTTAATTTTGGGGGTTTATTTTCGCACACATTATATAATTCGAATATGATATATTGAACAATTATCTTGAACAATTCTATAAATAATAACAATTTATTAAATCTTCAAACGTTTTCGAAGGCTTACCCTTCATTATCAAAAAGTATATCGTTGAAAAACGATAAGAGAGTTTGTACTTAAACAGAACAAAACTCTCCATACAGTATTGCCACCTGTGCTAAACAGAGTAATCAATGAATTGCCAGTAGGTTTGCATAAAATCCCTATCTAATGCCTACTCATCAAATATATCCAGACTATTTCTGGATTGTATACTGTCAGTGCATAGTTTAGATCTGAGAGCACTGCATCTAAAGTCTTAGGATCTAATGTAACCCTCTAGCAACCACCTTTTATTTTGCTACTATATACTACAAAGACTTTGAGAATGAAATTGAGTTTACTATATAATAATGTTTTTTAATCTAAGCTCAATATTTACTTGTATAGTCAGTGTAGTGTTCTGAACTGCAGACATTTCATGCACTCCATAAATTACTAGAGTTTATTTGTAAGCTCTGTTTTCAACCATAGCCACCACTATCTTATTAGGCTGAGGAATTGGTAGTTAAACCATTAAGCATCATAGTGATTCACATTTCCTAATACTAGCACATTAATTGTTGATAAACAGAGAAAACTCTCCATACAGTATTGCCACCAGTGCTAAACAGAGTAATACTGTATGGTGGCAGTTTGCTCGTTTATCAACAATTAATGTAAGACTAGGTAAATGTGATCAGTGTGATGCTTAATAGGATTAGACACCAATCCTGCCGTAATAGGACAGTGGTGGCTATGGTTGTACAGTAGAGTTAAAGTTACAATAAAAGTAGGAGATAGCTGAACTGAGTTCAGACCCATATGACTATATAAGCTATTGAGCTTAGATTGAAAATATGTTTTGTGTGCTCAATGTTCATTCTCATCAGTTTTGTAGTTAAGTAGAGATAAAAGGTGGTTGCTAGAGGGTTGCATTAGATCCTAAGATCTAGATGCAGTGCTCTCAGATCCAAAGCTTCTCACTGACGAAGGCCACAAGCCAGAAACTAGTCTGGGGATATTGGATGAGTAGGCATTAGATAGGGATTTTATGCACAAGCCTTCTGGCATCCATTGATTACTCTGTTTAGCACAGGTGGCAATACTGTATGGAGAGTTTTGCTCTGTTTATCAACAATTAATGTGCTAGTATAGGAACTGTGATCATGTGATGCTTAAGAGTTTGTACTTCTTGATAATGAAGGGTAAGCCTTCGAAAACGTTTGAAGATTTAATAAATTGTTATTATTTATAGAATTGTTCAAGATAATTGTTAAATATATCATATTCGAATTACATAATGTGTGCATATTTAATACTAACACATATTAAAGTTTTACATATTGTATCTATAACACACATTTATTTTGTTATATATATATTAAAAATGATTTTGAAAGTTAAAATGGGTTTATTATAATGTTTTTTTTTTTCAAAAATAATATTTACTTGTATACACAGTGTAGTGTTTTGTAAAATGGCAGACATTTTGTGCACTCCAGAATAAACTAGAATTTATTCGTAAGGCTGTTTTTAGATCATGCTCTGATAGCTGAGGAATTTAATTAGTGCATTGACGTAATGGCAATCGACAATTCCTAGAAATATTTGCTAATTACAAATGTTTCTAGATAAGAGATGTTACCTTATTGGTCAGTGCATTGATTGATCGTGGCAGTTGTCAGAAAACAATAAGAAGACTGGGTAACATCAAGCAGTGTAACATAGAGAGCAGGAGAGAGCAGTCTTGCAGTAGCGAGTAGCAGACAGTATGGAGTGCATCTACAGTAGAGTTACTGTTCAATTCCAGTAGGAGATAGCTGACGGCAGTCGCAGTGCTTACTATGAAGAGTTTGTGTACATCTACATTGGACTGGGGCTAAAGTAGGCCATTGTGAACCGTTTTGTAACAGCCAGCCTGAAAGAACATTGTGGGAATTGAACTTTAGCGAACTGTAGAAATTGATCGTTGCAGACCATTCGTTTGGAAAGCATCTGCTTGCAGACCATTCATTGGAGAGCAGTCAGTGCAGACCATTTGTTGGAGAGCATCCATGGAAGAGCATTCAGTGCAGACCATTCATTTGGAGAGCATCCATTGCAGAGAATACAGAGAATATTCAGAGCATTCGTTGCAGACCATTCGTTGGAGAGCATATGCAGTTGAACAGTAGCGAACGTTATTTGCTGACCACACAGTATGACTTGCAGTTATGACATTGGCACAGTCGTAAGTGTGGATATAACATTGGCGCAGTCACATTTGGAACCTGGGAGTAGCAAATACGTTGAACTACAAGTTTAGCCATAGACGGAGAAACCGGGTGAAAATGTCAATCCCAATTAGTAACGTTAGCAACAAGGGTTTTTCTGGAGTGGAGGGAGGTGTGTAGTGTTTTGTAAAATGGCAGACATTTTGTGCACTCCAGAAAAAACTAGAATTTATTCGTAAGGCTGTTTTTAGATCACGCTCTGATAGCTGAGGAATTTAATTAGTGCATTGATGTAATGGTGATCGACAATTCCTAGAAATATTTGCTAATTACAAATGTTTCTAGATAAGAGACGTTACCTTATTGGTCAGTGCATTGATTGATCATGGCAGTTGTCAGAGAACAATAAGAAGACTGGGTAACATCAAGCAGTGTAACATAGAGAGCAGGAGAGAGCAGTTGCACAGTAGTGAGTAGCAGACAGTATGGAGTGCATCTACAGTAGAGTTACTGTTCAATTCCAGTAGGAGATAGCTGATGGCAATCGCAGTGCTTACTACGAAGAGTTCGTGTACAGCTACACTGGACTGGGGCTAAAGTAGGCCCATTGTGAACCGTTTTGTAGCAGCCAGCCTGAAAGAACATCATGGGACTTGAACTTTAGCGAACTGTAGAAATAGATCATTGCAGACCATTCGTTTGGAGAGCATCCACTTGCAGATCATTCATTGGAGAGCAGTCGGTGCAGACCATTCATTGGAGAGCAACTGTGGCAGAGCATTCAGTGCAGACCATTCGTTTGGAGAGCATCCATTGCAGAGAATACAGAGAATATTCAGAGCATTCATTGCAGACCATTCATTGGAGAGCATATGCAGTTGAACAGTAGTGAACATTATTTGCTGACTGCACAGTATGACTTGCAATTATAACATTGGCACAGTTGTAAGTGCGGATATAACACACAGTTTCAGTTTAAGTATATTTCCTCATGAATTTTATGCAAGTTTTAACTTCTTATAAAATGTGTAGCCACTAATGCTTAGAAAGTTCATATGTGGCCATTGGAGATAATCAAAATATATGGAGTGGAACAATAGCATATATGAATGCTTCTTTAAGGATATATAGAGTTTCAAAAAAATGGGAAAAAAATAATGGTTATATGGGATTTGAATGGGCATATTAAAGACATAGATGACTTGGATAACAAGAATGGTCAGATTCTAAAAAAATTTGTCAGATAATAAATTTGAGCATTGGAAATTTGTCAAATATTTATGAGAGGCAATACAGATGATTTAGAAATAATATATTTCACACAATATATTACATATTACTAGATAAAGAGGGAATTAAGTAAGGAATATTGAAGGTTTGATTGATCATAATTTCTTTATAATAGAAATTGTTAGTAATGTGATGAAAAACAATAATAAAAGTAGAAAGGTGAGTAAAAGATATGGCTGGAGAGTGAATGATAAGAATAAGTTAGAGGAAAATAAAGTAAAAGTAGAAGAAATTATGAAAGTGTTTGTTGTCGATGACTATAAGGATTGGTTTGGAAAAGTAGAAAAAGTGGCAAATAGGGTTGTAGGTGAGAGAATTAAAAAAAACAATAGAAAAGTGAGAATTAGTAAAAGTGTAAAAGAGAGGCAAAACACTTGCGGAGAATATAAATGTGCTGTTAATAACAAAGAAAAAAGGTGTTATTAGTAAATGTGAAAACAATTTAAATAAAAAAGAAATTGAATAAAAAGATAATTATAAAGAGAATGAAATTAACAATACATTAATGGAAGATATTAATAAAAGTGGAAGAGATGGAAGTAAAAAAAATTGGAAATATATTAAAAGAAGGAATATAGAGATGGGAAGAGAAATAGTATTACTGAATGATTAGGAGAAAGAGTATAGTTTTTGAGAGGAATTAGAGATAATCTTAAATAAATATGTAACGGATATAGAAAAGATATTAGATGTGAAGGACAGAATGATAGCAATCATAAAAGCACATAGTAATGGAAATATTAGTTTTACAGAAACTGAATTGAATGAAGCAGGGAGTAAGTTGCAAAGTGGAAAGGCAATAGGTTTTGATGGATGGGCAGCAGATATTTTGATGAATTTGGGAAATAGGGCAATATTATATCTATTATCCATGTTTTAATAACTTGGCACAGAAGACAGAATTTCCAGATAGCTGGAATAATACAAGAGTAAGGCTACTATTTACAGGAGAAGGTAAGGATCATAGAAAGTTAAACAATTGTAGACCGATTGCTGTAACGTCAGTATTATATGAGTTTTTGCGTATATGATGGTTGGAACAGTGACAAAATGGATGGAAGAAATTAATATAGTAAAAGAAATGGAAGAAGGTTTTACACTGAATAAGGCATATAGAAGATAAGTTTATTTGTGGTCACACAACTTATAGATATTGTAACAAAACATATTGTTATGCTCTTAAATTTTACGAGATTGCAACATATGGTGGCCGTTCGAGGGTGCCACTAAACATTTCTGCCTAGACCGTATTATAAATTTTTTTATAATAACAGTTAACTTATTTATGAACGGCAATCACCAATTGCAAACCTTAAAATTATTTTCTTTTTAACGGACCAAAAGACTACAAAATGAAAGATAAGAATTAATTATAATAACTAAAAAAAAAAACAGATCAATGCTTAAATATTATTGAAATATTTATTATACCTTTATTCTATTTGTTGGTTATTCCCTTCCCTCACATTTGTCAAATCAAACCCTCCCGATCCTTATTTTTTTCTAATCAAGATTTAACATGTATCATTCTCGAAGGAACATGCACCATCACTTTACCAATTATACAATATTTCATCAAATGTCATGATATATCTCTATGAGTGAACTCAAGGACAAATTACTATAAGAGTGCGTTTGTTAAAAATAAACGCACTCAAACCTCCTCTTTCTAATGTTAAATCTTTTACTTGTCCTTAGATCGAGTATACAATTTTTCTTATCTCTATCTATACATTATGAGAACAGCAATCATAAAAACTAAAGGTAAGTTTCATTAATAGGCCGTAACCAAAAAAAAGTTAAATAATAAAAAAAAACAATATAACGTGGGTTAATTTAAATTAGTAAGTACATCTACTTAAAGACTATATCCCTCCCTTTCTATTGCTGAAATTTTGAGATATTTGAAGTGAAGGCTTTTCTTTCTTTTTTTTTTAATATGCAAATGTCTCTTGGAAATTATAACAAAAAAAAGTCTATTTACCCTGATCGATCAGTGTAGATCCTGTGTGGGTGGAATATTTCAATCTATATTCTTCGTGGTTTGTCAGTGTCTTCCTCCAGTCCTTTCTCCTTGGCTAGCTCTCTATGTCCAACATTTACAAGGCAGTTCCAGGTGGCATTAGCAAGAGGTTCCCAAAAGGGGAAAGTTCTGTTAGCTCTAGCCGTTCAACATTTTTCTCCTTGTGGATTTTAGGTCTTTCCTATTCAACAGTCTGAGCAAAATTGAAACTTATAGATTAGATATTGACTTCGGCAGAAATCTAATTAATTTTTAAACAAAAGGAAAGTTCATAATTATAGTTTTTTCTTCCAAAGTCTCAGTTCACACCTTTAATATTCTCTTCTTTTATTTCATATTTTATTTTAAAATTTCAAAGAAACATTCCAAATAGCATAAAAATACCTTTACTGTCAAAGTTCCAACAATAGAACTAATTGCTTTCTCTTACTTTCTATCTTTAAGAATTTTTTTTTTTTTAAAGACTAAACAAAAGACAAACTTTTATCAATAAGCAAGATCTCGATCTAATTCATTTCAACTTCTTAAATCCCCATTTTAAAACTAAGTGTTAATTTATATATATATATTTTTAAAAATTATGTATTATAAAACGATATTTATATTTTAATAAAATATATGTGTGTGTTTATTTATTTCTAGTAAAATAAGTTTATTACAATGTATATATTTTATTTTTACAAAATATGTGTGTATATATATGTATGATTATGAGCTGGCAGAAAAATACCAGCTCATTGCACCCTTTCCCAACAAACAAAAAAAAAAACTTAAAAAAAAATCTCAATCATGCTGCGGAGTCTTTTTCCATTCTGTAGTGTTTGTAAAAATGGCAGACATTTTTGTGCACTCCAGAAAAACTAGAATTTATTCGTAAGGCTGTTTTTAGATCGTGCTCTGATAGCTGAGGAATTTAATTAGTGCATTGACATAATGGCGATCGACAATTCCTAGAAATATTTGATAATTACAAATGTTTCTAGATAAGAGATGTTACCTTATTGGTCAGTGCATTGATTGAGACCATTGCAGTTGTCAGAGAGCGAATAGGAGAGTGTAATATAGAGAGTGGTAGAGAGCAGTCATGCAGTAGCAAGTTGCGGACCATGCATTTGGAGAGCATCCGCTTGCAGACCATTCATTGGAGAGCAGTCAGTGCAGACCATTCGTTGGAGAGCATCTGTGGCTGAGCTTCGTTGCAGACCAATTCATTGGAGAGCTTTGTTGCAGACCAATTTGTTTGGAGAGCTTCATGGCAGACCAATTTGTTGGAGAGCTTTGTTGAAAAAGAACAGCGTGGGAATTGTATAACGTTATTTGCTGACCGCACAGTATGACTTGCAGTTATAACCTTGGCACAGTCGTAAGTGCGAATATTACAATGGCACAGTCGCATTTGGAACCTGGGAGTAGCAAATATGTTGAACTACAAGTTTAGCAGTAGATGGAGAAACTGGGTGAAAATGTCAATCCCAATTAGTAACGTTAACAACGGAAGTGAAAAGTTTGGAAATAAAACGCTTGTGCAGTCACCATTGAAGGTTACTGGTGAAAAAGTTTCGGCAGCAGAGTTAAATTGCACATTTCTTAGAGAAATTACAGGAAACGAATAGCAACAAGGGTTTTTCTGGAGTGGAGGGAGGTGTTGTAGTGTTTGTAAAAATGGCAGACATTTTTGTGCACTCCAGAAAAACTAGAATTTATTCGTAAGGCTGTTTTTAGATCACGCTCTGATAGCTGAGGAATTTGATTAGTGCATTGACGTAATGGCGATCGACAATTCCTAGAAATATTTGCTAATTACAAATGTTTCTAGATAAGAGACGTTACCTTATTGGTCAGTGCATTGATTGAGACCATTGCAGTTGTCAGAGAGCGAATAGGAGAGTGTAATATAGAGATAGAGAGCAGTCATGCAGTAGCAAGTTGCAGACCATGCGTTTGGAGACCATCACTTGCAGACCATTCACTGGAGAGCAGTTGGTGCAGACCATTCATTGGAGAGCATCCGTGGCTGAGCTTCGTTGCAGACCAATTCATTGGAGAGCTTCATTGCAGACCAATTCGTTTGGAGAGCTTCATGGCAGACCAATTTGTTGGAGAGCTTCGTTGGAAAAGAACAGCATGGGAATTGTATAACGTTATTTGCTGACCGCACAGTATGACTTGCAGTTATAACCTTGGCACAGTCGTAAGTGCGGATATTACAATAAAACGATATTTATATTTTAATAAAATATATATGTGTGTGTTTATTTATTTTTAGTAAAATAAGTTTATTACAATGTATATATTTTATTTTTACAAAATATGTGTGTATATATATGTATGATTATGACCTGGCAGAAAAATACCAGCTCATTGCACGCTTTCCCAACAAACAAAAAAAAACTTAAAAAAAAATCTCAATCATTCTGTGGAGTCTTTTTCCATTCTTTTTTAGGACTATATTTGCTCTTCCCTGCAGGTTCATTACAATTTCCCCACCTAACTTTAGAATCTTCCCCTTTTTCTGGTTCACTATACTCCATATTGCCTAATATCTCTAGTGCTTCCTCTATTGATAAACATCGGTTCTCAGCCAACCTACGCTGAACACCATCGGAAGATTATATCTTATAGTTCTTACAATCTGGAATTGATCTATCGGGTAAGCCTCCAGCACTCTAAGTTTTGCTGCCTGTCATTGAAAAAACTGGCTATAGGTTTCATTTCTATCTGCTCTATATTTTTCCCGTGATGTTTTTATACGTATAATCTCTTGTTTTTCCATGCTCCAGAAACCTCTCAGAAACATCATTTTGTATTCTTGGAATGTTTGAGGACTATAGTTCACTGCCTTCCACCATTCTCGAGCAGGACTACTTAAATGGCTCATCGCTATAATGACCTCCTTTTCATTTGACTTATGGAAATAAAAAAAAACCATTTCAGCTATCCAAATAGTAGAATGGGTTTTCTTCCCCATCGCCTTTAAATACTCTTATTTGGATAAATTTTGCTTATGCTGGCCTTTCAGATTTAGCTTCTTTCTCTACTTCATTAGGTGTCCTTTTCATTATACTTTGATTCAAATCTCTTACTTTTCTTTTTGGACTGGATTCTATTTCCCCTACAGTCTGTTCTTTCCTTTCATTTTCTATCTTTTTTTCTGTAACCTTATTACCTTTGTAACCTGTGCTTACTATATCCCCTTCATCTTTTTTTTTGCCATTTCTCTTTTCTTCTTTCTTTTTTACTTCATGTACGTCTTTTCTGAGGTCTTGGATCATTACTTTCGTTTCCTTAATTTCTTCCCTATCTTTGATTACTATTTCTTTTAGCTCAGCGATAGCTTTTAGTATTTCTTCGAACTGATAATGCTCGAGATTTTTAAATGTCACCACCGAGCTTTCTATGGTACTTTTGTCTTCACTCATTCTATTTCTTTTTTTTATTTCAAACTCAAAACTCTCCCCCATTGGACACTAACTCCTCGCCCTAACCACCCGAACCTGCCTTACTTCACTTTTACCCTAATCTAAAGCTGTTTATTTAGTTAATGAGCCCTACACATTGAGACGCCATTTTCTATAATTTTACCCGCTCCTACCCTCTGTAACAAATCATTTTGTTACGCTCTTAAATTTTATGATTGCAACATACGGTGGCCATTCGAGGGCACCACTAAACATTTCTGCCTAGACCGTATTGTAAAATTTTTTATAATAACAATTAATTTATTTACGAACGGCAATCACCAATTGCAAACCTTAAAATTATTTTCTTTTTAACGGACCAAAAGACTACAAGATGAAAGATAATAATTAATTATAATAACTAAAAAAAAAAAAATAAACAGATCGATGCTTATATATTGTTAAAATATTTATTATACCTTTATTCTATTTGTTGGTTATTCCCTTTCCTCGCATTTGTCAAATCAAACTCTCCCGATCCTTATTTTCTTTCTAATCAAGATTTAACATGTATCATTCTTGAAGGAACATGTGCCATCACTTTACCATTTATACAATATTTCATCAAATATCATGGTATATCTCTATGAGTGAACTCAAGAGCGACTTACTATAAGAGTGCGTTTGTTAAAAATAAATGCACTCAAACCTCCTCTTTCTAATGTTAAATCTTTTACTTGTCCTTAGATCAAGTATACAATTTTTCTTATCCCTATCTATACATTATAAGAACAACAATCATAGAAACTAAAGGTAAGTTTAATTAATAGGCCATAACCAAAAAAAAATTAAATAATAAAAAAAAACAATATAATGTGGGTTAATTTAAATTAGTAATTACATCTACTTAAAGACTATATCCCTCCCTTTCTATTGCTGAAACTTTGAGATATTTGAAGGGAAGGCTTTTCTTTTCTTTTTTTTAATTCTATTACGCAAATGTCTTTTGAAATTATAACAAAAAAAAGTCTATTTACCCTGATCGATCAGTGTAGATCCTGTGTGGGTGGAATATTTCAATCTATATTCTTCGTGGTTTGTCCGTGTCTTCTTCCAGTCCTTTCTCCCCTGCTAGCTCTCTATGTCCAACATTTACAAGGTAGTTCCAGGTGGCATTAGCAAGAGGTTCCCAAAAGGGGAAAGTTCTGTTAGCTCTAGCCGCTTTTTAGGTCTTTACTATTCAACAGTCTGAGCCGAATTGAAACTTATAGATTAGATATTGACTTCAGCAGAAATCTAATTAATTTTTAAACAAAAGGCAAGTCTGTAACTATAGTTTTTTCTTCCAAAGTCTCAGTTCACACCTTTAATATTCTCTTCTTTTATTTCATATTTTATTTTAAAATTCCAAAGAAACATTCCAAATAGCATAAAAATACCTTTACTGTCTAAGTCTCAACAATAGAACTAATTGCTTTCTCTTACTTTATATCTTTTAAGAATTTTTTTTTTAAAGACTAAACAAAAGACAAACTTTTATCAATAAGCAAGATCTCGATCTAATTCATTTTAACTTCTTAAACTCCCATTTTAAAACAGTGTTAATTTATATATATATTTTTTTTTAAATTATGTATTATAAAACGATATTTATATTTTAACAAAATATATACGTGCGTGTTTATTTATTTCTAATAAAATAAGTTTATTACAATGTATATATTTTATTTTTACAAAATATATGTGTGTATATATATGTATGATTATGAGCTGGCAGAAAAGTACCAGCTCAATATGAATAAGTATACAGGTTGGCAGTTATATATTGTTTTTATAGATATAGAGAATGCATATATTAGAATGAATAGAAATAGATTATGGGTCAGTTGACTAAGTTTAGGAATGTTTTGAGCTTTAGTGGATCTTACTAAGAGATTCTATGAAAATAATTATTATACATATCATTTAATATAGAATCAGTTAGAGATGAAAATGGTTTGATACTAAAGCAACGATGCCCTATGTCACCTATTTTGTTTTCGCTATATTTGGAAGAAATGGAGCAAGCAATAGAAAGACCAAGAAGAGGGGTATACATATCATTAATAGATGGTAAAGGAGTGCATTTATTATCAGATCTTTTATTTGCTGATGGTATCTTTTTGGGAACATAAAGAAAGAAGAAAATGGAAGTTTTGCTGAAGACGGACACAAGAATGAGTAAAGAGATGGGGATTAAATTTTTTTTTAAAAAAATCCAAAAATAATGATAATAAATGCTGGTAAAATGGAAGAGGTAATTTTTATTGGAGGATATAAAGTTAAATATGGTAAATATGCATAACTTTTGGGAATAGTTTTAAATAATCAGAGACATTGCTTGGATGAATAATAGAAAATATTCATAAATGAAACAAAGAAAAGAAAGAGACTGATAAATTATAAGAAATTAGCATGGTTTTCATATAATAAATATGATGTAGCAAAAATTGTATGGAAGGGAGAGACAGTAAAAATGTTAACTTATGGTAAAGATGGATTATGTGTTAGTAAACGGGTGTTAAATGCTTACAAACAGAAAGGGTACAAATAATAAAGTTGTATGAGAATAAATATAAACAAAGTGATTATAGAGAATGTAGGTTCTTGTTTTTTATGCTGGATTTGGAGAAAGATAAAGGCATTGTTATAAAGGACATGGAATGGATAAAGATATTGTTGTGGAAATGGGGTAAAGCAGGATAGAGACAATATAGGAAAAACTCAGTGTGGAGAATGGAAAGGAAAAGTAAGGTGACTAATGGGTTTTTCTTGGGCATATTGGTTGAGAGATTTCTAATTTCGGTAAAGGAGTAGCCATATCACATTTTATGCTAATATTTAAAATGGCTTAAAGTTATTCCATTTAAAGAGCTATGTAACCTATAATGTATTTATTTACTCTATATATTTTATTATTTTAAAGGAAATTTCAAATATCTGGAAAAATTAATGTAAGTAAATTTAGATTTTTATTTTTTCTATTGTTTTTATTCAACTCCTGTATCCAGTCATCATCACAGTGCAATTATAATGACAAAACTACTCTACAATTCGTGGTACCAACATTAAATAGATCTTTATAATTTTTTCTATATATGGTATGCAATAGTTGTTTCTCTCCAAACGAATTTCTTTTCTTTTCAGAGAAAATTTAATATTCTAATCAGTAAACATTTGAAGTACATTATGTCTGGAAATGTGTCAATTTCTGCAAGGATTTGAATTAAACATTTCAATTTTTTGTTCACCATTCAATCCGTAATTATTTTTCTAATATTTATGTTGTGAATAAATTAATAATTTATTTGCACTTTTATTGCCAACAACATGCTTTTATTTGTTGACGCCCTGCGCAATCAGAGCTACAAACGTGATCTTTAAATATTAATTGTGATAGCTCAAATATAGATAGTGAGCTATATGTAAATTAACATAACTTCCATTAATAAATGAAAAAATACAGAAAGATCCACCTATACATTAGTTTGGATGTATAAAAGTATTCAATATGTTGATATGTAAAAAAATGTTTATGGCTTTATTGCTCCAGGAAATCATAAGAAATTCAAGCGTCAAAACAACAAACACCAGAATTGATCCTGGAACTTCTCAATCCCTAGTGGATACTCTACCAACTGAGCCATACTGCACATATTTGATAGAGAATACGATTTTTGTCCTTCAGGATCGAATCTGGTACTCACAGGTATGGTGGTTGAACTTCCTACCAACTCCGAACCAATAAAGCCACATGTCTTTTTTTAATGATGCGTTAAAATGCAAAACGTAAATTTATGAATTCTATATATTAAGGTAATTTCAGGACAATTGTAAGTTATTATGAAATCACTATAAATAATCGGAGGGAAAGACTGTGATCATATTTAACAATCCCTGAATATTAAAAAAATCAACAGTAATTGCGATAGCTCAAATATCGATAAAATTTATGCTGAAATTGCTTAAAGCTCGTAGAGAATTATAAGTAAACAAATACAGCTCTTTGAGAAACTTGTATTTAGCTTGAATCATATACTGTATAAGCATTTAGCGTTATAATTTTGGGATAACCTTAAGCTATTCTGAAATTCCTATAAATAATCAGAAAGAAAGTCTGTGGCTCGCATTTAAAATCCTTGAATATTAAGTGATCTCTTTATAGCCTTGAGTTTTTTTCTTTGTTTATAAAGTGACTTTCATAATGTCAATCTAGCCATTGCCTATAGGTCAGCAATACATTAATATAATATTTAAATCCTTAAAGTTATTTGCAGACACATATCTAATTAAAATTTCGATAAACTTTATATTTCTTACAATGAGCTAATATTTTTGAAGTTAGGAATTGGAGGTCAACGAAGTCTGGTTTCTCTGTAACAAATATCATTAACTAAATATGTTGTCAGAACTATGATGAGTAGATTTGCAGTACTACGATCATTTTGTTTATAAACATTTATTTCATTTTTAGTCTATAGCCATTTGTCTTTCAAATTTCTTTGATGCCATTTCACTTTTTATAATTAACAGTATATTTTATTGCTTCCTAAAATATTTTATACATTGTTATTCGCTATTAAAATTTTGTTGTTTCTTTTCTGTCTTTTTACTTATGCATTTTTCTTTTCTTTCTACTAAATACATTTTCTATTTTTAATTTATTTCTTTTGATTGAATTTTAAAGATAATCACTTTTTGGCTACTTCCCTAAATTTAGCACATTACTGACTTCTATTTTATTTTCTAATGTGGTTTAAATTTAGTTTATGATTTATATAACATGTTAAATAAGATATTCACTTCTTCTTTTATTAGAAATTATTCTATGTGATAATAAAAGCATCACATGATCACCATTTCCGTGCTTACACTTGTTGTTAATAACATTACCAAATTATCCATATTGTAGTTCCATTAAATTCACAACCTTTCCTGCATTCATTGATTACAAAGGCTTGCACTTGGTGTCACTAATGTATGGAGAGTTTGGTACTCTTATTAACAGCATGTGTAAGCACATGAAATGGTGATCATGTGATATTTTGATGGTTTTATACTTATCCTGCCCATACGATAATAGTAAGGGTGATTTTTGAAAAACCAAAATGTATGAATGCTGAACTGAGTTCAGATCTATATGACAATACAAGCAAATAAGCCTGGGTTGGAAACATGGCATTTTCATTTGAGCTCCTAGATTTAGAGTTAACTAAATAGGTAAAAGCTGGCTGCTGGAGGGCTGCATTGGATCCTAACTTTTAGGTGAGTGCTCTCAAGCCCAAGGCTTCTCTCTGAAGAAAGTTGCAAGCTAGAAACTATGGTGAGAATAGGCACTAAATAGGAATTTTATGCACAAACATTCCTGCATTCATTAATTATAAAGGCTTCCAATTGGTGTTACTACTGTATGGAGAGTTTGATAGTCTTATTACTCTATATAATGTAAAAATGAATTCTTCTTCAGATAAAATGTTAATATTAATCTAAACATAAAGTGAATTTAGTCTGTCAGCCAAATTAAAACATAGTATTAATAATTATTAAATTAATAGGAAATTATATAAAGATGTCTAGTGAATCTCCCTTTTAAAAACCGTCTTTAAATAATAAAATGCAAATTAATACCTGTTATCATTAAATTAGCATATGTCAATGTCTATGTAATTATCGAAATCAACTATTTTGCTCTCAGATAAAAAATAATTAATTTTCTACTGACCAACAGCAAGAACCATTCAGCATAAGCAAATTTACATACTGCCTTTGAATTAAATATTAGATTCTTTAACTTCTATTTTTCAGTTTTATAAATATATTAAAGTTTTCCTTATACAAATCGTCAATGCCTTCAAATATTACAATCTTTATCCATTTTGTATTAAAATACATTTAAACACAATTAGTATAGAAGTTACAAATTATTAATATACAACTAGCAAATTATTAACCGAACTCACATATTATTAATATAGAAGTCGCAAATTATTAAAATTTTCATTATATATATATATATACTTTTTTGGTGAAAATTTGTCTATTTATATATATATATTATTTTGGTGCATTTTTTTGTTTTCTATAACTTGTTTTTCATTTACTTTTGTTAATGTTTCATTAATGTGTATTTTTGTTCTCTTATTTTGAGGTTTTTTTAATTTAACCATTCTTTAGCATATTAATATCTTTAAATTCAATTTTTAAGATAGGATCTAACTTTTAACAAATTCTTTTCTTTTTTACTGTTTAAATAATAGTTATATTTATATTATCAAGCTCTTTTATATACAATTTATTTTTAATTATATTATGCTTTGGCAGCCTGTAAGTAGAAGAGTGGGCTTAGATGTTGAGATTAACGCAGATTTCAATCTGCTGACGTTGCTTTTAACAAAATAAAAGATACTGTATTTCATCATAGAAAACTAATTATTGTAATCAAGATAGCTATATATAAATCTGTTGATTTTATCTAATTTATTATATGGATGTGAAACTTGAACGTCCTATTGACACAATATAAAGGCATTAGAAAAATTTCTTTTAAGGATGCTCGATAAATACGGTAAAAAGATTGTAAAACCAGTCAATATGTTCTTCAGCTTATAAGATGTAAAACTATTGAGTCCATTATTGTAAAATCATATCTGCATTAGATCACCCATGTAAAACAAACCAACAGTAAAAGATTTTCTAAAAGGTTGCTTTATGGTGAACTTGTACATGGGTTTCATTGATGAAGTACATCCTCATTACATTGTAAGGATTTTATATATATATATATATATATATATATATATATATATATATATACACACACAAACAAAAGAGTGTAATGACAATTGTGTCCATTGGGAAGACATGGCAGAAAATAGAATACATTGAAGAGTTACAATTAGATAAGGCTTTGAAGTATTTCATAAGTAAAAAGTTTCTGCAAAACAAACTAAAAGACAACTTTGTAAAATAACAAGAAAATAGAAAATTGGTTCAGCATGTTCAATATGTGGACATTTCTGTTTCACTGACTGATTTGTATAGTCACTGCAAAACTTATTTTAAGAGTAGAATTTTTTCTCTCTTTTTTTTTTTGTTTTTGAACTTTGAATGGCCATATTTTTATTTTAATGACTTTATTATTTGTTTTTATTATATTGCATATTTCAAAAGTATTTTATTTTTTTTAAAGCTTGTTATTTTTATTTCAATACAGATTATTTAAATATGTGTAAATAAATTAATTTAATTGATATAGTTTGTGGACAAAATAAATATTCTATTATTAAATTAATTTGGACACTCCATAATTTTATTTAAAATTTCATATAAAAAACAAAATTGTATTTCAAGGAATATTTTTTTTGTTTTTTAATGTACTAATCATCAAATTAAATAAGTTTTTAAATCCTTATATATAAAATCCTTATTTTGTCTGTTGTCTGAATATATGTTTGTCTGTAACACTGCCATGCATTAAATTCACATTCAATTAAAGAAAATTGTTAACTTTGTCCATACCACTATAGTAAATCTTCCATTAAGATAATTTTTTTACAAAACATTTTATGCAAAGAAAGTAGTTGTTTCTTTATATTTAAGAAGTTTAATTTGAATGTGAGCATTTTATTCAATGCAAGTAATTCCACAAAGCAAAACAAAATGTTAAAGCAACCAACTAAAAAAAACTATTACAAAAAACAACAGCCTCTTGATAGGCTGTGTATAGTCTTGTGTGTGTGTATATATATATATATATATATATATATATATATATATATATATATATATATATATATATATATAAAACACATTCAAATTATCCTTCACAATGTTAAGGTATTTCATAGCATCTTCTATGAATAAAGGTATCAACTTCAAACAGCTAAATTCCAAAGTATTCACCCTTTTGAATCTAGTGCTGCAAATATTATGAAGGCTGATGTGAATGTTTTCTATATTTTCAGCTAGTAGTATGTATTATGAAATTCTAGTCTCTCTTTGTACACATGAGTTAAACATGTTTGTTTACTAGTTATTTAAGATTGCTGCTAATTTAATATCTGTGCTCTTTGTTTTAATTGATATGAATTTCAGTATATAACATCATTTGCAGCAATAGAATCAAGACAATATCTTTTTGAATTCAGCTGTTTGAGATTTAGAATTTACATTTATTCACATAGGGTGTTGCTGAATACCTTCAATGTCTAATCGGTGATTTGAATGTTTTCTATCTATTTTCAGTTAGCAGTGTGCATTATATAGATAGATAGATAGATAGATAGATAGATAGATAGATAGATAGATAGATAGATAGATAGATAGATAGATAGATAGATAGATAGATAGATAGATAGATAGATAGGTAGGTAGGTAGGTAGGTAGGTAGGTAGGTAGGTAGGTAGGTAGGTAGGTAGGTAGGTAGGTAGGTAGGTAGGTAGGTAGGTAGGTAGGTAGGTAGGTAGGTAGGTAGGTAGGTAGGTAGGTAGGTAGGTAGGTAGGTAGGTAGGTAGATAGATAGATAGATAGATAGATAGATGGATAGGTAGATGGATAGATGGATGGATAGATGGATAGATGGATGGATAAATGATAGATAGATAGATAGATAGATAGATAGATAGATAGATAGATAGATAGATAGATAGATAGATAGATAGATAGATAGATAGATAGATAGATAGATAGATAGATAGATAGATAGATAGATAGATAGATAGATAGATAGATAGATAGATAGATAGATAGATAGATATTTTAGGATATTGCATTCAAACCCTACATAAAAAATTCCCAAATACCTCACAATGTTGGAGAAATATCTTTTTATTCAACTCATTTTATTAATCAAAAAAAGACAATCTATATTTTAAATATCTATTAAAATTTTAAAGTACATCTAAATAGTTGTCTGTAGACACAAACTATTTGATTAATTATTTTTCTGATTTTGATTATTAACCCCCTTTAAAATTAATTTCTACTTAATAGATTCTAATATTCCTTCTTTAATAATACTTTACTTCTAATAGTTTTACTAATTTATTTTTTGAATTTTAAGTTATAGCTTTTTAAGTCATTCAGATTATTTTTAATAGGCAGGTTTTGAATGTCTGAATATGGATGAGTATGTGCCTGCATTTACAGACATAGACCTAAAACATTTATAGACACATTTTGATAATAGAAAAGGTTTTATTAAAATCATTTTATAATTTCTTTATAAAAAGTTATATTGTTTAAAAACAGTTATCTATTATTTAGGATCAATTTGTTTTATTATTTCTGGAAGAATTATAGTTTCACTCAACCTTTTCTGACTGAGATCAAGGGTTAATAAGAGAGAAGATTAAGGTCAAATTTTAGACTTGAATAAAGGGGGCTGCTATTAAAATTTGATAGAATCCAGATCAGTCAACAGTTCAATTACCAAGAAATTATATCATTTTGGATTTCTTACCAATAATAAATTTTTAAAAAATTATTAATTTTGAAAAGATTTTGATCAGATGATTTAATTAATGGAAGCCATGTGTTTTGGTAACAAAAATATGTGAGATCATGAGACAGACTAACTTATATAAAAGCTGACAATAAGTCTGTTAAAGAGGGCAAAAAAGGAAAAAGAAAAACTGAATTGCTTTGGAGAAATCAGACTTTGTTTTTAAAGGTTTCTACATCAATATGGTGGGATAGAAAGTATTTTGTTCTGTGCTCCTACCATCCAAGAGGAAATCGATGCACATCACAATAGTTTAAATCTAAAGTATTAAAACATTTTATAACTGATTGCCAAATAAGAAAAAAGAAACTAATTGCTCACCTGCACTGATAAATTCAAATGGAGCTAAGAAATAAAATGCTGAAATTTGTGAACCTGTGCTACTTTATTTACACCATTTGTTGAGTTTAAACCAAAGCAAAATGCTAAAATATATGGAAAGTAGAAATATCCATCTGTCTATTAAAAGTAATTATAGTTAAAAGAAATGAAGACACTATTCTAGTGCCAAATGATCTCTATAGAAGCAAGTGATTTCACCAGCATTGCAGTAAAGAATGGCAAGCCCAAGCCAGAATAGGACTGTTTCAGTAAACCACTGTAATTGGTAAATATACATGCATTACATATTGGTGTGTGATTGCTGTCAAATTTTAAACTTTCAACAAGCTGACTTTAAAATTGGTGGACTCTTTGAAACTGTCTGAGCCTCAAAGTAAAAGAACTGGTAATATTAATTTTAATTATTTTTATCAGTATCCATTAACAAATCTTTTTAATAATAAATCGAATTATCTCTCTCTTTAAATCTTTGAATCTTAGAATGAAAATCAATTATAGAAGATTTTCAGTATTAATAACTATTGCATTATTGATTAATTGTGTGCTCTTACATTATTACATGTAACCATTTATGTGTGTATTTTATTTTTATAAAATGTGTTTATTGTATATTGATTCAAATATTATGAAATGTTGATTTATATTATATGTCAAAAGTGTTTACTAGTTTTTCATGCATAATGCGAATTGACACATACACACACATGCAATAATATAATTATGCTTACATATATATTGTTTGAGCATGACTGTTAAAAATCAGTAGAAATTTAGCATTAGAAGAGATGAATTTTTAAAATAATTAATGAATTAGATTGGTTAAAAGTCAGATAGGTAATTTGAAGCATTTCTCTAAATGCTCTAATCTCTATAATCTGACTAACCTTTCTTTACTCATTTTTCTTTTTAATATTATGTTTAAATTTATAAAGATAAAAATATATGTTATATGCAATAGGCAAGTATGTGCATGCACAGACTATTTACTTTTTTTAATGAAATGGTTTTTTAGGATAGAAAAAAATTTATTTATTCACTATAGAAATTGATGCACACACATTACACTATAATACAAACATTGAATATGTGTCTTTAAGGAAAAGGGAAAACATCTTCGGTATAATTAATATTACTATTTAAATGTAAACAATTTATCATTAATAATTATATAAATGTTTATCTGTATTATTAATGATTAGTCAGTAATAAATTTTAATTTGTTTTTATTAAAAGAGGCTATATCTTTCTTAAGAGTTATTCATTGCCTTGTTAATTATGATCATCATCATCACTGACGAATATCAATTCTTAAGTCATAATTTAAATATGATATTTTAGGTAAATAATT
Source organism: Epiperipatus broadwayi (assembly GCA_028023455.1). NCBI lineage: Eukaryota > Metazoa > Onychophora > Udeonychophora > Euonychophora > Peripatidae > Epiperipatus > Epiperipatus broadwayi. The sequence goes on along the minus strand of JAQFVV010012480.1, from coordinate 678,565 downwards.
ATAGGTTTTCTAAAAGATGAAATTTTATGTTGAGTTATTTCTAAAGCTGTGGCTGGCCATGTATCATTATAATCATCACCTCATTAATCAATAGTCTAAATAGTATTTAAGGGCCATATGAATAATGGTTTTCACTGTATTTATTATTTGTGAGCCATCATTAGAGATAATGACTACCATCATACTTAAAACTGAGCTAATAATCCCTGTGAGACTATTAAATGTGGATTTATGATATTAAAATCATATAATTTTACTTGCACAACTAAAGTATGAGGATGTTGGTTTTTATTTCCCCTTCATACAAGTGCATGTGTTATAAATAATGTACCAATCGGGTTTGAACCTGGTACACCTATAAATAAGTATATGAGATAATTTTATCTGGGTTTAGACAACCTAGTGGCACCCAGGTAAAACACATACACATAAGTAAATCTAAATAAAAGATAAATGTTAGATTTTTTTTTTCAGCTTGATAATATTTAATATTTAATTTATTGATATTTTTAATTAGTTACAAATAACACATGCGACTATGAGTTGAATGGTGTTTTATATATGTGGAAAGAGGAAAAAAGATGATTCTTTGTTGAAAGAATCTATTATTAAAAATAAAGATAATCTCACTATCATTACTGATATAGTTACGATGACTGTATTATTTATATAGTTACAATATATATATTTATATAGTTACAATATATATATATATATATATATAACACAATCAAAATGCTTTAAAATACACTCTACAAAATTCAATATGCCTATATAAAATAAATAACTGTATCTTAACTATAGCCAGCTTATGAAAGTTTACACCATTTTGAGTAGCAATTAAATGTTTAAATGCTATTCAAGATGGCTTAAATTATCTTAAGTTGGCTATAGTTAATATTCAGTTATTTACTTTATATAAGTATATTGAGTTTTGTAGAGTATATTCTAGAGAATGGCTAGTTTGTAGCAGTTTATACCATCTTTCCAATTCAAAATGTTCTGATATCCAATGAAAATCAGGAAAAAAGAAGAGGTGAATTGAAATTTGTATCAATTATAAATTTACTTTGATTGTAAACTATTTTAAGCCAAAATATTAATTTTAAAAGAAAATAAAATGTAGAATATTTGTAAAATTATTATCTAATTAAGAAAAAATGAATTGTTTTTATTGTAAATCAGTAAACCAATTGGATAAGTAATGCTGTGATTAAAAAAGGTTACTTAAAAAAATTGTAAAAATGATTGACATGGGTGAATCTCAGGACAATGGTTGGACAAAGATCATAATGCTAATAAATTGTTAGTACTTCAGTTATTATGTACTTGTTGGTTTTGATGTCATGTTGATGATATTACCTACTGAATTTTGCAGTATCTGTCATCATGGACTTCTAGTTTTGTGGGTCAAGCAGTATATAGAAATCTATGTGGACATCTTACATGATGACTTGCTACATTCAAGAAGGGTAATTTAATCTTACCCCATGCAGTTCCTATAAATTATTGATAGTCTAAAATGTGACTAAAACTCTGACCTGATATTGCTGAGTTATCTACCTGTTCTAGGTTCAAGAATATTTCTAGACATGCAGATGAAGAAGATATCCACTGTCTCAGAAAAACAAATTACTAGGGAATAATAATGTAATGCAAGAATACTGTTTCTGAGTTCATGCCTTGCTAATGAAAAAATTAAAGACCTCTTAGAAACTCTAAGCACCATCATAAGAGAAAAAGAAAGAGTTATCACCTCAAGAAAAGTCTTAACCAAAACTTAGGTAAAAATGTAAGGCAAAAACTAAATCAAAGTCTAGATTTAAACTGAAACAAAAGAGTTAAGATTAATATTTTCCTTACAAAACCTGGTTAAAATGTAGAAAATATGTAAACTATTATTTCTTTATTTAAGACTAAATTCTGTTTAAAATAATTTTGTAAATAGTTCAAGTTTTATTATATTTTTTTCATTATTATATTTTGTAGGTTCTGTGTGTATTTTCATTTCACCAGAAAATATGCTATAATATGTAAATAAATATGTTATTTGCTTGTCAATTTGACCTGAATTATCTTCTCTCTGAATCTCTCAGTGTATAAAATTTAGTCCCAAAAATGTTGTCAATTAGATAGTCTTGTTTCAAAGATTCAATATCCAATCACTATTGAGATGAGTTTCTTATGTTCAATTGAGTTATCCCATGAAATAAGCACTAGAAGCATTTAAAATCTTCTCATATGGATGTTCCAGTTAATTCTTTGAATGACCCATGAATGCAAACTCAGTATAAGCTAGAGTATCCACAGAATTATTTTCTTTTAATAGGCAAAGAGTGGGTGTAATGATCTTAAAAGATAGCTATGGTATGTATCTTCATAGATAGTACCTGGTCTGACCATTAGTTAATATATTTATTGTATTCCCCTCTTTGCTCATGTAATGGTATATATAACATTTAGCTGGTCTAAATTATATAATAAAAAAATTCCAAGACCATTGTAATATATATATATACATATATTTATATATTGTACTGGGTTCGAATATAGGTCATCAAAACACCGGCCTCTAAGGCAGAGAAGAACATACTCAGAGAGTAGGTATGCCCAAATGATAGCTATAAAATAGCTGTTGAATTCAACACCACATTCAAAGCACTTTTTTTTGTTTGTGTATAAACATGGGCGCCAGCTATCTATGCAAGAATGAATAAATAATGCACTTTGAGCAATGGCCCCTAACTCAACACCTAAATATCCATGACTAGCTCAGCTATTTGTAATCACTAACAGATTATACATAATTAGTGGTGAAAGAATTGATAAAAGATTTGTAAAAGAATTGATAAAAAGAATTAGCTGACAAATAAAGTTTAAGTTTTAAGACAATTTATTAACTAACATTAATTTACTAAATTTAAACATCTTTATAATTTTTTAACTAATATAACACACGCACATTTTAAATTAATACACTATAATATATATCTTATGAAAAGGCATAAATAATGTTTGACATTTATAAAATCATATAGATTCACAAACAGGCACATCAATAGTTCATTTTATGCATGATTATAGAGTTCAAATTACTTGTCTCTGGAGGCTTTACAAATTAATGCAATGCAATGGCTATTACAGTATAAACAAAAATAAGAAAATGTTTTACCTAGGATTTTGAACGTAGATTTAGAACTTTGTTTTCTTTGGTTACTGCTTTAGGTGAGAATATTTCCATTATGAATACTTCCAGTCGGCTGGGACGTTTCCTTGATGAGTTTCATTATTCTTCATGATTATTATTATTAGAGACAATTAGATATTGACAGAGATTTTTAAGTTGTTATGCTGACATTATTTCACAGGCAGATCTTGCTGTTTTCATCGGACATCAGACTGTGGAGAAACGTGTGTTCCCAAAAGCTACTCAGCACTGCATTTCGTTTCTGGATATAATTAACTCAACTGATTGTCCTCACTTGACTTAACTGACTCAATTAATTTCTGAACTCAACTGATTATCCGATAAAATTTTACTATTTATACCTGTAAAGTGTTTTTCTTTTCGATATCCTCCAGCAATATCTGTTGTCGAAATTTCATTGATAATCCTTTGACAGATTGTTTAATTAGTAATAGCTTTGCAGAAGTGTTGTTTTATATTTTTAATTAATAGCCATTGCCATGTTTTTAATGACAATCTTCTTTAACTTTCATTTATTTATAATAACATTTATTACGCATACATTTATTCTATTATTGAAAATCGCACATATATATGCACATATATTACTAGTTTTAAGATTATTTTTTCTTTAATTTGAATGAAAAGAGATTTGTATTTTTTTTTTAAACTTTAAATTATTTATATTTTATGAATACTAATAAGAAAACTGTTTACTTCCTTTTATAAAACTTTTACTTTGACTTTTTCTAACGAAACACCCCTCTCCTTTTCTTATTAATTAATTGTAGCTTTTTATTTCAAAACTAACAATGGAAAACTATTTGATTCATATGTTTTTTGAAAACAAACTGTAATAAACTCTTAAACTTTTAATTTTACTTTTGACAGCAAACTCATTTTGTTTACTTAAAGAAACCTGTTAGATTTTTATAACTTATTCATTATTTAATAATTTTTTAGGCAAAATCATCATGTTCCAATTTCAATATTGGTACATTACACCGCCCTGCCTTTGAGAATAAAATGCATCTATTTTTGACCATTTTATCTCTGACAACATTAAATCTTAATTTATTATTCTTTCTAAGTTTGCTTTTTGATATCTTTTACTTTACATACCAAGGGCAATCTCCAATGATACTTTTCTTCTTTCTATGCTGGCAACATTGTTTACAATGTTATGAGTTCTGGATATTGACCATGAGGACAAACTAATTTTGTCACACAGGGATCTGCAGATTCTCTTGATAGGACTTTGACTAAAAAGAAGTCACTGCGAATGGCAGGAATTTTCAACTGTCCATTTCCGACTTACGCTTTGGAAAACAAGGTATGAGATATGGGGATTCTCCTCTGAAAAAGATACTTATGACTTACTCTGGTTGTTGCCAGTGCACATTTTAAAAGAGGAATGATCCTGGCTAATCTGTTATGGGTACTAAAATTTATCCAGTCGACAGCTTTAAACTTATCCTTATCTAAACTTATTTTAATACTACCCTCTTCCCTTAATTTCGAACCCTGATACTTTTAATATAACTTAGATTGTTTATATTATTAACCTTACAATATTATTTTTTTAAAATTTATACGAACATTATCTTAAACATATTTATTTATATTACAATATTATTTTAACCCATTACTTTAACTTATGTATTAACGTGCGTATATTCAGAAAACTATTTTATTTTACTGCTCTTTATTATTATACAAAGATTTTATTGGACTTGATTACTTTAAACCATTTATTTATTTCCTTTTATTAACCTGCATATATTCAAAACTATTTTATTTTAACGTGTGTGTACTCAGAAAAAAAAACTGTTTTACTTTATTGAGATTCATTATTATACAAATATCTATTTGACTAACTTAATTTTTATTCTAGAAATTTTGTTATCTTTTCATTTATTTAAACCTATAACTTTACTTTTACATCATTAATTTGACCCATTTATTTAACTTGATTTTATTGATTTTTTTATTTATTTGAATTGTTTATTTACAAGCATTTCCTTATTTAATATGTGCATGGAGAAAAAAAAAATCTTTTACTTTACGAAGCCTCTGTTATTATTTGACAAAACAATCCATCATTTTAAATAGTGAAATTTTAATTCAGGCTTTTCACCTATGTCAAAATAATTATATTAAACTCATAGTCCATTTCCGGTCATTATTTCTGTTTACTTTAATATTCCGACCCTTAACTAACTTTTAAACTATGTCAGGCGGTTTCTTTTTTTTACATACTAACTCTATAATATAAACTAACTTTCCTCTCTTATCTATCCTGCTTTTATAATTTATTACTTTATTTCTTTCTTTTTCCATTCTATTTTCAACTTTTTAAGTCAGAAAATCTTGATACCTAGCACAACTCCATAGTACTTCAATATTAGAATATTTTTTTCTACACTTTCTTTTTGTTTTAAGTCTCCATCTAAAATGAATATGAATGTTTACTTTAACCTTTTTATTTTTATTTTCTATCTTGATTAATTTTATTTCCAAGCTACTATGCTTAACACTATCTTCTGCCTTTTGATCTCCATAAGTTTCTACTTTATCTGTTATCTCACATCTTATATCTCTTACTTCTGCTCTTAGTTCCTTAATTTCTCCTTTAACCTGACTAATTTCTTCCTTCAATTCTGCTTTGAGTTCTAACTGGCTTTGCTCAAGTTTCTGATACAATTCTTTTTTGAGGTCTTGCTGACTTTGCTCAAATTTTTGCATCATATTCATTATCCTCTGCATCTCAGCTATATCTTCCTTTTCCACTAACTGGGGATTTTTAAAATATATGTGCACCCATGTTTTTATATTCTCATGTTCCTTTTCTAATGCCTCTACTCTTTTTATTAATCCCTCTAGCTCTATATCTTTTCCCATTTTGAAACCATATATTTTATTTTTTTTATTTTTTTTCAAACTAGCGCTTACGTTAAACTAAATTTACTATATGACTTATTTATTTATTTCTTACTAAAATGGAAACACATGCTGACCACCCCTTTTGTCCATTTTTCTACCCAATCTTAATGCTTTAACTCCGCCCAAACATCTAACTGTCTCTGATTTAACATAATGATTTATTTTAAATAATGTAAATAGCATAAATCTCTTTTCATTTAAAGAAAAAAAGTTTTCGGTCAATTCTTTTTTTAAAATTAAAACACTTTTACATACGTAATTTAGCTTTTGTATAACAAATTTTCGAACAAGAAACAAAGTATTTAATTACTATTGTTTCTTAGGTCCAGCCCCAAGTTGGGTAAAGCCATTTGTACCAGGTTCGAATATAGGTCATCGAAACACCGGCCTCTTAGGCAGATAAGAACATACTTGGAGAGTATGTTGCCCAAACGATAGCTATAAAATATATATATAACTAGCGTTACATTTCCAGGACATAACTTCTTGGCTGTTGAGTTCAACAGCATGTTCAAAGCACTTTTTTGTTTGTGTATAAACACGAGCGCCAGCTATCTATTCAAGAATAAATAAATAACGCACTTTGAGCAATGGCCCCTAACTCAATGCCTAAATATCCACAACTAGCTCAGCTATTTGTAATCACTAACAGATTATACATAATTAGTGGTGAAAGAATTGATAAAAGATTTGTAAAAAATTGATAAAAAGAATTGGCTGACAAATAAAGTTTAAGTTTTAAGACAATTTATTAACTAACATTAATTTACTAAATTTAAACATCTTTATAATTTTCTAACTAATATAACACACACACATTTCAAATTAATACACTATAATATATATCTTATGAAAAGGCATAAATAATGTTTGACATTTATAAAATCATATACATTCACAAACACGCACATCAATAGTTCATTTTATGCATGATTATAGAGTTCAAATCACTTGTCTCTGGAGGCTTTACGAATTAATGCAATGCAATGGCTATTACAGTATAAATGAAAATAAGCAAATGTTTTACCTAGGATTTTGAATGTAGATTTAGAACTTTGTTTTCTTTGGTTACTGCTTTAGGTGAGAATATTTCTATTATGAATACTTCCAGCCACTGGGACATTTTCTTGATGAGTTTCATTATTCTTCATGATTATTATTATTGGAGACAATTAGATATTGATGGAGATTTCTAAGTTGTTATGCTGACATTATTTCATGGGCAGATCTTGCTGTTTTCATCGGACATCAGACTGTGGAGAAAATGTGTGTTCCCAAAAGCTACTCAGCACTGCATTTTGTTTCTGGATATAATTAACTCAACTGATTGTCCTCTCTTGACTTAACTGACTCAATTAATTTCTGAACTCAACTGATTATCTGATAAAATTTTACTATTTATACCTGCGAAGTTTTTTTTTCAATATCCTCCGGCAATATCTGTTGTCAAAATTTCATTGATAATCCTTTGACAGATTGTTTAATTAGTAATAGCCATGCAGAAGTGTTGTTTTATATTTTTAATTAATAGCCATTGCCGTGTTTTTTAATGATAATCTTCTTTAACTTTCATTTATTTATAATAACATTTATTACGCATACATTTATTCTATTATTGACAATCGCACATATATACGCACATATATTACTAGTTTTAAGATTATTTTTTCTTTAATTCGAATGAAAAGAGATTTGTATTTTTTTTTAAACTTTAAATTATGTATATTTTATGAATACTAATAAGAAAACTGTTTACTTCCTTTTATAAAACTTTTACTTTGACTTTTTCTAACAAAACACCCCTCTCCCCTTCTGATTAATTAATTGTAGCTTTTTATTTCAAAACTAATGATGGAAAACTATTTGATTCATATCTTTTTCGAAAACAAACTGTAATAAACTCTTAAACTTTTAATTTTACTTTTGACAGCAAACTGATTTTGTTTACTTAAAGAAACCTTTTAGATTTTTATAACATTTATTATTTAATAATTTTTTAGCCAAAATCATCATGTGCCAATTTTAATATTGGTACAATACATATATATATATATATATTTAAATACTTCAATATATATATATATATATATATAATATTTAAATACTTCAATATTCTCTATACTAAACTTAATATAATTATAAGGCACTTAAACTCAGACTTTCAAACTTCCCACAGCTATACAATCTATATTGTACCACGTAATCACATTTTCACATGTATGTGGTCATGTGCATAGGTTGTATAAGATGGACTGAATAGCTGTAGGCAGTTTGAAAGTCTGAGTTCTAGTCTCATATATATGAGAAGACAGAGAGGGATTATTTTCTCCCCATTAATTTTCATTAAGCTCTATAAAAAAAATCCAACAATAAGATTTAATCCTTTGTAGAAATAAATGGTGGTTAGCCCTTTTAAAAAGTGTAAAAATTATTTACTTACTATTTTTAAGGGGAAAATCACAAACGTGTAATTAAGTAGGGGATTTAATTAAAATAAAACATTAAAGCCAGTGAAAGCTATTAATTTTGCTAGTAATTATTGAACTACAGTTTATTTATATTTATTTGGTAAAAAAGTGAATAAGTGAAGGGTTTTGTTGCTTGAGCATTCATAAGACATTTGAGCAACAGAAGTGTCAGAAACGGATGCTCTATCATTGCATTAAATCATTCGAGATAAAACGCAAATGCCTTTAATGCCAAGGAATTCATAAAAAGTTTACAAACCAGAAGCATCAGAACGGGAATTCAAGAATATTTACATTCCAGACTCTGACAATCTATCATTGTGTTAGATATGCAGGGCTTTATATTTATTTTCAAATGTGCGTATAATAATGTATTGTCTTTATTCTTTTTAATGCATATTGATTTAGTATTTAATGAAAATTATTAATTAAATAAATCATAATCTTTCTTTAAATAATAAAATCAAACGGTCATGAAAATTTTAAAAAAAATAGATTGGATTATCATCAGTATTATCATTTTCATTCATTATCAATCCATTACAAGATGAAGGTCTCTGCATTTTCAATCTATCTTCTCTGATCTCTAGTTTCTCTTATCCACATTACCCCTGCACACTTTCTTATTTTTTATCCATTCATTTCTTTCTAGATCTTTTACAATCTCTTGGAATCCAGTATATAATTTCAATTGTCTATCTCTTCTAGTAATGTGTCCAGCCCTACTACAATTCAGTTGGCTGAATTCTTTCAATAATGTCAATAATGCCTGTTTATTCACTCACCTATGTGCTTTGTTTTCATTCTCTTTTTTGTACTTTTAAAATGCATCTGTCCATACTTCTTTGAATGTCTAAAGGCTCGGTACATTAAATGTAATAAGATATAGTAATAAATATTTGTATTTTGACACCAAACCATCACTGTTATTATATTAATAGCAATCAAATGGTTATTTGCATAATTTATTAGCACTTCTCCCAAAAACTAACAACGTAAAGTTGTTCATTAAATGCTTGAGTGATTTGGCAAATTTAAGTAGTATAACAGTTGTAGTAAAATATATTGAATGTGATAGTTGGAAGCGTCAATTCTCACACTTATTTACATATAGTAGAAGAAGTGTTGATTCATTACTATTTTATATGACGCATCTTTGCGATTTCATCTAACTGATAGATGTTTCTACATTGTAAAGAATTACTTTAGACAATCTGATATATAAATAACTATTTACCAATAAATTTATTATTGATTTTAAAAGCAAGATTAAATATATTAATTGCAATAAATATCTTTTCTCATGAAAATGCCAACATTTTTTTAGTTATTTAAGACATATCATTTCTGTAGCCACATATTGCATTAAAATATATAAAAGTCTGATACAACAGTGTAATTCTCATAGAAGTCTTGAGCAAATATTATCAACAGTTGATATTTATATGGATGCACACCCATAAGTTTATGGTAATGCAATGCCTCTACTGGGTTTAAATTTTTTATTTTACCACAAAGACTTCAAACACATGAATAAAGACATAAAAATGTGTGATTCCAAAAATGTTTTAGATTATACATATAAATGGAGGGATTTGAGCTCAGAATTTTTCAGTCTATTAATAGTGGACACTATCTCAAGAAACTGATACACATGACCACACATATGCAAAAGTACATGATTCCCAGTATATGTATTTTATGCAAAACCATCACTCATCAGTTGGGCCAAATCATAATCTCCACACATATTCTTTGACTAATATTAAGATAGCAATTCCTCACACTTTAATGGACAGACTTCAATCTTTTCACTGTTCCATTTATTTACTGAACTGGGTGGTTAAATAATTAGAAGGGTGAGAATATTAAAGCCTAAACATTAAAGTTTGAGGAATTGCTATATAAATATAAACCAGGCACTGATTGTCCATATGTGTGGAAGATTATGATCTGACCCAACTGAAGAGTGCTGGTTCTGTATGAACTATGTATACTGGGGATTCATGTACTTTTTGTATGTGTGGTCATGTGTATTGGTTGATTGAAATAAAATGGAATATTAATAGACTGAAAAATCCTGAGTTCAAACCCCTCCAGTTATATATATAAGAATCTAATATTGTAAATAATATTTAGATTCCATGTTAAGTTTAAAAGTATAAGAAAAGAATAAGACCAATTAATAGCAAACGTATGGTTTTTATGTCAATCTAAGGTCTTAATATTAACTGATATAAATATAAAAAATAAAGTTAATTTGTATAATAGTATAAATTAAAAATTGCATATTGTAGAAATTATAGAAAAGATAGAAATATATTAATTTTATTAGAGAAAATATTTTTGCTGAAAAACTAAAAGTTAAACTTAAAGCTTTGAAGCAATTTAGGTAATTTTTTAATAAACTAATAAAAAAATTATATTACTAAAGATAAACAGATTGTTAAAAATGATATAATGTTTATAGATAAAAAAAATCATGAATATAATGTTTTAGACAAATAAATAACGAAATAACTGATCTATGTAAAAAAAATTTAAACTGTTGAAGATTATACAGATGCATTAGCTATTTGTAATATATATTATCATATTAAAATATATCCAAAGAACAAATTATAATGAATAACAGATTTCTCATGTATTGATGATATTAATACAAACCTATGAAAAATAATGTATTTACTGTGATTATATATATATATGATAAACAAAAATGCAAGTTAAAAAACTTGCTAACGCTTGTATTTATGTCCACAGATGGCGTTCTACCAAAAACGCCCATCAAGCGTATGTTTTGTTTACATAAACGTCAGAGTAGTTAGTATTCACTATCTCTAACTATAATTCCACTTTCAGATCATGATTTCAAGCTATTTGCTATCGTCAGTGAAAGGTAGGAATAAAGAAACTAGATCTAAATACAAACTCTGAGCGTTTATGAAACAATTTCTATTCAGCTTGCAAGCGTGAATTTTTTAGACACGTAATGTCTTCAAACTCAGCATAGCAAACCAGATAGCTATATGGGTCTGATCTCAGTTCAGCATCACCACATAGTAGAAGCCTCTGCAATCTATATCATTGCAAGAAAGACCTCAAAGGTACATTTATGATAAACAAAAATGCAAGTTAAAAAACTTGCTAACGCTTGTATTTATGTCCACAGATGGCGTTCTACCAAAAACGCCCATCAAGCGTATGTTTTGTTTACATAAACGTCAGAGTAGTTAGTATTCACTATCTCTAACTATAATTCCACTTTCAGATCATGATTTCAAGCTATTTGCTATCGTCAGTGAAAGACAGGAATAAAGAAACTAGATCTAAATACAAACTCTGAGCGTTTATGAAACAATTTCTATTCAGCTTGCAAGCGTGAATTTTTTAGACACGTAATGACTTCAAACTCAGCATAGCAAACCAGATAGCTATATGGGTCTGATCTCAGTTCAGCATCACCACATAGTAGAAGCCTCTGCAATCTATATCATTGCAAGAAAGACCTCAAAGGTACATTTATGATAAGCAAGTTAAAAAACTTGCTAACGCTTGTATTTATGTCCACAGATGGCGTTCTACCAAAAACGCCCATCAAGCGTATGTTTTGTTTACATAAACGTCAGAGTAGTTAGTATTCACTATCTCTAACTATAATTCCACTTTCAGATCATGATTTCAAGCTATTTGCTATCGTCAGTGAAAGACAGGAATAAAGAAACTAGATCTAAATACAAACTCTGAGCGTTTATGAAACAATTTCTATTCAGCTTGCAAGCGTGAATTTTTTAGACACGTAATGTCTTCAAACTCAGCATAGCAAACCAGATAGCTATATGGGTCTGATCTCAGTTCAGCATCACCACATAGTAGAAGCCTCTGCAATCTATATCATTGCAAGAAAGACCTCAAAGGTACATTTATGATAAACAAAAATGCAAGTTAAAAAACTTGCTAACGCTTGTATTTATGTCCACAGATGGCGTTCTACCAAAAACGCCCATCAAGCGTATGTTTTGTTTACATAAACGTCAGAGTAGTTAGTATTCACTATCTCTAACTATAATTCCACTTTCAGATCATGATTTCAAGCTATTTGCTATCGTCAGTGAAAGACAGGAATAAAGAAACTAGATCTAAATACAAACTCTGAGCGTTTATGAAACAATTTCTATTCAGCTTGCAAGCGTGAATTTTTTAGACACGTAATGTCTTCAAACTCAGCATAGCAAACCAGATAGCTATATGGGTCTGATCTCAGTTCAGCATCACCACATACTAGAAGCCTCTGCAATCTATATCATTGCAAGAAAGACCTCAAAGGTACATTTATGATAAAAAAATGCAAGTTAAAAAACTTGCTAACACTTGTATTTATGTCCACAGATGGCGTTCTACCAAAAACGCCCATCAAGCGTATGTTTTGTTTACATAAACGTCAGAGTAGTTAGTATTCACTATCTCTAACTATAATTCCACTTTCAGATCATGATTTCAAGCTATTTGCTATTGTCAGTGAAAGACAGGAATAAAGAAACTAGATCTAAATACAAACTCTGAGCATTTATGAAACAATTTCTATTCCGGTTGCAAGCGTGAATTTTTTAGACACGTAATGTCTTCAAACTCAGCATAGCAAACCAGATAGCTATATGGGTCTGATCTCAGTTCAGCATCACCACATAGTAGAAGCCTCTGCAATCTATATCATTGCAAGAAAGACCTCAAAGGTACATTTATGATAAACAAAAATGCAAGTTAAAAAACTTGCTAACGCTTGTAACGTTTTTGGTAGAACGCCATCTGTGGACATAAATACAAGCATTAGCAAGTTTTTTAACTTGCATTTTTGTTTATCATAAATGTACCTTTGAGGTCTTTCTTGCAATGATATAGATTGCAGAGGCTTCTACTATGTGGTGATGCTGAACTGAGATCAGACCCATATAGCTATCTGGTTTGCTATGCTGAGTTTGAAGACATTACGTGTCTAAAAAATTCACGCTTGCAACCGGAATAGAAATTGTTTCATAAATGCTCAGAGTTTGTATTTAGATCTAGTTTCTTTATTCCTGTCTTTCACTGACAATAGCAAATAGCTTGAAATCATGATTTGAAAGTGGAATTATAGTTAGAGATAGTGAATACTAACTACTCTGACGTTTATGTAAACAAAACATACGCTTGATTGGCGTTTTTGGTAGAACGCCATCTGTGGACATAAATACAAGCGTTAGCAAGTTTTTTAACTTGCATTTTTGTTTATCATAAATGTACCTTTGAGGTCTTTCTTGCAATGATATAGATTGCAGAGGCTTCTACTATGTGGTGATGCTGAACTGAGATCAGACCTATATAGCTATCTGGTTTGCTATGCTGAGTTTGAAGACATTACGTGTCTAAAAAATTCACGCTTGCAAGCTGAATAGAAATTGTTTCATAAACGCTCAGAGTTTGTATTTAGATCTAGTTTCTTTATTCCTGTCTTTCACTGACGATAGCAAATAGCTTGAAATCATGATCTGAAAGTGGAATTATAGTTAGAGATAGTGAATACTAACTACTCTGACGTTTATGTAAACAAAACATACGCTTGATGGGCGTTTTTGGTAGAACGCCATCTGTGGACATATATATATATATATATAAAATCATATCAGAAAAATAAAAAATAAATTGATATTGTATAATAATCAATTTATAACCAATCATTAAAGAATCATCCTCTACACATGCCTATATAGATTTAAACACTTCAAGAATTAAGATAAAGTCTTTTGAAAAAATAAGATGAATCCATCTTAACTTTTTAACCTAAGTGTGCATATATAGACAAATCTTAAGCATTTAGAAATGAGAACATGAAGATCTTTCATTAATCACCCTTAATTCCATTCACTATATATAATAAATGACGTTTGCAAAATTTTTATAATTTACTGCACATCAGTAACAAGACGTAGTAAATGGAATTAAAAGTGATTAATTAAAACTTTCATGCTTTTATTTTTAAGGTTGATTTATATTATCTTTCCAAAAGATTTTATCTTGTATATAGAAAGGAGAGTATTCCTGAAGTATTTAAAATCTATTTAGATTTTTATAGCTGTTTTGCAAAATCAAAGATATTATTTACTGTAAATATTCTTATTATTGTATATAGATATTTCTGTGAATCATTACTGAGTTATATAACACTTTATGAACTTTCCAGCTAGTTCAATACTGATAGATTAGCATTATTGAAAAAAAAAAATTAACCGAATCATTGAAGATATAAAAAAAAAATGAAAAAAAACCTTATAAAAACAATATATATTTTTAATAAACTTTTTGAATATATAATTTAAAAAAAAACATTGTTTTGATAATACTTTCAAAAATCCTAATATAAAGCAATTAGAAATAAGTCTAAAAAAAACGGATTTAGACATTGTCGCACAATATTGTAATAAATATGGAACTAGAATAAGATATGATGTTCCTAAATAATTTAATAATTTACTTACTGAATTAAAAAAGTTTATAACATTATCATCATCATTTTCTACCATTATCTATCCACTGTAGAATGAAGGTCTCTCCAAGTTCAATCCATTCTCTCCGATTTATACCTTTCTTCACCCTATCATTTCATCCATCCATCTCACACGTAGTCTCTTTCTAGGTCTTTCACAGTGTCTTGAAATACAGTTTTATGTAAATAAAAAATCGAATTATAAAGTATATTAAATGAAATTACAGTAATTTATTAAGACATATGATATGATGCAATTAATGTTTCATGTGTAATCGATATATCATTGAAATGAAATTATTTTTTTATTATGACTTGCATATATGGATTACATTTAAAATCAGAAAAATTGTAAATATATATAAAATATTTAGGACAATATCACATAAATAAAAGTGCGACTAGAATTTAATATAAGAAGTATTACCGTTTGTTGAAATGCATTTAACCTCTATAACAAATAACTAAATAAAATAAAATAACACTAAGAAAAAATGTCATTCAATTTATATGGGTATATATATATATATTGCTTTTGGGTGTATAAATCATTAAAATAAATAAAAGCATTTTTGAAAAAAAAACACCTTTTATATGTATATTAATTTTAAGTTTGTTAAAATAAAATAGATAAAATTATTTTAAATTGTTTACAAGATTTTGGTTTTACAAAGATAAAACAAAAGCAATAAAAAGAAATTAAGATTTTGTCTTTCAATTTGTTTTTCCTATTTTAGTTAATTACAAATACCCAAAAATTTCTTCAACTCTGCATTTTTTTATCGCATTAGTCATCAATTTTTTAAAAGCACTTTTTGAATATATATATATATATGTTAAAAAATCTATTAATATATCACTTTATTTTTTGAAATCCTTTATTTTAAACAATGTAGGTATTAATACTCGAATTTTTAAAAAAATTAGAGTTTGCAAAAGAAACTAAAATTATTATTTTTAAAACACTTTTTATTCTTGTTATTTTTAGTATAAGATAAATCCTTGTTTTAACATTTATAATGTGGCTAAACGTCCCAAGCAACTTAAAGTAACTGTGCCATACACTGAGTATCACTCGAAAGGTATTAAACTAATTTGAACGCAGTGTGGATTATGGTCTGCCAACCTTATTAGGTTTGACAACCTTGAAATATTGCCTTGTTGTGATACCGAATATTTGTAGAATTTTTGAAGAAAATTCATTCAGCATAAACAGGTAAAAAAATAATTACAATATTTGAATCAAACAAAGAAACAAAAATACTTAAATAACACTAATTTTAAAAATGAACTGCTAAATAACTACTGTCTTTAAGGAAAAAATTGTTAAATTTATCATATGTTTATTTATTATATTTGATGAGAAAACAGATTATTATAATTACTAAAGAAATATTCAGTTTGGGAAAGTATTCCCAAAAAAAATCAATTTTTGATTTAATGATATAAATAAAGTATTTTTAATTAAATGGTTTTAGTTGTTAAATTAAATAAGCTTCTATAAAAATGCTGACTACCCCAAGATTTAATCCTCATAAATCTGTCAAAAATTCCGTCACTGATACTGGCAATTAATCCATGGTATTTCTAGTCTAATAATATGTTTTGAGACCAACGTCATATATTTATCAAAATGTATAATATAAATATCTGTAAATCCAAAATTCTTTTCTTAATACTATTATCACAAAAAGTCCATACTAACAGGATATAAAAACAAATCCTGATTAAAATTACTAGAATCTCTGAAATTTAAAAATCTAGCTTTAGGGGGGGGGGGGGAGAAGAGAAGAAAAAACGAATTAAAAATGACAATAGATAGAGATGATATCATCAACAATAATAGCTATAATATCAATAAGAGTTTTTCTATAAATAGATAGTAGAAAAGTTGATTACCCTGATTAAAAACATAAACAGCAAATAAATTGTTTAAAATCGCAATATTTATTTTATTTATACTAAATAGATTAGCAAAATGATTTTATCAAATTATTCAGGATAAAGGAAACAAAGTTTTCTAAATTTTCCAACACGTCTGAAACAGGAGCAGCGATGATAAATAACCTTAAGACAATGAGCAAGCCATCAATATGACATCGGTAATCCAGAATAGATGATAAATAAACAAGGTGCTTAAAAGTAACATCAAAAAATAGTTCTAAATATAAAAAGCTAATCCCAATAGGATGGTTTGTCATACTTTACAATATTTTACCTTAGTACACATATAGTATAACCAACTATACAATTCCTAAGCTTAGTTTCAAATGTTTCATTAGTATTAAATTTATCATTTTCAGTAACAAAATCTTTAAATAAAAACTATCTCTAAATAAATCCAAATTAGTTATGAGAGAAAAAATATCCAAGTGTATCACAAAGCAAAAATATGTATAATTATAACAATGTGTCTTGATAATATTTTTGTAGTGTAATTTTTATTCCATCATTCTCACACAAGGTTGGAAGTGGTTTCTATCCACTTTTAATACCTAGTGAAGGAATGTAATCGTAAACATATATCCAAAGACATGTGAAAAGATGTATTTAACCCAAAGATGCACATTTCATGCTGAACTAGCACTCAACAGGTGACCCAGACTACAATCTCTTACTAATATCTTTACAATTACTCAGTATACATAGATAGCAAATTATGTAATTTAATTGATAATTGACAACTTGTTGCCCTTACAATTTTTATATCAATCACTTAATGGAAGCATATTAATATTTTTTATTCAGTATTGAATAATCTCTAGTCTAATGAATGACTAATAAAATAATTAATATTCTTCCATTAAGTGGTTAGTATCAAAGTTGTGATGGCAGCAAATTTGACACTTATTATATTAATTTGCTAACTATATATACTGAATAATGATACAGATATGGGTAAGAGATTGTGGTCTGCAGCAACTGATGAGTGCTGGTTCATCACAAAATGTGCATCTTGGAAATGATACATCTTTTTCATATGTCTTTGGTTATATGTTTATAATTAAATCCCTCCACAAGATGTTAAAAGTGGATAAAAACCACTCTCTACCTTGTGTGAATGTGTAGTGAAAATTGCACTACAGAAATATTATTTATTATTGGATAATATGTAGTCTAATGAATGACTAATAAAAATTATTAAGGTATTTTGATATCTTGAAAATTTTCGGAGATAATAAGAGAACATTTTGATTAATTATCAAAATCAAATTATTATCACCAATACAATCAATATCTTCAATAATATTATCCCCGGAGGTATTAATATCCCAATCAATATAATCAGGCATTGGAGTAACTGAATTAGCATATCATTAATCGTAGACTATCATTACCTTAATAAAAACTATTCTACACTGTATTAAATTGTCTTTACAACTTTAAAATAAATAAATCGTAACATATTAAAAAATAGATAGATAGATAGATAGATAGATAGATAGATAGATAGATAGATAGATAGATAGATAGATAGATAGATAGATAGATAGATAGATAGATAGATAGATAGATAGATAGATAGATAGATAGATAGATAGATAGATAGATAGATAGATAGATAGATAGATAGATAGATAGATAGATAGATAGATAGATAGATAGATAGATAGATAGATAGATAGATAGATAGTGTACCAGTTAGTTTTGTCTGTTCATATTACAAGATCTAGCATCTAGGCAAAAGTATCTAGAGTCCAATCATGTGCAAGATACATAAGTCATGAACATTCATGAACTCTGCCCTATTTGCCTATTTTCCAGATCTAACAACTTATGAGCAACAATCTTGATGATATCGATCTATTTTATCTCTCTCCGCCGCAAAGCGGAGACACAAAGAGACTAATTTGAAATCATATAATGGAACTTTTAGTATAAAATATAAGTTTGACCCATTTAAAGATCATGAACTTTCACCTTAACTATATATAGGATGAGCAGGGGATCATCTAGTCAGAGCAAGCATAATTTAATAACTAAAATATTAATATTTTAAATAAAAAGAAACAATGATTCAGCAAGTTATGATATATATAAGATTTATTATTTTAAATAAAATATGCATAAATACTTGGTTTATATTATTTCATTAATTATCATTGGCCTCTTTAAATACACTTAATTTGATTTACATGGTAACACAGGTATATCATATGAAATTTGTTTATAACTTGAAAAATGAAAAATTTTATTTATTATCTTATTTTATTGCGGCTAGTTCATATGCCAATAATTAATAAATACACTGATGAACATAAAACTTAATTTTAGTAAAATTAAGGCAGTCTTCCCTGTCGATAATGGATCTGTTAAAATAAAAATACTTAAAAAAGAAAAAAAAAAAACAAACCCAAACAACATTAAAAAATCGAAAAAAGAACTCCGCCAAAGAAGAATGACTTTGATGTTGACTATTTAAGTTAGATAGCTGGTTTGAAGACATATAGATGTCTAAAAATTTCAGATTTTCTACTTAATATTTATCCATTAGATAAAGTGTGGGCTTCTCCTGGTATTTTTAATCTAATACTTGAATATACTAGCACCTCATGAGGGAACCAGTAGCAGAAAAGGTCTGAGGTTAGGAATATTCTAAATGTTCTAAGAGCTTCTTTGTGACTCTATATATAATATTTGTAATACAAGCTTGTTAAATTATGTCATGTGACATATGACTTTATTTCTTTGTAATTTAATTAATAATTTATAAGATATACATGAAAAGTATATTAAAAGTAAAGTAAGACTTTTTATTTGTATTTTTATATTAGACTATTTCCATCATCTAATATGTGTGTTGAATGTCCTCAGAAAAATTCAATTTTTTATTTAAATATTCCAAATATATTCAACTGTTAGTAATATCACAGCAAGAAGGTTAGTATATGCACTAACTGTTAGTAATATCAGGTTAGTATATGCACAATGTTTTGAGAGGTATTATTCTCCTCTCTTCTTCAGGTGTTGTTGGCCTGACCAGTGACAGGACTAGCATCGAATTCGAACCAGGGTCCTTAGATTTTTGATTATTGATTTTTTAAGATAACACTCTAACCAAGTGCGCCATCCTGCCAAAGGCAACAGTCAGTAGAAATTTCATATATTTATCTATGAGGTTCCTCCTGATTTCTCCACTTTTTTCTAAGAGCAAAGTTGATTAGTGGTTTCCATACATTATGTATAGTCCACTAGTAAAAAAGTAAATTTTAAAAGCTGCTCAATGAAATGGGGAAAATCTCATAAGCAACCTAGTGTGACTATACATAAGGTATGAACCACTAATCAATTTTGCTCTTAGAAAAAGTGGAGAAATAGGAGGATCATAGATAAGTATAAAATTTTTATGATGTTGTTGGCAGGATGGCGTAGTTGGTTAGAGTGTTACCTTAAAGATTCAATAATCAAGAATCTAAGGACCCCCGATTCAAATCCCATGCTAGTACTATCACTGGTCAGGCCAGCAACACATGAAGAAGAGGAGAGAATAATACCTCTCAAAACATTGTGCATATACTAACCTGATATTACTAACAGTTAATGCATATATTAATCTGTTTGCTGTGATATTACTAACAGTTGAATGTATTTGGAATATTTAAATAAAACAAATTTTTTCTGAAGACATTCAACATGCATATTATAAAAATACATTAGAAGAACATAATCACAAACCTTCCGAAAAACACTAAGACTTTTATCTGTTTAAATAAAAAAATAAAAATACTTCAGTTTCTACCAATGAAAGTACAGGTCTAATGTTTGTAAATATTTTTTTACTATATTTTGCACATGGATAGAAATTAGATTGTAATAATTTCAACAAACGTTTTTGTTCGTATGTGATTGTACAGCCTCGAATAAATACGATTGAGTCTTTATTTCATGTATATATACAACATTTACAAGAATGGTTAAATCTATTGGAGCATACATATACTATATACACAGATGGTGTACAATAATGTTTGCAATATTTTATATTTACTAAGTTAGCTTAGTGTAGCATTTAGTTACCGTGCAACTATTAATATTTGAGACTGCAAGTGCCCTTTTAGGTTTAACTAATACTTGCAATTTTGCTATGATGTCACTTCCTGTTGTTCTGTGACAGTTTGCCTCATGTTAAATTTAAGTTCTAATGTTCTAGTTCTGATATGAATTTGCCTGACTGCTGTAACTATATAGTGGATAACTCGTGTATTGCAGTTCAGGACTGAAAGTAATTTGTTGTTGTCTGACTTCATCTCCAAGTGACTGAATATTTATAATCAGATCCCCATTCACAATGAAAGCAGTCAGGTTCACTGATTATCACCTGCCAATGGCCTGTTTGTGTTATTGATATATCTTATCTATTCATATATTTTCTGTTAGATTGTGGCGATGAATGTTCAATACAATCAAAATAAAATAAAATCTGGACTAGTCCATTAGTTGAAGGTAAGGTAAGATATAACACAACCCTGTAAATAAACTTCAATAACTCACATGTAGGATTCCCAAAGAACCATTTAATTGAATTTTATATAACACCAACTTACAACACTGCTGGTGTATTTATTAAATAAAAAAATGTTAATTTCTATTTGAAAAATTGGTTTTGATAAAAGTAGCCATACGTTGCAAATTTATTTAAGTTTATTTTTTGGAAATATGATTTGTGACAGAGATATAGTAATGGTTTCCAACTGAGCTATAAGTTTAAAGAAATGAGATATTTATTTTTTTCATATATGTATATTAATAGCAAAGTGATGAAAAATAATAAGTTTAAAATATTAAATTGTAGTTCTTGTTTAATAAAAAGCTAAAAAGCAATTGAACATCTCACACTTTCTTTTTAGCACATTTATGTAAAAAAAAATTTAGAAAAGTGTTCAGTGTTTTTTTAATTTTCTATTTTTTTTTACTTTTATATATATAATATCGAATTATCCAAATTAGTTTTCAATAAATTATTCAGTTTTAAATTGCAAGTAGTTCCCGCTAACCACTGCTGGCGCCAGTGTTGCATGTAAAATTAAAATTTAATTTTTTTTAATTTCACTAAAATAATATTGATTCTTGTATTATAAGAATAGCTTGGGATAGACAGTGGGTTTTAACTTCATAATGTGAATAGGAAACCATAAGAAAGATAAGATCATTTATTTGTTTAAGAGTAATTCCTGCAAACATTTTTGATCAGTAATCTCCACTGTGATGAGGTGCAATCATTCATTGAAGAATATAAAGTATATCCCTTTATTAAGACAAAATATTACATTGGTGGGAAAGTTAGGTATGTATTATTTGCATGAACAAATTTGATGTAACACTTATATAATGTTGATATAATTTAAATGTGTATGGAGTGTTTATACATTGGGAAACAATGAACTTAAATATGTCCTTTTTTCTTCCCTTTAACATAGGTGATGTTTATTATTTAGGTCTAGGAAATAAATTAAAGAGAGCGCTGCAACAAACTTTACATACCTGTAATTGTACTCGATATATGACTCATAAAACCCTAAAAGTTTTTTTTTTGTGTGTGTGTGCAGTCCAGCACAGTCTAGTGCAAACCATAGTAGTGGAATGGCAGACAGAATAATAAGGAGCTGTGAAATGGATAAACTGTTTCTAAGGTCTCTATAATGTAAATAGTAGAAGTGACACCGTGTAAAATACTGAAGCTCCAGGGCAGTAAGAAGAAAGTAATTGAACTCTATAAAGCAACATAAAACTTGTTTTTGTCGTCATTAACCATATTATATGTAATTAAATTAGTACTCTCCTCTCGTTATTGTTTAATTTGTTATAATAAATAATTATATAAAAAAGAATACAATTGTATACTAGTGTTTTTCTGAAGGTTTGTGATGAGGGTGTTCAGCGTATTTTTATATTGGACTATTTCCATCATCAATATGTGTGTTGAATGTCTTTAGAAAAGTTTAATTTTTAGTTAAATATCCAAATGCATTAACTGTTAGTAATATCACAGCAAACAGGTTAGTATATGACCAACTGTTAGTAATATCACAGCAAACAAATGTTAATAATATCACAGCAAACAGGTTAGTATATGCACAGTTTTATTTTTTTACTATCTGACTCGTTTCAAGGAGAAATCCTCAGATATAGCAGAGTATTGCAAATCAACAACTCGGAAATCATAACTAGAGTGATGCACTTAGTAAACTCGGTAGAAAAAAAAATTAATTATGGCAGCTTTTAATTCAGAAATTAGCAAGTTCGACATAAATAACATTGACCCGTGGAAAAGCTATATTGAGCAGGTGGAATATTATATGTTTATAAACAAGATTGATGATGACCATTATAAAATCTCCACAGTTCTATATTTTGTGGGACAAGACTTTATTCTATTGACTAATAGGCGTATTGACCCAAAATGTCCAAAGACCTATCATATAAAAGCTTTATATTTGCTCCGAAATTTTCAAAATGAATAGCATGACCTAGGGTAAGAAATAGGATGCAATTGCCACAAGAAAAATATGTGGACTTCGATTTAGCATTAAGAAAGTTAACTAAAGACTGTGGCTTTGGTTCAGAAATAAATGATTCTCTACTGGAGCAATTTTTGTACAGAATGGCTGACAATAATTTTAGAAAACTTTTATTGAGTGATCCGGATATAATATATAAAAGTGGCATGAATGAATGTGTCGCACAAGAAGCCATGTTAAATATAGCATCGGAATATACTAGGTCTCAATCTCCTAAAAAGATTTCATTTATTAAAGAAAAAAGAATATCCCGATTTCCAGTAGCGGATTAAACAATAAAAATGTACTTGATAGAAAATCAGAACATATAAAAAACATTTGCAGGCATAAAGACAAATTATGCAAAATTTGTAACATTAAAGGGCATTTGGATGTAGTTTGCTATTTCAAAGAGGTGAATGCGCTAAGAAAAAGTCGGATTATAAATCTCAGGGAGAGGAGTAATACAAAAAAATCATCTATCAAGTCTGTAATTAATAGCAATGCTAAAATGGATTACATTATTTTAGATTTGCAGGTTTGTGGTAAACTGATCACTAAGGAAGTCGATTTGGTTTGGCGGTAATCTCGCATAAAGACTGGATATGGGTTATAGGAGCCCATAAAAATAAGTTTGATCCACGGAAAAAATTACAATTCCAGTAATATTAAATTCTAGACCAATATTTCTTTTGTTATATGTTGTAAATAAAGATATTAGCCCATTACTAGGAAGGAACTCGATTTCACCCTTAGGAATCCACATGAATATTATAAAGACATTTCATGTGGAAACTATAATGAAAAAGAGATATCCGTAATTTTTTATGTCTAGATAACAGATCTTAGAATGAGACGAATTGATGTGGAACTGGTAAAAGCTTCAAAAGCGATTGTATGAAATTTCCTAAAGTGCCTTTTGCAGTAAGGAATAAAATAAAAAAAACAATAGATTTGGTAGCTAAAGGAGTTTTTACACCTATTGAAGATTCATCCTGGATGACACATGTATTGACTATAATAAAGCCAGATAGTACTATTCGTTTATGTGGTGATTATAGGATCATTATTAACAAGGGGTCTTATTCGTTCCGAGCATACAAGAAGTGCCAGTGCTATTGCAGAAGGCTAATTATTTTGCCAAAATAGATTTGAAGGCAGCTTTTCATCAAATCCGCGCGTAACTGAAAATACGGGGGAGTTATTTACTTTAACTATGCATAAGGGATTATTTAAATGTAATAAATTACCTTATGGTATATCGATTGCACCAAATGTCTTTCAGGCGAACATGGATGTTACTTAGATCCATACTTGGTGTAATCCGGTATTTGGATGACATTTTGATTATTGGTATCAGATACATTGAGCTGGAAAAATGAGTAGATCTAGTTTGTTCAAAACTTGTATTGGCCAAGGTAAAATTAAATGTTAATTAATGTATTTGGCCCGTGAGACAAATTAAGTTTCTTAGACATATTATAAATGCTAATGGCTGCTATCCAGACCCAGGCAATGGAAATGCTATAAAGAATATGTGGAGAAACCTAAGAATATAAAAGAACTGCTTCTAGGTCTTCTCAATTTTTATAAAAGCTTCTGAAAGGAAAATTTGCATTTATTGTCACCGTTGTATCACCAACTTAAAAAAAACAATGTTGGGCTTGAAATAACGAACAAGACAAGGCGCTTAAAACTGCAAAAGATTTATTAACTTCAGTGGCACTATTGGTACATTACAGTAGTGATATAGCTGCTTGTATTACAACTGATGCATATAAATACAGCATTGGAGCTGTGATTTTACGTCCGTGTTATGAAGGTGAATGCCCTATTGCTTATGCCTATAGAATGCTGACTTTAGCTGAAAAAAATTATAGTCAAATAGATAAAGAAGAATTGGCAGTGGTTTTTGCAGTTAAGAAATTCAACAAATATGTATATGTGCAGAGTTTTATTCTTTACATTGATCACCATCCCCTAACGAGAATTTTTGGTTCTGATGAAAAAATCCCCGTTTATTTAAGCCACTGTGTATTATGATAAATAAATATATTCTCTCATTATGATTTTCAATTAATCTATAAACCAGGAAATAAAATTGGACAAACTGATGATCTGTCCAATATATTTCTAATTAAAGAGATAAATTATATTGGTGCAATAAATTCCAAAAACGTAAATAGTGCAGTCATAGCAGATTGGATGAAGAGTGATAAAGGCTATGTCCAATTAATACAGTAGATAAAATATGGTTGTCCAAAGATATGTACTACAGTATTAAAGAAAGTGATTTGGACTTCAAGAGATTGACTGTCTACCTGCAACCGCTGTATTTTGAACAATAATCCCATGCTTGTTCCTCCTGAAGGTAGAATCACATGTTAAATCTATTACTTCAAGGGCATCTGGGAATCATTAAAATGAATGCTCTTGCTAGATCATATGTTTGGCGGTCCAATTTGGCTAATGATATCAACAACACAGTTAAAAGATGTTCTAATTTTCAACAGACAGCCAAGATACCATCCAAATAATTGGAAACATGGGGAAAACCCACTTTTTCTTCGACATTTGTTCATTTAGACCATGGTGGTTTCATTAAATAAATACTTCTTTTGGTAGGTAGCTTATTCACCTTGGACTGAGCACATATTGGTCACGAATACCAGTGCTTAATATACTATCAGCATTTTAAATGTTTACAGCTATCCTGAATTAATTCTAACTGATAATGGTACTGGTTTATGTCAAAAAAAAATATAGATTTCTTGAAAACAGAGGAATAAAACATATTCTTATGCCTCCATACCATCCGAAAATAATATCGCAGAGCCAGCAGTACAATTCTTAAAGTATACTTTAAAAAAATTAGATTTAAAAAAACATGCTTGAAGCCTTGGTAGAAGCCATGTATGCATAACACTTTACACCTAATACGGCAACTCTGAAGACTCCAGATTTTTCGCAAACATTTATCTCTGTTGTTATTCATCAGTGCTAAGAGTAGTAAAATTCCTCAAGCTATAAAATTCTTATCAGATAAAAAACTTTGGATGCATGAGTTGCTAAAACATATATGGATCGCTGGCATTATAACACAAATTATGTCTAGCAAATATGACTTTGTAAAATTAAAAATGGCATGAAATTCGGGACGTTAATCACCTTCGCTATCATAATGAAAACCCTATATCAGATGTTTACCTAAATATATTGCTTGATGATAAGATGAACAAAAAGCATGTGGACGAAACTGGTCCTAGTAGCGATCTCGATTTAGAGACATATAAAAAAGGTGTGCGTGTGAATAACAACTACCACGACTGACTCATACCACAGTTAAAGATAGGGGGAAAATCCTTAAAGCTCTAGAGTACAACGACCACTGATTGAGTTTAAAGATTGTTTGTTGAACAAATCATTTATTTTTAGAGGGTGAGAAAGCTGGAGTATTTGTGCATTGGGAGACAATGAGGTCAGTTTACTCCCCTCCCTTTAACGTAGGTATTGTTTATTATTTACTCTAGGAAATAAATTAAAGAGAATGAAAGAGAGCGCTGCTACAAACTTGACGCATAATAAATGATTGTTGTAAAAGCCTAGAAGTTTTTCTTTTGCGCGGTTCAGCTTAGTCTAGTATGAAGCACAATAGTAGAATAACAGACAGACCAAGCATCTGTTAAGGAGCGTGAAAATGGATAAACTGTTTCTAAAATCGCTATAATGTAAATAAAATAATAGAAGTGACACTGTGTAAAATACTGAAGCTCGAATGTAGTAAGAAGAAATTAACTGAACAGTATAAAGCAAATTTGCTATAATAAATAATTATATATAAAATAACACAATTGTATACTAGTTTTATTTTTGCTATATGACTGTTTTCTGATAAGGAAAAACCCTCAGACATAGCAGTGTATAAATATTAACTGGAATAAGATCAACTGCTAATGAGATATGGGAACATGAATAACGTTAGTACTTCAAGAATTTGTGCTTTGGAATATAATTATTTTGAGAAAGTTGTATATAATAGCTAATAGAAGATTGACAATAACTGTATGCTTTTAGAATAGACCAGGGGTGGGCAAATAGCGGCCCGAGGGCCACATGCAGCCCACTAAGAGTTTTTATGTGGCCCATCAAGACAATCAGAAAAGTTCGTCTTCGACTGAGATTTCCTTCCCGTTGCATGACCGAATCGTATTACCCACTAGGATGGCCACATCAATATACATGCGAGTGTAGATATGATGTGCAGTGCTTTTTCCAGTTGTTTTGGTTCATTTCAATTTTGTCTTTGCATTACCAAATATATACATTTCCAACTTTATTGAAACCATGAACCCTCCGAAAAAAATGTAAAATTGGTAATAAATGTCATTTGTTTAATGAAGAATGGACAAGCAAATATTTCTTTGGTAATAGAGAGAATAAAGCAGTGTGTTTATTGTGTTATAAAAAAAAGATGCGGCCCTCCACTAACCTTCCCTTCCACAAAGTGGCCCCCGATGTGGCTCTCCACCAACCTATGCAGCCCTCGAGCCAAAACAATTGCCCACCCCTGGAATAGACTTTAAGTAGCCTAAGAAGTTCAAAAGTCACACTAGTTTCTGACATTAAAGTATTAACTTTCAACTTTATGTAAATACCAAAAACGTAAAGAGGAATTGAATCTACGCCTAATTATCATAGCATTTTTGTTATAAAGAGCAGTTAGTTGATTGCTTTATTTTGTATTTTATAGATAAGGATTTTTGCATCATTAAATTTTATAACTTGAAGAGCTGAGATCAGTTCGCTGTTCTATAAACTTATTTGGAGTATACTTGGTTAATTGGATAGAGCAATTATATAGAAAAAAATTTATAATATTAATATTTCAAGCAAAATAGTTTCTACAGCTGATAGAAATAATTATTGGTAATTATTAAGTTAGAGATATCACAGTTATTAATATGAACTCATTGGGTAAATGACGCTTGAATGTAAAATTATAAATTGTTTCTTTAATTTGAAATGTACTTTATATAAGAGTTACCAAGAGTGATCAGAAGATATAACGCTATATAAATGAAAGCTTGAAATCGTTGAAAGATACAAAACGGAGATCAATGGGGGTTGATGGTTAACAACCAGAAAATATCGCAGCATTTTAAGGGTAACCAGAAAATATCACCGCATTTTAAGGGCAATAGTAAAGTACTGGTGGCAACCTCCGGTTGATTGAGATTTAAAGGTTACTACATGAGCAGTTAAAATAATCACACATGATGGTTGTTTCTAGTAAGATTTTTCCTTTGGCGATGTGTTTGGGTTTTTGGGATGAATTTATTAAAATAAGATAATACAATTGTAATTGAAACATAAAAGAATGATTGCATTAATTGATACGAATATTATATTTAATCTTGTCAATAAAAATTTCATAATTATTAAAAAATCTATCTGTATGTTAGTCTGATGTTGTGCAAATATGTATTTACTTTTAGAGTATTAGTTTTAACAAGGCTGTAAACCTTAGCAATGAGCGTCTGAAAAAATCGTCACTAGGGACCTCTGTAGGTCTTTAAAACACATGCTTACGCTATGATGATTTTTTCAGACGCTCATTGCTAAGGTTTACAGCCTTGTTAAAACTATTACTGAAATAATAGTGAGCGTTTAATAAAATTTATAATTACAACTTTAAATTATCGTAATATATTTCTTACTATAAGATCTTTTCATTAACTCGTAGTAAATCGTAAGATTTCGCGAGTATTAATGTATTATAAGAATTGCGGACTTAATTAGTGAAGTATTTAATAGCTTCACACTCTTAGATCAAAACACTTCTGCTTCACCTATTTATATATAAAAGTAGGTCGAAGTAAAGAAGGATTCTCTCTTTTCTTCATAGCGTAAGCATGTGTTTTAAAGACCTACAGAGGTCCCTAGTGACGATTTTTTCAGACGCTCATTGCTAAGGTTTACAGCCTTGTTAAAACTATTACTGAAATAATAGTGAGCGTTTAATAAAATTTATAATTACAATTTTAGAGTATTATTAATAATCACATTAACTACAGTACTTGGCAACTGAAAAGATGCCGTAAGTATAGGAAGTACTTTCTTTGTTTCCATTGCTATATAATTATTTGTGGAAACAGTACCACACATTTTATTATGTCATCTCTCTTTAATATTTCCATCTTTTTTTATTGCTGAAATAATGTTTTTCTAGACGAACATTTTCTACAGTGTTTCTGTGTCAATTCACAGATATATTTTTTCATATCATTATTAACATCTTTTATATTATTTTACAACATTCTTGATGTTTAATCTTTATTGGATCGTTTTTAAAAATGTATTATCTCTTCTTCTGGATTAAATCTACAAAAGTCATCACAATAATAAAGTACCTGTTTGTAGTTATTCAGACATTACTCTAATTCTATGGAATTTTATTGGATGTTTCCATGCTCATTTACACGTAGCGCTTTTCTGAAAGAACGACTTCTTAATATTCATTTTTATTTCACATGCTTGTTTCCTCCCTCGTCTTTATTATGACATTCAAATTTACTTTGCAGCCTGCGTTATCTTTTATATATCTTAATCAACTCTAAGATTAAAGTTTCCATGACTGTTTTAAAATATGATCTTATATCAAAAGTATTTTGTCTATCATTACAAATTCCTCTATTTTTTCATCACAATGACAACCCGTTAGGTGGCATGTCTGTGAATATATAACTGTATATATATAAATGGAAAAATATTTTTTAAATAAATGCGGATTTCTTCACTTGAATAACATTCCTTGTCTTGGAGAAAATTTTACTTCAGAAATGTGTTTGAGAGGTGTCCCAAATTATAGATACGTATATTGGTGAATATTTAACTTTTCGACATATACGTGTTCAAGTGTAACAGTGTTGTGAAATAGAGTGGTGAGTGGTGGGTCGTGCGAAAATCTGCGCTCATATACACTATATGTTACATATATTGATACAGGTATATAATAAACATGTATTTCAGTTATTAAATTACAATAGAATTGGTATGCAAATAAAGTTAATTGCATACAAATTATATCGTATATAAGATATCCCCTGTTATAAAATAAAAGAAGGGAGAAAGCAGCAAAAATGATTAGACTGAATTAAAATTAGAGTGGATTTGAAATGATAACACATCAGTTGAAAAATGGTCATTAGTAGATCGACTAGCAGTAATTAAATCTAACATGAAATAGCAGTGAGTAGCAGTACGTGCTCGTGAATAGACAAGGTTATAACCAGCAAAGGATAATTAACTGAAGCTTCAGCAAACCGCAAAAGACAAATTGGTTACTACATAACGTATAAACTGTGCGTGCCGATATAAGAAATGAGATTGCTAACTTTAATAGCTTACTCTATACGGAAATTATATACGTTTATTTGCGTTTCAAAAGACTTTCGATTTGAAAGCACAAGTATAATAACTGGATTACTCCTGGAGTAAAATAATGTTTTTACCCAAGCAAAATAAATAGGTATGGAATATTACGTTTTTATGTTGCGTTTGCTATATTATTATTGTTATTAAATAAATCTTGTTATATATACATTTCGAAGTATATTGTTTATTCATTTAGCTCCCTGACTGGTCTTTAGGACCCTCAGAACACAGCAATGGGCATAAATCTTGAAACATTTGCAGTTGGCATCTGCTATTTAATTAAATAATAAAACTCATCTTTAAATGTAAAACTATCAATCTCAATAATGTTGTTGTTGCACATCTTATTTATAATAAATCCTTTACATTATTTACTGCTTCAGATGTTTCATATATGTGCGCTTTTTAAAATATTTATCTCTTCACTTTTGTCATCTAATTTTACCAAACCATTTAATATTAAAGAGCTTTTTCTCACTTTGTGCCATTTTCTTTCACTTAAAAGTAATTGTAATTATAGGAGCCTAAATAAAATATTTTCATTGATTGACCGTATCGCTCTACCTTCAGAGTCTTTTAGCACTGTCTGCTTTCTTCACCAACTCTTGTCTGATGACTTTACAATTGCATGCAAGTAAGGGCTGTAATTTAGTTTTGTATATCATTATTGTAAATATTTACAAAAGAATCATTGACACCTATACCTATCCTGCTTTCATATAAACTCAATGATCTTTCTGTTAAGAATAATTAGACAAGTGAGACCAAAAAAACATCATGGTGTTTAAACATCAAAAGCCATTACACTCACCATTGAAAGTGATGCATATTACTGAGCAGCTATCCATATTTGTATGTTATGTAAAAAACTATATAATAATAACCACCACAACAAAAATAATGTATTAAGTGGAGATTAGCTGTTTAATGTGTCAGTTATTTTAAGATCTTAAAGATGAATCAAAAGTTCTTTTTCATTTAACATTAATAGCAGCTTACTTTCTGCATCGGCAAACATTATACAAAACTGTTATGGAAGATCAGCTGATCAAGTTTAAACATAGACGTTATGTGATTTTAATGCTATTCTGATATTTTAAATAAATTGTCAAGCATTGGTGGTCGAGAGGTAAGCGACGGCTGCTTTACAAACAGTTGTCCCGGGATCGCGGGATCGCTTCCCGGCTGATGCTATGACACATGAGAAGAAAAAAGATGGTGTTAATTATATAAACAACTATAGCAGTTATTTACTTATTTATGAATCGGTGGTATATTAAAATTTGTAGAGTCAAATTCCAGTGTTTTGTGTTATAATTTATTTTGCAGATATTATATTTATAACAAACAAATGTAAAATTATCCTAAGATAAAATAATTCCTGCTAACATTATAGTGAAATTAAGAGACAACACAACAAAACAATAATAGTATTAAAAAAATTTAATAAATTAAATTGCTTATTGCTCGTCAAAATAATGCTTCTTAAAGGAAATTCTCTTTACATTCGTCCTATTAAACAGCCAAAATTGCTGAAATTATAAAAGAAATTAAAAAACAACTTAGATTAAAATTCTGATAATTATGTGCAGAAGAATTTTTTGTAACAATTACACAGTCCGCTAAATTCATAGTTTTATCATCTTCCATATCTTCTTTTGTGATATTCATGTTTTCATAATCTTCAGGAGTTTTGAATCCTCCCTTTTCACAACCAAGCCACCGAATCCTAACAGATTTGGGAAAGCCTTGTTCAACCTATAAATAGTTCAATTTATATAAATAGAACATGTTATAATGTTCCCAATATTATGATATATATATGTGTGTGTGTGTGTGTGCGTGTGTGAAAATAATAAATATATTAACTAGCTAAAGAAAATATATATTAAAAAAAAAAAACAACACAATTACTTCTCTAAACAGCTGTTTTACTAGAACTGGTTTTTATTACATATTACACACATACACATTTATATTGTAATATTTGGCTTTGCCAGTAAAGCTAAACTTCAAACCATCTAATTTGTCTAAGTATAAAAACTTTTTTTCAATGAGCTAATTTTAATTGCAAGTTAATTTTATCAGGGCTTTATAGTTAAATGTTAAGTCATTTTATAAGTCATTCTAAAAACTTTCATAAGTCTTAATTTTTAAAAAAATCATTTTTAATATTTTTATTGTATTGGTTTGAACCTATCTGTAGTTATAAGTCTTTCAATTGTTTAAATTAGGAATATATCATCTCCCTGTATAATAATAAGTGAATATTGAAAACTAGTAAAAACTAAAGTTATTTTCATACAGCTTCTAATACATTAAAATTCAATGTTTAAATTAAACTGTAACAATAACTAAATTTAAATCTTTAGTATTGGGTCTTTATATTTAATTTGTTTCCTTATAAGAAAGCATTTCTATTTTAGTTATGAATGAAAATATGTTTTATTTATGCTAATCATTATAAAGATTAAATAATTAAAAATAAAGTTAATCTGTGTTAATTATAGGAAGATAAAGAGTTTATTTATTATTATTAAAAGTTATTAGTTTTCAAATGAAGAAAAACATTAGAAAATGTGTGTGATTTTGCTTGCATTTTAATTTTATCTTTCACTTTTTTGTTTGAAATATTTAATTATTGATAAATATTTTTAATTAAAAACAACAAAAGATATTCAGAAGAACTTCTAATTAATTAATAATGAAATTGTTATACAAGTTTAATGTAAATGAATATTCTATTCAAAACAATATATGTTATGTACTATTTTATTTTATTGTAATAATTTTTGATTTCATAAATAATTCTCTTAAAATGTAATATTTTTAACTAATAGTCTAGTCAATATATAAATGAGTTTCTATTTTTAGCCTTGTTTTTCAGATACCACATCAATTTATAAACTTTAATATAAGATGTCATTTTAAACTTTCAGTTTCAATCAATAAAATTAATCACATGATTGGGATATAAAAGGATGGAGGAAAGAGTTGCACATATATGGAAAATGGAAAAACTTGCTTATTTTTCTTTTCTAATTAATCACAGAGTTAATCATTACTAATAATTATAAGTTTAATTATTTTTAATAAATTTTGTTTTGTTGAACTAATATATCCTTAAATAAGTTCTAATTCAGGTGCCAAAAATTTAAGTTAAGTCTATTGGAAAGTCTGAAATCTACAATATTAAAAAAGAAAAAAACATGTTAGAAAGTTTAAATAGTTATTTTCCTACAATTATCAAATTATTTTTATTCAGAATTAACATGTCTTGGAAATTTCCCATGTCTTACTTCACTAATGTAAAAACATTTATTGATTATCAATTTAATATTTTAGGCAACAATATTAAGAATGTTAGTGACTTATATTTTTCAATATTTATAGCAGTTCTTAATATTTTCAATGACATTGCTTGGAATTTTAAAAAAACCGTTTAAAAATGCTGAAAGAAAAATAAATTTGCCAAAAGATTGAAATGTTTTATCTCCAGTAATGTCTCTTTGAAATATATTTATTTTAATGTCATCATATTTTAAACAATAGTTTTATCTGGGATAATTTTTTTTTAATGAATGAACTATTTTAATATTGGATTGTAGAACCTCTGTATTAATTCTGCAATAACATTTCAATAAATTATCATAATTTTTTATTTATTATATTCATTTATGAATATTTTAACCTATGTTTTATACAGACTAAAAATAGGAAACATATTTCCAAAACCTGTAAAAATGAAAATTATTAACTTATCCTTTTGTTTGAAAATTATTGCTGGAATACCTCTGTTTAAAACTAATATTATGCCATTGAAATGTATTTATTACTTAAAAAGTTATTGTTATCGTTACTTAACTGCATCTGGGCAAAGGAATTGAAACAATCATATA
The DNA here is from genome assembly GCA_028023455.1 of Epiperipatus broadwayi. Lineage (NCBI taxonomy): Eukaryota > Metazoa > Onychophora > Udeonychophora > Euonychophora > Peripatidae > Epiperipatus > Epiperipatus broadwayi. The sequence continues at coordinate 643,616 of JAQFVV010012480.1, read as the reverse complement.
TGTGTTAAAAAATGCTTTAATTAATTATTATTCAGATTATTACACAATTAACTTTTAATTATAAACCTGTCTTACATGTACATTATTATTAGTGTTGTAGTTATCAATTTCATTCTCTGTTCTCTAAGGAAACTTTCTTTGCCTTAAATAATACTAGCTACTAGACCTCATTATTATATTATGTTTTTATGTGGATGAATAAAAAGTTAATATAATGTTATACCAGAAATTCCCAGAGTCATATTTAAAATATTTTTGAGAAACTAAATGGTCATTAATATGTTTGTGTACTTATGTTGTCAGTAAATCTCTTGCTTATAGAAATATGTTTGAATGCTATAAATATAGTTTTAAATTTGCTGTATTTTCAATAAATGAAAAAAAAAAAATTCTATGTTTGCAGAACTGTATCATGATCAATGAGACATTTCGTGAGTTAAATTTTGATAAACTGAATATAATATTCGATTATAATTTTATGTTTTTGTAGTTTACTATGTATTTTATTTATTTATATTATGCAATTGTGTCTGATATATTTTATGCATTACTTATAGACTGTAATATCCAGAAGTTTATCGAATATTTGCTATTTATAATAGTCCATCAATCACCACTGGTATTACATCATAAATGATAGTTTTAAAAAATGGTTAGAATAAATAGACTGTTGAAAGTTGGAAATTTTGTGAATGCAAGAGGAGAGAAAAATTCAATCACAAATGATGTTGAATTATTTACTGTTTATAATAAAAGTAGAGAAGGAATGATTTGATATTTCTATAAATGTTTGAATGGTAAAGATCATTAAATTCAAGTAATAATGCATATTTTGGTTGGATTGTGAGAAAGAGCGATGAAAGCATGACATCTGAATGCTATGATGGATATAAATTATAAAATTGAATAAATAAAGAATGTCATGCAATATAATTACTTAATATAATTTAAATTTGCTATAAGAAGAAAGAACTCCTAAAACGGAGAAAAGTTATAGGGTTATATTTTTAAATGTTTTAAAAGTAGTTAATTTTTATATTTTTCTTTATTTAAATTTTGCATTGAAATGCTAGAACATATCTGAAAGGTAAAGAGAAATGTTCTACTGAAGGGCCTAATATTTTTTAATATTATAGTATATGCTAATTTTTAGATAAGTAATAACTTGAATTAAATTTTATAGTAATAAGCATTACTTAGCTACAATCCATTGATTACTCTGTTTAGCACAGGTGGCACTACTATATGGAGTTTTGCTTTGCTTTGTTTATACACGATTATGTGCTAGTATTGGAGATGTGATCATATGATGCTTGCTGGTTTAACACCAATCCTGCCTAATAGGGTAGTGGTGGCTATGGTTGTTAAAGAGCCAAAGACACCAAAATGTATGGGTGCTGAACTGAGGTCAGACCCATATGACTATATAAGCTATTGGGCTTAGATTGAAAATATTTTTGGTGTTTTCAATTTCATGCTCATAGTTTTGTAGTTAAGTAGAGATAAAAGGTGGTTGCTAGAGGGTTGCATTAGATCCTAAGATCTAGATGCAGTGCTCTCAGATCCAAAGCTCCTCACTGATGAAGGCCACAAGCCAGAAACTAGTCTGGGGATATTGGATGAGTAGGCATTAGATAGGGATTTTATGCACAAGCCTTCTGGCATCCATTGATTACTCTGTTTAGCACAGGTGGCACTACTATATGAAGTTTTGCTTTGCTTTGTTTATAAATTATTTTTAAATAACACGAAGCATAGTATTAAGCTAATAAATCCTAGTTATTTATTGTCATTGTCATATTATCATAGTGACAATTGAATGTTGTTGTCTTAATAATAAAAATAATAGATTATTATTATAATGTACTGCATAATTGTATTTTTCCTCCAGTAAACAGTCGGAATGAAAGCTATTCACTGTTTGCTTATTTGTATTATGTTTTCTTACGTAAATATTTTAATTCAATTAATTTCCTTATGTTATTTTATATTGTAAATATTTTTATACATTTATAATGTTATGAACATTGTATTATTAATTTATAATAAAATATGTTAATGTTTTAGCTCATATTGTTTTAATAGTTTGATTTGTTCGAGTGTGTTTTTCTTTGAATCTTCGTATCCACACACATGATTTGCAAAGATTATTTGGAACATTATTATTGCACGTGATTAATAAAAATATATTATTATAATTGATATTATTATTGAAGATCTAATTATTGGTGATTATGAAAATTATCCAATACTAATTTTAAATATAATATTGCAATTACATTAAGAATCTAATATTTTTTATGAATGCCACATAAAAATAAAAGATTATACGACGTTTTTTATAAGAATTAATGATTTTAGTTTCGTTTATTGATGAATATTAATAAACAAATAGATGTATGATTTAAGGATCGTTAAAATATTCTAGTTGTTTGTCGTTGTTTTGTGAACGTAGTTACATATATGTAAAATCCCTCATTATATTTAACTACATGATATTAATTTGTCTATTATTGTTATAAGGAGGTGAATCTGAGATATTGAATAATTTTAGAGGTGTATAAATTGATGATGGATAGAAGTGTTAGTCAATGTTAAATTTTAATATGATTTTTTAGGAAAGAATAGAAGTGCTTTATTGTTTGTTTTCGTAATAAATTTCATAAATGCTTAAGTTAGAATTAGTCTATGTGTGTTATAAGACATGAGGATATTATATGGTAGTTTTGTTATATCAATTAAGTAAGGGTAATATTCTTATGCCATTGAGAGTATATCTTTCAGGATACATTAACTCATTTACCTTGCTGGATGTCTCATGTAAAGAGTTTTGTAATTTTTGAATTAGTATTTTTTAATCGAAACATTTGTTAATTGTAATTAATAAGCTAGTCGGAATTTAAATTATTAGTATAATAGATGAGATGAGAATTTAATTTGAACCCTGATTATTATTATTATTATTATTATTATTATTATTATTATTATTATTATTATTATTATTATTATTATTATTATTATTATTATTATTATTATTATTATTATTATATTTTAACTTGGTTAGTTTATTATATTTAGTTATTATGAAATATTAGTTTTGTTAGATATATAGTAGAAGTGTATTTTGAGCTAGTTATAATGGTACTTATCTTTAATAGTTATTGTTTACATAACTCGATTATACATTATTATATTTATCAATAGTTAACCGGAGAGTCTTTAGGTCAGATTTTCCTTAAGAAGGGGTACAATTTGTATATAAAGCATTTCTACAACAGCATATATAATTTCTGAGTCTTGACTAATGAACCAGATGTTAATAAAAGCTTTGCTGTCCTTTTACTTACTAGATATCTCAACCAGTGCAAAATGGGCTTAAATAAAGAATAGGCTACGTGTAAATCAATCTGAGTTTACTTATGGATTGGAATGGATTTCATCCTTATTTGGAAATTCATTAAATCTACTTTCATTCTTAGATATCCCTGGGACAGCTATTTCAATGGTTTATTCACATTGGTTAAGCAGTCCAGTAAGTAAATAGGTGCTGAAAATTTATATATGTGTGTATATATGTTTTTGCAAATTTTTATTAAATATAAACATTGAAATTTATTTGGGGAATATTTATGCAATAATTAGAGAAAAATGCCCAGCAATAATATAATTAGGTAAACACTATTTAAATACTTTGCCCTTAGTAGCATCTCCATTCTTGTCTCAAAGAGATTATCACGTAATGTTTGCACATTCTATGTACTTGTAATGAAGGTAATATAAGTTTTATCCCAAATGCAATGTAACAAAAAATATATATGCAACAAGCATATGGAGCAAAGTTTTAATGAATAATTTTAACTTAATATGCTTAGCTATCTATCGACGATATCAGTCGTAGATGTAGCAATGGTTGTCGTTCATGCCAATTTACATTTAATTTACATGTAGCATTATGATGTGTGGGGTAATCCTATATTCCTCTTTCCCAAAAAGTGCTTATTGACATATCATAATGCTACATGTAAATTAAATGTAAATTAGCATGAACAATATATATATATATATATATATATATATATATATATATATATATATATATACACCCTCTTCTCCCCATTACAACCAGTGCTACAACTATGACAGACCCTCATTAGGTTAAACTATTCATTAAAGCTTTGCTCCATATATTTTTTGGTATATTCTATGCACTTGTAAAAAAATCATACATATAATAATTAATTTGAGTATTAGCACTGTTTCCTGTTTTACCACTACTATTAATTAACTGTGAAAGAAAAACGGATTCAAGTCTAAAAGTTAAGAATTTTGGAGTATTTATAATAGTGTCAACTTCTCCATACAATAGTGTCACCCAGTGCAAGACATAGTAACCAATGGATGCATGATTTGTGCCTAAATCCTCTATAGACTTCCTACTCATTCAATATCCACAGACCAGTCTCATGCTTGTGCTTTTATCATTGAGTAGTCTTAGATCTGAGAGTACTACACCTAGATCTTAGGATCTAATGCAACTCTCCAGCAGCCATCTTTTAACTTTTTAGTTAACTGTAAAGATATGAGTGCAAAATGAAAACATAATATTTTCAATCCAAGCTCAGTCACTAATATAGTCATATAGATCTGAATTCAGTACAGTATTTATACATTTTGGTATCTTTGAATAAAAGTGGCTGCTGGAGTATTAAGGTTGATCATAAAATTTAGATACAGTGCTCTCAGATATATGGCTCCTCACTGGTAAAAGCAGCTAGCTAAACATTAGTCTGGGAGTATTGGATGAGGAGGTACTAGGAAGAGATTTTATGCACAAACCTCTTTGCATCCATTGATTACCATGGCTTGCATTGATTGGCAGTATTGTATGGAGAGATTGTCATTGCTTTAACAGCTTAGGTAAACATAGAAAATGGTGATCATGTGATTTTTAGAGTATTTATAATGATACCGAAATGGTTAACCTATGAGTAAACATCATGGAAATTGGATACTTTTTGTGAACAAATCTCAAGCCAAAATAAATCAACTAAGGTACAATCTAAAAAAAACATCTACCTTATCTTAGAAGGAACTAAAAAATTATTTTATGTAAAAGGCAAGAATAAAGTAAATGGATATATTTTGAATCTGTCTTTTTTTTTATAAAACATAATCTTTGATTACATAATGATTGTGGCAAAACTATTAAAAAAAAATTATTAATAAAAAAATTATCAAATAACTTTATTGTTCAGAAGTGTTTGAGATGTTTTACTGCCAGAATTGCCTAAACTGGAATCAATCCCAGGACTTAACGTTCCAGACTGTGTTGCTTTATTACTGCACTAAATCACATTTCACTCCCATGGTTATCTCTAGTAAAGGACATTTAGAAATGAAGTCTTCGTTGAATATTATAAATGATATTTGCAAATTATGTTCTTGTAAATAAAATGAACTTGAATTCATTGTTGGCAAAATTATTGATGATATTTGGATTTTGATGAGTGAGTTGGTTTGGAAATCTTTCGATAGACATCCTTTCTTAAAAATAAAGATCTCTATTGGATGTGTTTCCGAAGGCTTTGGAAATTATCAATTGTGTTGTTGCTGAAAATATTTTAATTCATTACATGGATTAAAGAAATTACACAATCCGTACATGACGTATTATATCTATTCATTATATTTACCAAAATGTTTATACTCCACCTAACTTGAGGCAATTCTTTTCTAGACACTTTATCATTGGTTTTTCATATATTTTATGTTTTTTTATATCTTTGGTAGGCCTATTGTTACTATGAAATGCCAAGTTGGTTTAAAAAATATATATACCAACAACATTGCTCAGAAACAGCTTTTGTGAGAACATGCGGGCAGTGATTTGAATTAATCATGGATTCAATTGGCAGTGAAGAAAAGGAAACAGAAACTTTGTACAAATTGTACAATCTAGGGATATTTCAACCACATCCGATCTTATATATTATATACTGTGCATGGGTATTTTAAAAAAAATTATATGAATTTTAATTTATTATTAGGTATGAGAATTATTAATGGTTGGAGTTGCTGAATGATACCTTACTTAACTTTAACATATGATGCATTCTTTTGCTAAAACTATACGCGATGTTTTGTTTATTTTCTAATCTAGTATGAATATTTCTTAGAAGAGATAGCAGTTTGCTCTCCTCTGTATCCGTAGGAAACTCGTGAGATAATAAATTCATCAAAAGTGGGAAGTTACTGATAATTTTGAGAAAGAGAAAATGCGCACGTTTACTTTTGATAGAAGTAGTGATCCATAGATGTAGTTTGTAAACCTTGAATTCTAATAGATAAATAGCAAACCTCATGTTGAAATTGAAATAACGATTTTGACTAGTTTCATTTTATTTTGTCTTTGAGAATATTTTCATTTTCAAGAACATCATAATAATAATAATAATAATAACAATAGTAGTAGTAGTAGTAATAATAATAATAATAATAATTTAATTTAATTTAATTTAGTACATTTAACAGATTTTATATCCAAACAAAAATGCACAGCTAATCTAGTTCACAAAGCATTTGCAGAATTTTTTGCACAGTAGTCCTAAATGTTCTATCATCTGTTTCAAATATATTAACAGCATTAAAGTATTTATTGTACAATCTAGGTAATTTTACTAATGCTGAATTTTTTAATGTTTCACTTTTAAATTTTGGAATATTATACATATTTTTTAATCTTGTATCCTTTATCTTTAGCTTAAATGATAATGTTGTTTGGCAACTTCTCACATCTATTATACCTGATGTAATTTTTTTTAAATACTTCATATCAGTATAGATTCGTCTTTTGTAGAGTGCATTGTTGTCACATATTATTTCTGATTTAATGTATCTGAAAAAAAATTTATAAACCTTTTCCAGTGCTAATCTATTATTTAATTTATATGAGTTCCAGATCAAAGATCCATAATTTAAAATAGGTAAGACCAATGTAGGAAACAGATACACACATGTATTTCTCTTAAACATTTTGCAGTTTCTGAGAATTAAACCCATTATTTTATAACTTTTTGTAATAATATTTTAAATATTATTATTAAATGTTCCATTATTATTAAAAATAATACCTAAATCTTTATGATCTTCTTTTCTTGAAATACTTTTTGAGTTTAGTGTATAATTAAACAGACTTATAGATGATTTTTTAGAAAACGATATGACACAACATTTTTTAACGTTAATTTCCATATAGTTTTCCACACATCAATCCTGAAAATTTTTGATATCAGACTGCAAAATCTTCTGATCATCAAAATTCTTAATAGTTTTATACAGTTTAATATCATCTGCAAAGCAGAGAATGTCAGAACCACTTACATACTGCTCTATATCCAAAGAATAAACTGAAAAAAGCAGTGGTCCAAGTATACTTTCTTGAGGCACTCCAGCATTACTAAAATATGTGTATGATTTTGCAGACCCAAAAGATACAAAATTAGGTCTATTTGAGACAAAAGATACAAACCACTGCAAAGGTTCACAACTAAAACCAATTGTGTGCAACTTACTAATCAATCTAGAGTGATCTACTCGGTCAAATGCTTTGCTTAAATCAAAATAAATTACATCTAGCTGTAATCTGTTGTCAATTGCATTTGCAATAGCATCTTGAATATGTATCAAATTAGTTTCAACAGATCTACCTGGAATAAAACCATGTTGTGTTTTAGATAAAGATTTACATACTTTATCTATTATCTTGTTATACACTCATTTTTCAAAGATTTTTCCAGCTATACATAATAATGAAATAGGTCTATAATTACTAACATCATTTGATTTGACTTTTGGTATTGGTATAACTTTTGCTATTTTCCAAGAATTAGGAATAATACCCTGCTGTAAAGAGATATTAAAAATATATCAAAGCACTGGAGCTAGCAGTTCAGCACATCTTTTATAAATAAAAACAGGTAGCATATCATATCCAAAACTTTTTTTATTTTTAAGCTGTTTTATTGCTAATAAAATGTCATTATAATTTAATGAGTCAATAACTATCAAATCATTACTTTTAAAAGCAGATTTAACTGTATATGATTTAGATGGCACAATTTTCTCTGTACATGATGAGAAATAGTTGGCAAAAACATCAGCTGTAAGATTCCCATTGTCAATTGACATTTTATTTTTTACACCAGAATGCTTTTTAATAAATGACCAAAAGTAATTTGAATTGCACTTTATGTTGTCCTCTAGTTTCTCAATATATCTTTTGAAATCAATTTTTTCTATGGTTTTAAATAATCTTCTAAAATTTATAAAGTTATTATAACATATTATTGATCCTGATTTCTTAAACAACTTATGATGCTTATGTTTTCTTTTGTAAATACAAATCAATTTCTTAGAGAACCAAGGAGGATATTTTTTAGATGATTCATAGCATAATGGTATTCTATTGTTTAAAATGTTTTGCATAATTTTTTGAAACAGATGTACTGCCTCATTTACATTCGGGGAACAATATATTTGTTCCCAATCAGCATACTTGATGTCACAATATAAATTATAATAATCACCAAGTTTATAGTTTCTATTTGAAGTTACCATACCCTTATTTAATGATATGTGTTTGACATAAACAGAAAACTCAATTGCTGGATGATGCAAGTCTTCCTTCAATAATGGTTGTACACTATGCCTCACATCTACATCATTAAAGTTAAGTAATATAAAATCTAGAACACATCCATTATTATTTTTTAACTGATTTCTTTGTACTACACCAGTTATATTCATAAATTCTATAATTCTTTGTCCTTTATTTATTTCATTATTGCATAATCCAGTTATTTCATCTGCTGTCATTACATATCGTGCATTAAAGTCACCACAGATCAAAATATTGTGCTTGTAATTAAGTAAATATTTTTCCAATTTCTCCAAATCATTATTTAGTTCAATTATATTAATATAAGGAGTAATATATATATATATATATTCCCAACCAGAAACAATTGAGATCCTAATATCATTTCAATCCAAATAGAATCAACAAAATTCAGTTCTATATTTACTAGCTTGGTTACAATGTTGTTTTTAACTGCCAATAAAACACCTCCACCTCTTGAAAGCTTAGAGTTTACAAGATCATGTCTATATAGTAAATATCTATGATCCACAATCTGATCAGTAACAAATTGATCATTCAACCATGTCAAGGCTATTAGATCATATTCTTCTGCAAGAACAGCATGTTCCAATAACTGACATTTAGTTCTTAACCCTCTAACATTTTGCATATAACAACAGAAAATGTTACTTTTATTAATTAACTTCTTATTACCATTGTTATATGAAGAATTTTTATATATTCTTTTACAATCTTTATAAATGCAATAATCCATTATACATTACTAATATTATCCTCAACTACCTGATCCTTTATTTGTTCATTAATAATTAAATCTTTATTTAATTTCCCATAAAATGGATATATATAAATGCCTGACGCCCAAAAATTTGAATTAATTACTTCACTCATGTCATTTTCTTTGACAGAAATATAAAATGAGAAATAAAATTTATTTGCAGGTATAAACTTATGACATACCACAGTTGTATCTAACTTTCCTGTTATATAAGCAATCACATCTTTTGATGTAACTTCTGGATTTAATCTAGTCAAAAAGAATCTTTTATATTTTTGTTTAACAGCAATAGCTTTTAATCGTGTGTCAGCAAGATTTCCTATTATAGCACTTTTGTTAAATGCATTAGATTTTGCATTGCTTTTCTTGTGTGTAACTAATTCAAAACCGTCTAAATCAGTGTCTTTTTTTAAAAGAAAACCGCTGCTATTAACTTTTGTATTTTTAAAATATTCTGTTTTAACATTTTTATTTTCTACAGTTAGACCTTGAGTTAAAACGTCAGTCCACTTTTTAACAGCATTATTAGAAATAATATTTCCCCTTTCAAAATTAGATTGTTGATGACGTGAATTTTTAGCAATTATTTTCCCTGGTTCCATAGAAGCCACACTTTTCCCAATTTTTTCTTTATTTGAATCATTTTGCAAAGGCAAACTCTTCCTAATTTTTATTTTTTTAATGTCTTCACTTTTCGGACTTTCATTCACACCTTCTCTTTCAGAAGTAAAAATAGAAATTTGACTTTGACTTCCTTTGTCATCAGAAATGTGGGAAGCAAAACTCTTATCATTAATTACACAATATTCTCCGTCTACTTTAGAAAATTCTTTTTTTTTTTAGAAACTAGTGGTATATTATCTCCAGAAATTTTTTCGTTTACTTTAAAATCTTTATTAATAATAATAGTTTTCAAACTTTGATTTTCACTAGCGAGAAAATCAATTTTTTTAGCTAAATCAGCCATAGTAGACAATAAACCAGAAATCTGGACCTGTAATGTTCTGCAACAATGATTACAAGCATGGCTATTTTCTTGCCTGAAGGGAGCACTCTCATTTAACGTTGTTTCATAACAAGAAATATTTCCTTCCTAAATAAAATCTTGACAATCAACACACACAAAATTATTGAAATCTTTATCAACTAATAAGTCTAAATCTATAGTTTCTAGTTGCATACACTTTAAATGAAAAATCTATTACATTTTTTCCGCAATTTTAAACTCATCAGCATTAATTTCAGACAAACATTTTCCACAGACAGTCATTTCTATATCTGAATTTCTAGCAGTTATATTAGATCCTTGAAGACTCTCACATATTTCAAAATGAGGTGGACATACAAAATTATCCTGGCCATTATTTCTAAGAATATCCATATTATTAGATATTAAACAATCAATATGAAATTTAAAAGAACAATCCATTGAGCATTTAACACTTTTTTGGCTTCCGTAAATTAAATCATTATACAAAGGACACGCTTTCTATAAGGTCCCATGATTTTAAAATTAGAGCAATCCAAGTAAAATAAATTGAATCCAATGATAAATTATATACTTACAAATAACGTTATAAAAAATTATTTCATATTTTCTTCCAACAAAATAAATTTTTTTAGATATACAAAGCTTAAGATATAATCCATGATTATCAAAATCCCCTGGTGGTGAATAATAATAATAATAATAATAATAATAATAATAATAATAATAATAATAATAATAATACGAAAACAGGAAGTATATTAAGATTTAGTTTTTTTTTTTTAAAGTACCGATAAAATGAATCAAAACATCTCGAATTTTTAAAACATTATTTTATTAAATAATTCAGTTTATCCATACATCTTAATAAATAATCGGTATGTTGTATTTTCGCAGATACGAATTTCTATGTATATACATGTATGATTGACGTTATTTTTTTAAAAAAGAGACTATTTATTATAACAATCAATAGTCTATGAAAACGTAGACCTCGAGTGTGTTGGCTAGCAAACATAAGAAAACTTTGTCAAAAAAAAATTATTCTCTTTTAGTTTGTATTCATATATATCATCATCATCATTATCATCAATCTACTGCAGAATGAAGGTCTCTCCAAGTTTAATCCATCTTCTCCGATCTTTAGCTTCTCTTCTCCACATCACCCCTGCACACTTTCTTATTTCATCCATCCATCTCACATGTGGTCTCTTTCTGGGTCTTTTACAATCTTTTGGAATCCCATTTAAAATTTCGATTGTCCATCTATTATCATCTCCTTTAGCAATATGTCCAGCCCAACTCCATTTCAATCTTTTAATTTTTTCAATGAAGTCAGTAACACCTGTTTGTTCTCTTACCCTTACATTGCATTTTCGATCTCTTCTTGTTACTCCCAACATGCATCTTTCCATACTTTTTTGAGTGGTCTGAAATCTCTGTATTGCTCTTCTATTAAGTGTCCAAGTCTCAGATCCATAAGTAAAAACTGATAAAACACATTTGTTAAAAACCATCCTTTTCAAACACATAGGCATATTTCCTTTTAGTATCAAGTTATTTCTACCAAAAGCACTCCAACCAAGTTTAATTCTATGATTAATTTTATACATTATGTTTCTATCTGTATTAATAATCTGACCGAGGTATTTGTAACTGTTAACTTCTTCTAATTCATCATAATCAATCTTTATTTTCATATTTTGAGCAAATCGATTAAACATTACTTTAGTCTTTTTAACATTTATCTTTAGTCCTACTTTCCTACTTTCATCTGATAACTCCTGCAACATTTCCTGCAGCTCTGAAGCATTATTTTCAAAAACAACTACATCATCTTCGAAATCTAAATGACTTAAATAATCTCCATTTACTTTCACTCCTTTAGTTTTCCATTTTAATCCACAAAATACTTCTTGCAGCACTGCTGTAAAAAGTTTTGGAGATATGGAGTCACCTTGTCTTACACCTTTCTCAATGTTGACTTTCCCAGTATCATTATGTAATCTAATTGTTGCTGTTGCATTTTTATAAATATTCTTTAAAATATGACAATATCCTAGATCTACACCTTGATGATCCAATGCTTTAAACACTGAAGAAATGTTTATAGAAACAAATGCCTTTTCATAATCTACAAATCCAAAACATAATGACAACTCATATTCATTTGTCCTTTCTATAACTTCTCCCAATACCTGGATATGATCTACTATACTAAACCACTTTTAAACCCAGTTTGTTCTCTTGGTTGGTGGAAATCCAATGTTCTCTGTAGACGAGTTGTAATTATCTTGGTAAAAATTTTATATAAAACTGATAAAAGACTGATAGGTCTGTAATTTCTAATATCTTCTTTATCGCCTTTTTTAAATATTAATATTATTATTGCATTCTTCCAATCTTCCGGTACATCTTTATCATTTAGACATTTGGTATATAACTTTGCTAAAAAAAATTCTATTTCTTCACCTGATTCTTTTAATATATCAATTATAATTCCATCATTACCTGGAGCCTTTCTTTTCTTCATACATTTAATTGCATGTCTCACTTCTTCATTTAAAATTCTGGGCAATTCGGAAGATGTAATAGATATAGGAGGTACTTGTTCTTTATTACTATATAATTCTTGATAAAAATCTTCTACCAATGTCATGATGTCATCTCTTTTTTTAGTAATAATTCCATCTTTTTTTCTTATTGCAGATATAAATTTCCTACTAATACCAAAATGTTGTTTAACATTCTTGAGACTTTTATTCTCTTCTATGGCTTTCCTTGCTACTTCACAGTTATACTTTTTTATATCATTTTCAACTCTTTTCCGCACCATTTTACAAAATTCGAGATATTCAATTCTTTTTAATGCATCATTTTTTTATATCTTCATATTCTTTCTTTTCTTCATAAATTCTCTAGTCTCAGTAGAAATTTTATTAGTCAATTGCTGCTTTTCTGTTATTGTGTCAAAAGAAAATCTACACTATGAACTAGTATTTTATTATAAAAAGAAATGTCATGTATGTATTAATGATATTGGTAATTAAATAATTACGTAGCATGGATTATTAAACATAAAGTTGACATCTGCCTTTAAAGACCATTAAATATTAATGGATGCTTAAACAATAACTGAAATACAGTTTCCATCATGTTCAAAGGATTCATTCTTATTTTCACTAAACATCTTCTGTAAAATGTCCATCTAAATTTAAAGCAAATGCATAAGCATATACCTTAGTTGCAATGCAAATATTTATAAATAAAATTAATAATGCTATTAAAGATACCAAAATCCAATAACAACATACTACTGAAGGAATTATTGAATGGAATGATAAAATGTTGATTTGTATATTTATTCATTGTATCTAAGTCCTATCTATCAGAAACAATCTCTTTTACAAGTATGGAGGAAACTATTCATTAATTTTGTATTATGATTTGAATTATAGATATTGCAACAATAATTAGTCACACAGTATGCAGATAAATATAGTTATGGTTGAAATTAAAGATGACTGTAATAACGACATCAAATGAATCCTGCAATGATTAACCAATGATGATGTTCAGCATTCCAGGTGTTTATATGTTACTAGAATTTGAATTAAGGGATATGTGATGTGGTGACCTTTCAAAATGTGCTAATGTGTTTAGATGTAATCATGATGAAACTATAATAGATTTCCCAAAGACATGAGTCGAAAATATCATTTTGTTGAACATTACTGTTCCATGGTTATTATGTTCAAGTGATTAAACATGGATTTGTTGCCAAACCAAGTATTTTAAAACTTTGGATGTTGAATGTGTTATGAATGTTGTAGAGTGTTTGGTTTATATATATTCAAATAACTATTTCATGTATATTTGTTAATATGAAGAACAAATTCTTTAAAACAAGCACTAATTAAACGAAATCACTATAGTTAATTGAGATTATGAGTAATCCTTGGGTAGATTTTATTATGACAACTTATTTAGGCTTGATACTCTTGGTAGCAAGCTGCAATAAATTAAATCTCCTTAACTAACTTAATTTGAATAAAATCAATTCATACATATTTCACTCTAATTGTGCAATGCGTATTTTATCCAACACCATATCTGGTTTAAACTTCCACACAAGCATCACATGCTCAATTTCTGTGATACGTGTTATTTTTATTTGTTCATTATTTATGCATTATAAATAAATAGTCATTGTTATTTTATTAACTAGAAATCATGGGTTGCACTTATTTTACTTTTCTTAACGATAATAATTGTCAGCTGTAGTCACAGAAGACATGGATAGATGAACTTTAACTGGCAAATAATTTAGTATGAAGTTGTATATACTTCATTTAATTAACATTACTTAGTATTTAATTTTTAGCACAATATGTAAACAAGAGTTAGCACTCTTCATTACTTCACCCTATATTAGATTGTATTAGTGTGAATGAGTGATTTAAACTCAGGGCATATATAGATAATTATTTATTTTATTATTTCAATATTAGATATTTTATAATAAGTCTGACTTGATATAATAGAGTCTTTACCCTGAGAAAATTAATTCTATCATTTCCCTTACACCCATTTTGATTAATTAGAGGACTCCCCCTCTTTTTATGTAATTATATTTATTTGATAAATTACAAAGTCATCAATTCATATATCACATAACCTAATTTAAAAAGCTCGTATTACAAATGTTATATAATGAGCATGGAAATAGCTCTTAGCAAACTTTTCCGAGTATCCCCAACCTCAGATCGGTTTCTGGCTCTTTCTTTCATCAGTGAGGCACTATGATATTCAAGCATTAGATTTAAAATATCAGACCAAACCCAGCATTTTTAAGTAGAAAATCTGAAACTTTCAGACATTCATATGTCTTCCAATCCAGCTATCTAACTTAAATAGTCATATGGGACTGAACTAACTTCAGATACACCACATATTAATGGCTTTAGCAGTATAAAATCTCCAAACTCTTAATAGCAAAAAAAAATAAAAAATAAATCAGTTATGTATATCACATGACCTAATTTAAAAAGCTTGTATTGCTAATGTTATATAATGAACTTGAAAATAGTTCTTATCAAGCTTTTTAGAATATCCCCAATCTCAGACCAGTTTCTGCTACTGTATTTTAAATCTAATGCTTGAATATCCTAACACCTTGCTGAAGAAGCCAGTAGTAAATAAAAACTGGTCTGAGATTGGGGATATACTGAAAGCTTGTTTAGAGCTATTTGCAAGCTCATTATATATCATATGATAAATATACACCTTAATTTGAATATATAACTGTAGTCGATTTGCTATGGCATTCATACCATTACAATATGTATATAATTTGAATATTGCCTAACACTATACTAGTAATAATAAATCAAATAAAAATTCATATAACATTACAATATTAGCCAAAAAACTAAACTTTACTAAAATGCATCTATTACCAAATAGATCTTTTCAATTAAATATCTTTTGATGTTAAAAGAAGTTGGGTTAGGAAGTGAATGATGAGAAAGTTTATATATATATATATATGTGTGTGTGTGTGTGTGTGTGTGTGGCACTTTTACTTTAATTTCACTTAAAAAGTCTATTTTTTTAATAGATGATATGGTTATGAAAACATTTTAGTAAAGTTTAGTTTTTTGGTTAGTATTATAATGGTATTTGAATTTTTGTTTTATATATATTTAAATATTTTTAAATATGTGGACATGTCTGTTATTCTTATTATAAAGAAAATCTCAGTGACATGACAATAGACAATGACCAATGAAAATTGTTTACTACAGATGCTTGCTTTTTTCATTAAAGGGAATTCCTTTTGCAAATGCATGTCTATTTTTTTATAATGCAAAAAGCATTTACAATATACACTTTTAATTGACTATTGTCTATTGATATGTAACTATAATTTTTCTAAAATAAAAATAACAAAAATTTCCACATATGTAACAATATTTAAGCAATTACATCCGTCAAAAATTATATATATATATTGTAACCATCCGCTCGCCCCTTCAACTACCCATAGTGCCGAACCCGCTGCGGCACTCAAAATTGTAACCGTAAATTGTGTGGTCCCAACTACAGAAACGCAAATGCACTAAGAATCGTAACTTCTATCACTGATCAATTCCCGTTGCACATTGTCAGCTATTAAGAGCTGTATCCAAAAGCATATCATGCTATCTATTTTATGCACGAAAGACCACAATCAACATCTGGGGCAACTTACCACAGACCAAACTAATGATCTAACATAAACTTTTTATGATTTAATTTGATCGCAGCCAGGGTGTACCGCGAAGAACTACCATGGTATTATGATAAAATACTTTAATCAAATTATAAGTGCAATGTTATTATTTTTTAAACCTTAATTTGCGATTTTTATTGTATGAGACCCGATGGCCGACCATGTACAAGATGGCATAATTTGTGGAATTACACAAGATTATGAAATTTTAAACCATCTATATGATTTCTAATACAGATGCTAGTCCAGGTAAAGCTTTGCAATAAATAAACATAAATACTTGGGTTCTTTTATAGTTTACTATATCATTGAGACTCTTATTATACTGACGAATGACAATTTAAAAACGTTAAGTAAATATATTTAATCGTGCCATTATTTGGTAAATCTGTTTACAAGTTTAATAATCAATTTGTATGGTATCCTAGAATCAACTACGCAAAGCCAAAATGATGGAAAAGGTAAATGGGGTTTTATTGTACCTTACACATCATAAACTACCAAAGACGAAAGCATCTAAATGATTTCTCAAAAATATCAATAAACTTATATATCATGTTGACGATAGTATGTATTTCAATGTATGCTCTATCCAAGGTTTATGATTTCTGATTTTACAAATGACACATAGCAACGGCACAGTAAGTTTAATTATAAATCAACTTTTATTTACAAAATTATGAATAATAAGTAATTAATTCCAATGTTATAATTAAAGACATAAATAAACAAATAAAATAAATAAATTATAATTCCATCGACTTTCTTCAATAACATCTCATAGGTACAGTTTTTAAGAACCTAATCATACCTTATATTTCAATTTGATACAATGAATATTGAGAAAATTATACTAAATTCAGCATCAACTCATGAAATATTTAACGTCATTTCCAGATTCAATAAATCCATACCGTAAACTTATAATAATATAATAAATAATATTATGTCTGTAGGATTTAGCTACAATGCAATCATTAAATAAAGTGATAATTTAAACTTACACTCCGGTAAATAATAATCAACCAACAGTTAATTATTATGAAGTAACTTGAATAGAATGTCCTGCTACAAGTTGATGATCTAACTTATAAATTATGTTTACAAATGAAAGAAGATGATTTAGCAGATTAACTAAAATACTTTGCCCAACTTATATCTATGAAGTAAAACATATTCCTGTGGATGTATTCATCTACACGGAGGAATTAAATAACACTAAACGTTTTGTGGATTTATACACCATTATAAAGCAATAAGTACAAGTACACCATTCCGCGGATTAACCACCAGTGCAGGAATGAGTGTAAAATACAAAAATGGCAATAAAGTAATCTGCGGATTAACCACCAGCACAGATTAATGCCCTTTACATTCTAAAACAACATTACTATTTACTTCACATTAAAGTGCAAAATCATCCCCCTCAGTTATTCTGACCATTCAGAATACACTACACTTTAGCAAATGTGGGTTCTTGCATAATAAATGTTACGCTAATCAGGACAACTAATGTACTAACTTATCTTTCTTAAAATAAAACATGTGTAATATAATATAAGTAATATTAGTATAGGAATATAAATCTGGAAAGACTAACAAAATAACTCATAAAGATTGATACATCTCATGAATTCATTCAGTACTTTTTAAGCTTTTTCGCAAGCGCTATTCTCTTGAATAAATATTTTATTCAACCCCTATTAATTTAAACTTAATAAAATATAACTTATGAACTTCACATGCAAGTTCATATAACTATAAAATTAAAGTAATGCATTATTCATCAAATACATAAAATTTAACAGGTGTGTGTGTGATATAAATTAAACGTATCGCATTTTATAGCTCAACACATGAATTAGAGCAGGTGTGTGTATCACAAATTAGATTATATAGCATTTTATAACTCCAAATATGATCCGTGGAATCCATGTACGATGTGTTGAACAACAAATACACGAAGCAATAGCTATAATTATAGTTAAATTCCATACATGCAATTTTATCCATTTGTGTTAGTTATTATAATCACTATTAGATTGACGATTTTACGTGGCTCCATAAACATGAAACAATTTCAAAACATGACACGCAGAATTTAAATGAAAATGTTTTTCATAAGTTATTAATTTCTACATTTCTCTATTAAAATGTTCCAAGTTTATCACATCCATGCTAATATTTATTTATCCACGCTTAAATCTAGGAATACTAATTATAGCAATTAATTTAATCATTTCAAACTGACGTTAAAATTAGAAAATAGCTTTGATTAACTATTTTGAAGACGGTTTATTATCCAAATGTTAAACAAATTAACTAGCAAATATATGATTGGCATTGTAAAGTTAAATATCAATTAATACTATATTTTATTAGAATTAGAAACGGAAATATTAAGCTACGTTGACAACTTTAACATTTTACTTTAATTTAAACTTCTTCTTTTTTAAAAAGCAAATTTTCATTTTCATAAAACTTCTGTAATTAAAATACTTATTTAATTTTTCCAAATTGTAGAATAATAAACATTTTAAAACATACCAAACTCTTGCAATTAATTCTTTTAAACTGGGAAGCTCCGATATTTTAAAAATGTAATATTGGAAAATTGTTACTGGTGATTTGATCCACTTGGCCAGCCGACTTGAACAGACTTTTAAATTTAGCAATTCATCTTATAATTAAATACCACTATGTTATTTTACGTTTATAGCAAATTTTGTGGTAATCCGTTTACTTAACTATTTTAAAATAGGCTTAGCAAATTTACACCATTTGCCTTTACCATTTTCTTTTCTTCTCCCTCCAAAAGCAAATTATCAGGCGATCTTCTCTTAAATTCGCACTCTTTTCTTTTATTACATTGAGATGCATATGTAATTACTGTATTTATTTTTAATAATTAGATTTAGTTGAACAAATGGTTTTTTAATTCAATGGAAATAATAATTTAAGATCATTTTAAACAAATAAAGATAAAATATTATTTTTAATAATATTTTACCAAATTTTAATGTGTTGTCAAATTTTTAAAAAGTTAAACATTTTGATATGAGTTAGCATATGGAAAGAAGCAAATTTAAATTTATTAAAATAATATAAGAAAGTAATCTGTTCAAAGTGCAAATCAAGCTAATCAAATCACCAAAAGAAGAAAGAGAAATTTTTATACTAGTTACATCAATTAATATATTTTATACTAAAATATATGGTTACAATATATATATATATATATATATATGGTACAATTCTAAAATGATTATTTTAATTCTACCAATACTGTGTTTTTCTCATAATAAATAAAAATAACTATTCAAAATTAATCTGAAATATTCATCATCTATGGAAAAAAACAAATGCCATACAAGATTAAAAAGATTTATGGATAATTACAAAAGTTAATAGAAGAACACAAATTGATTTTATATTTATAAGAAATCACAGATAAATTAAGAACACTACACACAGTATAAAAGCAGATTCATTCATAATTGTGTATGGCAATTCATCACCAAATAAAACTTTCTAACTATGAGTTTTGAAATGATTATACAAACCAATTTGTTTATTCCAAATAATTAAAATAAAGAACATGCTAAGGCTGACTTTTAACTTCTTTTCCATAAAGCTTTACTTTCTAAAATACTAGAATATCAGGTTAATTGTAGCTCTCCAATGGATTCTATTTTTTGCGATGTCTTTCTAATAGAAACAACCATTAATATACTCCTTTAAAATGGCTTTGAGATAATCCTTATAAGGTTGTCGAATCGATTTTCTTATAAAAGCTATGCTCAAATGCAGCATAAAACTCTCTTTCAGAAAGTCTTGTTCATTTTTTTTAAATGCCCAATCTAAAAAAATTCAGATTTTACAGTAATGGACTTTATAGGATGAATATTTTGATTGTTTTAGTGTTTTTGCCGTTGCATTTTTAAAATTTCACAGAGCATTTTTAAAGGCAACTTTTCTAATGCTTTTATATTGTAATGATAGCATAGATTTCCATACAATAAATTAGATAAAATAATAACTCCACAAACACCCCTAATTTAACTGTAGAGTTATTTTTTAAGATGAAATACCCTATCTCTTACCTTGTTAAAAGTAGTATTTGTGCTACGCTTCAGATCACCTTTCACTCTATAAAACTAGCACGATATTGAAATTGATTTACACTCCTAAACTGATAACCATCCAAGATAATAGTAGCTGAGGATTTTACTTCTGTAACTTTTGAAAGAAAACTTGAGTTTTCTAAGCATTAATTGTAAAGACTTTATATGGTATATTGAAAGACTTTACATATCAAAACATTAAGAACATTCGGCAGATCGTCCACTGAAGTTTAAAAAAGTGCAATATATTTTCAGTTTTAATTGATTAAAATTAAAATAATATGAATGGAGGTCAAGCATGACTGCACAATAAAAAATATAAAATCAGATTAAATATATCTGCAAGTTCAAATAGGAGATGTTAGAATATTCCAATGTTGATCAAATATATCTGCAAAATGTTTTCTTACAAAAAAAACAGATGAAAAACAAATATTATTGATGAAAAAAATCTCCGTGAATAAGAAATGATTTATTTATGTGAGTTAATGCTTTGAATAGCAAAACAAATATCAAAATAGATGTAGAAATAGTGCTTCAATCTGTTTCTGAAGATGTTCTATGTATGCAAATGTTAACAATTATGCAAATATAGCATGCAAAATAAAACACAGCACAAGATGGACAAATATAATTATTCCTCTTCCTATGTGGTAGTTATTTAATGCAAGTATAAAAACATATTGAGCATAATAAAGCTAGGAAAATTAAAATTAGCAATACATCATCTTTCTATTTTCTTCAGGGATAGAAAAATGAACTGCTCTATAATTTGGCACTATTAATAATTAAAATAAATTTATTTTGTAAAATGTTATGTCAATATATATTGTGCCATCCCATGGCATAAAACTATTACTATGCATATAGTATGTTGAAATGAAACTATTCTTTAATAGAAAAACAGTTTTTATTAAATGTTTGTTTTAACATTCAATATTTTGGCTCCAAAATAAATTAAAATTTTAATAAAAGTGTAATTCATATAAAAAAGAATTCTAAGTGTAAAATATGTATTTTATTATATGATATGTTTTATATTCTATGTATTTCTAATTGCAAGCATTTCTTTATCTGCATAAGAAAGTGGTTTCTTTTTTTTTATAATCTAATGCTAAGTGCACTTTTGATGAAGTTCAACATAAACATAATTTTCTTAAATTTATTATTGTTGCTGCCTTTATTTGTTTTGTAAAAAAAAAGCTTAAAACATAAAATCACAAGTTAGTTTATTTTTTGTAATAAAAACCCTTTAAAATGGATTGGTTACTAAGCAACATTAATAAATTCAAAAACCAAGAACAAAGTAGTAAGTGAGCTAGAGATAATTTCAAAGGCATATTAAAAATCTAAATTTAACTCTTAGATTAAAAGTAAATTTAAAATAAAAGAAATCATGTTTATTAAAAAACAGCAGTCACAGATTAGATTGGGTATATAATTATGCTGGTTCAATTTTCTTTCTCTCACATTTTTTTTTTGCTGAGAAGAAGTTGATCATCAACAAAATAGATAAATTTGGAATCATTGGAAGTATGAAAGCAGTAATAATTGATCATTAGCTAATATCAAACCATAGTAGGCTAAGTGTCCATTTTTCTAAAGTTATGAAAGTCATAAAATGCAGTTATAAGATATTTTCAATTCTCAATGGCATGGAAGGCCATTGGTACGTCTGTCTGTTGCTGTATATTGTGTGTGAAAATGTTGCTCTGACTAGTCAAATATGCCTATCTGTAGTTTGCTACAAAAACAATTATGTTCATCTGCCAAATCATTTCCAAGATCATTTAGAAGAAGTTTATTCCTCAAAAAGCAAATTAAAATCATTATCCAAGAGAAAAACAAGCAGAAAGAGAGAAAATGTCACATAAGATACAGACATATAAACAGATATCTATAATTAAACTGAATCGGAAAAATACCAGTGACATTTTATATAATAATGAATTAATTAATAAAGACCTTTCTTAGAATATGTAAATAAAGTATAAATATTTTAATTATATGATTTATTTAATTTTAGGCATTTGTATAGTATTTTTTTTCTTCTTTTGATATTTTGTCACTTAATATTTTCTTTATTTACTCATGGATTATTGGAATAAATATGTTGTGTGGAAAAGATAAAAACAAACATTAATAGTTGTCTTTTATTGTTATTGTATATATTTTTAGAAAACACCCTGAATCATTTTGTTCCAAAGTTATTTTTATGCTAGTAAGTCTTATATCACAATTTAAGCCCAAGATATAATAAATTTAGTATTCAATATAAAATTATAAATCGATGTTTTGTAATCAACTGAAGAATTAGTTTTGGGATAACGTTCCCCTTATCTTTAAAATTGCACATTAATTTATCTTTATTGCTGACATACAAATGTAAGCTATTCTTAAATAGGGATATCTATTTTAAATATTACTTTGACTAATTCCAGCCAAGATGAGGGATTAGATAATCAGGAAATATAACTGATTTATCAATTTAGACATATATTTTTACAATTGTGAACTTCATTTACAAGCCTAAGTTTGATTATCTTTAATATACATAATTTATAAACAGTTTTTAATGGTTAAAACTGCTCTGTGGGTTATTTTACACCTGTAGTGGGGTGTTCATATTGTTAAAAGGTATTTATAAATTGACTATAGTACAATTTTCTCTTTTTTTTGATTTACAAGATAATCAAACTTAGGTTTCTAAATGAAATACACAGTTGTGAAAATGTATGACTAAATTGAGAAATCCAGTTTTATTACCTGAATATCTAACCCCTCCCCTAAGTTAGAATTAGTCATGGTAATAATTGAAAGAGATTACCTCTATCTAGGAATAGCTTATATTTGGATGCCAGCATTAAAAATAAATTAATGCACTATTTTAATGATAAGTAAATTGTGATCCAAAAACTAATTTTCCAACTGATTATGAAATATCAATTTATAATTTTGTATATATGCCAAAAGTTGAACAAGATAATATGTTCAACTAAATACATCAATTCACAATTAAATCACTAGCCAGAATTAAATTACAGATCTATTACTAATGCTTTCCCTGCCATGGCAGACTTCTGAAGTGCAAAGAAACCAAACACAAAATAAATATACCTCATTCTATTTCCCATAATTCCAAATCACATTCCAATTACCTTGAATATCAAAAGATCAAAAATTACCCTAAAATGGAGAGTAATTCAAATTAAAACATAACCCTTTGCAGACCTGAATAATTATTGTCATCATCATGCCAGTTAGAAGTCATATCAATAAACTTGATAGTGACTACAACATCATGTAATTGGGTTCTATATTTGTATATCTTTAGAATAATTAGATTTCCTGCATTCGCTGGATACTGTACAATACACAATATTTTTTTCACAACGACAAGTGAATTAATAATTTACAAAATCTCATTTTCGTATATGAAATTATTTTAAAGGAAGGAAATTTATTATAGAAAAAAAAAACGATTGATCCACATATTCATGGATGGATTTTGTACAATTCAATAACATTTGATAAAAGGTTTCCTAAAAAAAAAAAAAAATACTGACTTAGTTCAATATTACAGATTTAAAAAAATTTACTAGGAATGTTTAATGTTCTATACATAATCCCACACAACTCTAAAAATTATTTTAAAATTTAAAAAAAAAAGAAAATAAAAATAGCCAGTCAAGTACCCTATAGAATCATAATGAATAAGATTCATAAGTTTTCTACTAGTTTTTAAGTCAGGTTCATTATCACAAATTTATGTTATTCATCTCTCTAGTTTCCTTTATTTATCCTTTGATGTTCTGATGTAAAATTATATATCGATAAGACTCACAAAGACATTCAAACACAGACATTAATAAGCTCAAAACAACAAAAGGCATGACTACAAATTAGTCCCTTTTGACTTAGAGCGAGATATGGAACGTGGTGAGGTAATAAATAGGGATTCTCTCTTTCATATAGATTCTTTAGCAATTCCTGGTTTTCCTTTACCATCAAAAAATCTATTTCGTTTACTTATCCTTATTATAATCATTGGCAATATGTAAAAGTGTTCAATGTCAATTTTTTTTGCTAATTACAACATATAAACTTTTCGGTAAATTATAAAGTGATTGCTGAAAAAGATAATTTCATTACAATACTGTACTTTTTAAAAAAGAAGTTGTGAACTTCGGAATTTTATGTAAAAATAAACTTATTAATATATAAAATATCAAATTTAATAATGTATATAACAAAAGAACTGAAAGTAACTTTATAAAATTTTCTAAATCTGAACTAATTATATAAATTAATGTTAAAATGTCTATAATTTAATATAAATTTATGTAATTAGAATTAGTATAGTAAATTTAAAAAGTTGGCTGCAGTTTTATTATATACGTTTGTGCATATGTGTACAATTTTTTCCCTTGGGAAGAGTAACAGGATATCAAATGAATTAATTAAAAAGAAACTTTTCTAATGATGTTTCATTTGCATGCTTTGCTTATGTTTAGGCAATTCATGAGATTTGACCTCTTTAGGAGCTCATCTCTTATTGATAAACTAGATGAAGTCAAATTTTACTTCTTTTGCAAGCATCTTAGTGTTAAATTAATATAAGAAAAGCAAGAATACATCAAACAAAAACTTATATTGATTTACTGATATTTTTATTTTTACAGGTTATATTTGAAAATACTGGATTGCTTTCCCTTCATTAGTTCAGTTCTAATTAATTTTATATAAAAACGATAGATGTCACTATGGTACAATGTAAATTGAAGCTTTAAAATACTGTACTTTGCAGACACATTGACTAAAGCAGAAAAATATTTGCCTAAAAAGGCTTTTTAAAATATTGTTATAATAAAAATAGAGAATCATTGCTGTTATAAAATGGTATTTTATATTATTTACTTAAATATATATACATAACCATAAGTAACAACAATTAATCACTCATCATATATAAATCATATCACTGCAGTCACTAATTAAATAAACCAATAGAATATCAACAATCTATTGTCATGGCAATACTTATTTTAGATGATGATGATAATAATAATAATAATAAGTGAATTTAGTTGCCAACTGATTGTTGGTTGTCCATTGGTTTATTTAAATATTAGCTACATTAATATATCTGTTAAAAGAGTGAATAATTAATAAATCTAGAATGAGAGTAAATAAAAATTGATGAGCAATTCTTTTCATACAGTAGTGACATCTAGTGCAAGCCATAAAAATCATAAGCATAA
The DNA here is from genome assembly GCA_028023455.1 of Epiperipatus broadwayi. NCBI lineage: Eukaryota > Metazoa > Onychophora > Udeonychophora > Euonychophora > Peripatidae > Epiperipatus > Epiperipatus broadwayi. Next base: position 617,532 of record JAQFVV010012480.1, on the reverse strand, counting down.
AAAATGATTATTATTGTGATGTGTTAAGAGTTTAATACAAATTGATAGCTGACAAAGTACTTTGGCCTACATACATACCTCAACACCTCTATTTTTGAGCCTATAATAATTATTTCCAGAAAAGAAATAAGTCCTTCTATCTTTCCAGCTAAATGCATCATCAATATGATCTGGAAGTCCTTTCCACATTGACATTTTTTGAGGATATCTTGGTGGAATGTGGGGATATGTTGTATAGTCATATCTCCAATAACTTTTACCTTTAATATATACATAAAAATGATTATTATAATTTTAAAAATTAATAACTTAAAATCACAATTTGATAATAATATACCTTTAACAAAATATGTTTTTCCATTTCCACTCCAGACAAATGCAGCATCAATATTTGATTCTGTTAGTCCAAATTCATTGACTATTAATTGGGGGTAGCCTTTAATTAATTGTTTATCTGCTCTATAACGCCAAACTTGATTGCCCTGGAATTAAATATAGTAGTTTTTATACCCTCCCCTGCCAAATCAGAAATAAAATTGCAAAAATTTCACAAAATAGTAACTTAATACTTTGTCTAATAAGATATTGAATATACATACCTCTGCTTTATATATTCATGAATTGAATATAGGTCATAGAATATTGTTTAACAATGTATCAATTATATTTTATGAAAAGAATGAATTAAAAAGAAGAATAAAGGAGATTTTGCTCTCAGTTAACTCAGTGGAGAGCATGAGACTCTTTATAAAGGAGATTTTGATGATAAAACTTCTTGGATCTGAGGCTATCAATCTTATGAAGACATCTTTTGAAATTAAGGGAAGATGGTGTTTGAAATAAATTATGGGAAGGTTTGTTTGTTTGTATATATTACTCACTTTGTTTGTGACAGAAAAATCTTAATTTTTGATGTAACAAATTTTTTTAACCATATAAAAAAGTCCTATTAATAATTCTGTGATCAAAACCATTATGAAGAAATATTTTAGTAGCATAGATATATTGGTGAAAATGGCTGTCACCAGAAAGTCTCTTAGTTCTATCTAACAATGCCAATAAATGAGAAGAAAAATGTAGATATATCCCAATGTGTGTTTGCTTTCTATATACACCATGAGATAAATAACTATCCTTCTTTCTTTTAATTAAAACACATAAGAATAGAAGTAGAAAATAATAACCAATTTGCTCTCGTTTTAAATTTTAAAACTAAATAATTCAAATAACGATTTCACCAAGTAAATTAACTAATTAAATTTAAAACATATCTGATAATTATTAATTTAAGCAATAAAATAATATAATAAAAAGTATTTAGGTATAAAAGAAAATTCATTTTAAGTGTAAAATCTAAGACCTAAATGTCTACAAATTTAAATGCCTTTTATAAGTTATCTATAACTCAAAAACAAAAGTAGTTCAGAGTTTATCAGATTTAATAGCAGTGTGATTGGAGTATATTCTTTGAAATTCACATACATTTTGTTTAGTGCTCGTATTAAACAATGTTCAGGATGGCTTTCATAAATTAGCTGAATTATTTGTGTCTTAATTGGGTTTCCAGGATTTGCTGTGATAAGTTTGTCGCCAGCATTTAACCACGATTCTGTATACACCTGGGTCTCGTTTTACACGATAGATAGGTTCCTCAGAAAACATGCGCAAACAAAATCATGCAAAAATAGACGTAACTTACATTGAAAAAGGGGGGATGTGGTCTGTGATTTTTCAAAATTTGCATAAAAGCAAAGCACCAATGTAAAATTACTTTAAAATTCGCGCAAAAAAAAATAAGGAAATAAAATATGACTAATAAAAAATTTCAAATTTGAAAAAAAATGATACAAGACAAACTTTTTTTAAATATAATATTTAATTTTATTCAAAATAATATATTTTTATGCATAATTTACATTTTTTTAATACAAGTTTTAATTATTATCAATATTTGCCGAAAACACTTTTGTTTACAAACTGAGGACATACAACTAGCGCTAACTTCACACTCATGTTAGGTCAATGGATTTCTGGTGACAACGTAATTAGTAATTAATCTTTGAGATGATGATTTTATTAATTGTTTATGAACTTAGACTTAAGATAATAAAGAGACATTTATTCACCATTGCTGGGAAAAATTTAATTAAAACTAACAACTAAAAATTAAATTCTTATTTTTGTCTTTAATTTTCAATTCCGTTTAAAAATCAAATTTCGTTTCACTGCTATTACTCACCTTTTAAAAATAAACTTGCGGACACTAAATGATTAATAATCGATTACGTTCTTTTTTAAAAAGCAAAAACAGAATGTGATTTAAAATGCAAAAATAACACACAATATTTGAATAAATTTACATCATAATCTTGTAAAATTTAGTATGTGTATACATAAAATGTGGAAATCATGATTTTAATTTTATTATTGCATAAAATCTTACTATTATAAAGCACTGAAAATATTGAAATTACTAAGATGAAAGTCGAATTCCAATAATGTGCTATTACTTTCAATATAACGTAAGTGTGTAAAATTTATTATTTAAAGTAATAGCACATTATCAGAGTTTGACTTCCGGTGAACTTCAAAATCATGTTAAATAAGTCCGCGTAAAAAGAGACCCAGGTGTATTTAATTTTGTCACGATTGGGTTTTTTATCAGCTTTACCTTTAGTAGTTATTTTTGTTGGCTTGGGCATGTAGTGAATTATATGTTAGTGAGACTTTCTGATTTAATTATTTTATATATAGGTTGGACATAGATAAATTATCCGGTCATAGGAAAACTTTTCACCACTAAGGGAGTATAAAAATCATCATATCAGCTTGTAATTTCAGTCTGATGGTAACAATGATAATCAGCAGTATCCCCCCCCCCCAACATTAAGTTGATTACTAAGAAAATTCATTACAAAAAATTTCTATTTTTGCGACTAATAAAATGTCTATAACAGAGATAATCTATACATTAAAGTAAAATTGAATTCACATACCAATTAACAAATACAATTTTTAGAATCATTTTGTTTTCTTTAGATAACACAATATGGATGCAATACAGATTTTGATTTTAATTGCATTACCATAATTAAATAGGATGAGTAAATCCTGTGTAGTTTTAGTTCAGATTTCATTAATTAAAACTTTGTCTTTGATTTTCACAGCAAGAACACTTTTTTAAAACAAAGAAAGAAGCATTACCTCCCTTTAGAACTATTTTAATAACTTTAAATTAAATTTTTCTATAACTGAAATATATTGGTGAGAACATAAATATGTTTTATGGACATAAGCATGTTTAAAGCGCATCTTTCAAAGGTTTTAGCCTTTCACGTTAGTAAAACATTATATAGTTGAACTGATTGTTTTATCTTTTAATTTAATTCTATAACATAAGTTGACCCCCCCTCCCTATTTTGCTAATTGCATGAAATAATCATAAAATAGATATTTCCATTCCAATATATATATATATATGACATTTTACATAGATCTCACTGGGGGGTTTCAGTGCTTCCGTACTATTATATATATATATATATATATATATATATATATATATATATATATATATATATATTGTAACTTAAATAAAGGTTGAAAAGATTCAAATATAAATATTACCATTTTATCATTTTATACCTGGATAGTAGCTATAAATTTTTGAACAAATATATTAAAATATCATTGGATTAAATGAAACATATTTCTATAATTAGATTTCTAGAGATATCATAATATCAATAATGCCTGGAGACTAGTCATTTAAGGTGTCTGGCCTATTTCAAACCCTAGTTAGGCAGGCATTGTATCATCAATAAACAAGTAGGAACTATAAACAATTAAGAACAAACTATTATAACTCACGAAATGGTATCAAGTGGGTGAGTACACTGGTCACTCAAGAAAGTATATTCTCAACAAATCTAACAGTAGATTTTACCCACTTTCATCTCTTGGTTTGATGTCAAGTGCATATTTAAAAAAATAACAAGTGAATATGGTCTAGCAGGGTGCCACTAGATTATCTGAATCTAGACACAGTTATATCTTATAATCTTTTCACATGTACCAGGTTTCAATCCCTTTTTGGTACTTTATTTTTAATAAAAATGGAGGATTTTGCTTTTAGACTCATATCACTGTATGCAATAACATTTAGGTAAACATAAAACATCTTTAAACTAAAGTGGAGTATATAAATTCATCAGACAGAAATCATTTCCTAGATCTTAACATAATAAATGGTTTCAATATCTTTATAAGTTTTACTAGCTCAGATTACTATTATTAATCTAGGATGGTAATTCACTCATCCTCGCATATTATAGATGATGGAATGGTGGTTATGATAATTATTCACAAATGTCAACTAAATACAATGAAATCACTTAATAATCTATGGCCTTGAACATTTATCTAGCTCATTAATCAAAATGTGATGATGATGATGATGATAATGATAATGGTTTCAACCACAGCTTTAAGACTAAGCCTAATCATAAAACCTAATTTTTATAAAAGAAATTCATAATTATTGCTTAATTTTAGTATATCTAACTAAATCTTAAATAATTAATATTAACCATTGATGATGAATGATGACAAATAATAAAGAATACTCTCAATTAACTATATATGTCTGGTTTAATAAAACAATTTAACATTTATTAATTTATTATGAACATATACAAACAATTTAAAGATAAAACTAAGAATTTATATGAATAATAATGATAATAACAATAATTGATTATTTGGCAATCATAAGATTAATTTTGAATTCTTCCCCCTTTCCCATCAAAGATATATAATGTATATTAAATTGGATATCAAATTTGCTAAGATTCTCACTCCACCAGAAAATATCTCAAAAAAAAAAAAAAATAAACACTCTTTTGGCACACATACTTTTATAATCTAACATGTAAAGCAGAATGATTAAAAATAAATGTTAGTAAAATTGGAAAGAGCAAGTTTTCTAGAAACAAGTTTTAAAGTACCTTTTTCTCCCCTCCCTTCTAAGCTATGAAATGCTATACTTTAACTTAAAACACAAATAATCCAATATTTTAATACTGCCTCTTATTTTACATTCACATACAATTACATATATGCAACAAGTATTTTTATGTATGTGCATGTTTATCCCCATGAAAACTAAAAGATTATTTAAAACCAAAATAATAATACAAAAAAATAATAATAATATTTTACATATCAATAACATTTCATAACTTTAGGTTAATAGACAATCATAATTTTAGTACATATAAAATCATTAATGAAGCTTATGGTTATCACTAGTAAGAAATTCTTGGTTTCAATCAATCTTAGCTGTTTTAAAAGTTCTGAGATAACAAACAAAAATATACAACTTTATTGCTAAAGTTTTACTAAGTCTCTGATATCATAAAGAAAATATATAAAAAAAAATTATATTACCAGTTCTATTCTTTGGTAGCAACTTCCAATGATTCAAATTTATCTTGTTTAATGTCTATACTTTGGAAGCAATGATTTTCATGTCTTTTGGAACCATCTCTTTAAGTGTATAATTATTTGATGGTGATGATTCTATTGAGGTTATTTGCTTTAATGGGAATTGTATTGGCACTGGAACTTTTCTTCCCTTCCTGTTAATTGATGAAGTAAATCAGTTGTCTTCAGGTTTATACTTTTTCTTGGGTTTAAACTCAGTCACTGGATTCAATTTGTAGTAGATGATTCAATTTGTACTAGATGATTTAATACTTATCAATCGATTAATCATTTTCCTTCAGCTTTCACATGCAGGTGAATGTTTCCTTGCTTAAAATATCAAATTTTTCTTAATCAGTCATCAGGTGTAGAATATTTAATTTCAGACAAGACATTTTTTTTCTATATGATATGCTAGTTCTGTGATGAATCATGGATTTTTCCAGATGAGATTTATATTTATTTTAACCTGCCATGCTGTTTTTAATCTTCACAAAGAAAACTTTACATTATAATGATTTTTAAAATTGATATCTGACCGAAGTAAAATGCTTGCCTTCCTTAGTTTTAATATTTTAAAATCTCTTTTTTAACTGATCTTTCAGACTGTTTTTATATCTGATTTGTTTAGTTAGAGTAATCAGTAACAAACAATATTAGAAACTCACACTTACATGATTTTTGGAAAGCATTATTTGTTTTTCAAGTAAAATTATACCAAGCATTTCTTGTCTCACTTGGCTGTTAAAACTCACACTACTATAATATTTAATCTCTTCTTTTATGAAGATTTCTGGATTTCTGAGTCTTGAGAAATACAGATACAAACAAGAAACCTTTATAGCCAAAACCTTTGAGCAAAAAAAAAAAATAATCCAACAGAATTGTTTTTCTTTTTCTTTAACATTTTTAATATGTGTAAATGTAATTTATTTAAGACATACACTACACACACACACTGCCATTCACATCATTTATAAAGCTGGCCTACTACAACAATCTAAATGTTTTTTAGAAATTATAATTTTAATATCTAAAATCAAATTCTTACTTTCAAATCCCAAACTATAACTCTTAAACCCCAAATTATAATCATAGATAAACAGAATAGAAACAGATAATAATAAAATAGAAATCGAATAAAATATTAGAATTTAGCAAATGCAGGTTAGCTTTGAAGAGAGCTTAAGATTTGAAATATACAATGATAATTAGACAGTTTACACACACATTGCCTATATATATATATATATGTGTGTGTGTGTGTGTGTTATTACTTTACTTTTTAACAAAAAAAAAATTAAATACTGAATAACTAACCGTGTATATTACTCTTTTTGAGTTTTTTTATCAACACACAAACAAATAAAGAATGTAACTGTTGCCCCACTCTCTTTGTCTTAAGCTTTTAGAACTGGATTTTGTAGGGTTTAAGCTTGGGTGCCCTACAGCTTCCTTTACTATATAAAAATGTGATGATGATTTTGTTCCACATTTTTTTTCATGCGCATTACTACAAATTTAGCTAATGACTAAATTGTAATGGCACAATATATATATATATATATATATATAAACAAACAGTTTAACAGTAAATTGTTTGTTTATATAATATTTATAATCGTTAAATTGTTTGTTTATATATTATATATAATATTTTTTATAACGGGTATTATACTTATATATATATATCATTAAAAATTAATCAACATCTAGACAATTCCAATATAAATAACAATCAAGCATATTGTGTTGATAAAACCTTTGCTTGAACACAGTATTATTTATTCCTCAAAATAAATAAGCATTTTTATTTATCAGAAAGTATAATTTCTAAAAAGTTTACTTAATACATTTATATATCAGTTTATAAAGCATGCTGAACAGAGTATATGAATAAGAGTAGCAATTAAACCTAATTTAAAGAGACATTGTACTCAAAAGTTAGGATTTTTTATTAAATTTATATATTTATAAGCTAAAGAAAATATCCCTGTGGTTCCTTCAGCAAACTCCTGGATTCATCTTTACTGTCTGAAATTGATATAATAACATGTTACTAAGACTTAATAAAATGGTAAGGATTTGTAATTCTAGAAAAATTATAATATAAAATGAAATATCCCAGGTCTAGCTGAAAATTCAAGTACAAAATGTTCAAATCATCTGCCAAGCATTATGTTTTTTAGACTTTATATTTATTCACAGAAGGCATTACGAAAAAACAAAATGGGGGGGGGGGGTGATTTGAACATTTTATAAAAGGAAATGTATAAAATAAATTAATGTCTTCCTATTTGGAAACCATGACATGCTTCATAAAAAATTTTATTTTCTCTATCTTTTGTATTTTAAGTCCCTGCTTTGTTAATTTAAGAATTTATTATTAAATATAATTAATTTATTGTAACTAGGTTAGAGTTAACCTTATTTTTTAATTGAAAAATTTTAGTGTATATATTTGAGATACTGAGAGATTGTTTTAATTAGCAATTAGAAGATAACTTTAATCTGAAAGAAAAAATTGAAAGAATGAAAACATAATAGATTTTTGATTTGGTTGAATCATGGGTTAGAGAGATATAAAAGCATATATGTATCACGTAGAAGAGATTATCAGTAAGGAGAAAGTAGATGTTCAATAAATCCCATGCAAGTCATTGCTAAAACCAAATTAGTATCAATCAATTTTCAAATACTGTAATTAATGAAAAAGATAAGGAATTTTAATATTTCCACTGAAGAAGTAGTTATATCATATAAAATAATGGACAATATTTACTGTGGCATGTTAATTCTAATGATGAATGACTAGACCTTTTTTAAATACCAGTTATTGCCCATTCTTCCTTTGAGATGAAAACATACCATATAATCCATCTACAATATCCATTTGTAAAATTTGTCTGAAATGAAACTGATTAAACAGAACTTGAAAGAGAAAGAGAAATTCAGCTCTTCACGTAAACGCTTTTCTATCAATTCATTTATGTTAACCAGGTCTTTAGGAAAATGCTCATTTTTTAAAATATTTGATTTGGAATCAAAGTATATAATGAACAGAAAATGAAATTTAATAAGCGTAATAATGTAAAAGCAACACAACAGAATTCAGTTAAATTGAAGAAGATGCACTTACCTACATAAGAACAGTCAAAAACACCTTTACATAAAAAACATGCATTTATTTGAATCATGGACTTGACAGTAATTCATTCCTTACAAACAGATCCTGTGTGTGACCATAAGTCTATTATGTATATAATTGGTCGTAAGTGTTAAATGATTGAGATTAACTATAATTAGATGAGATCATACTCGTTTCTATTATTAGTCAGTAAAATATCTTTTTTTACTTAGCGTTAGTTATATATAAAATATTCTTTTTTGATTTGATTATTTAGGTCTCTTTTTTTATAATTAATTTTATATAGGCATTGATAATACGCGTATGTATATTTTACTTTTTGCTGATACATACAAATGTTTTGTGAATATAATATTCCGTGTATATATATATATACATTATGTTCTAGTTAATGAATAAATAGAAAATGGAAAATTTATTAATATTGAAATAGTTATGGCGCTTATTTATCAGTTAAATTGTTCATTTTTATAAAAATTTAATATATTCGGATGTCTTTTTTATTATTTAAGGAAACATTTATTGGAGTACAGATTCTACAGATTACATTAGATTACAGCTCTATTCATTTATATTGGCTTTAGTCTTTATTTACATTGATTACAATTCAACTTGAATTTATCTTTCAAAAGTAACCTTTATTAGTAAAAGGATTACAAAAATTTTGGGTACACTTACCCATTGAGAATTACAAAGTGTTCAATGTGACAAACAAGGTAAAACAATTATTAATTATATAAAGTAAATATGCTTGATAACAATTGAGTTGCTATAATGTTGATATTAATGTGTATCTGAACATGAGCATCTATACATGGATCTACACGGCCCAGCTACTGAGAAGCCATCCATCACCCAATGATCCCACCCCTGGGGCCCCGAAGCGAAGACCCAAATGCTTCAGCTGAATAGGTGGACAAGTCCAGCATTGCACCAACCACCACAACAGGCAGTGAGGTCCAAGGCTCAAGTCCATTGAATAATAAATTCTCAACCTGCAGCCAAGCCATGTCAAGACCATTCCAGATGCCCCTGTCTCCCAATCAACAATCCAAATGTGAAGGGACCACATTCGGTCTACCTGCCCAGAATTGGCAAGCCAATTAAGAAAAACACATAGCAAGCACAGATCTACACTGCCTAAAACCAACCTATCAAGGGGGCACAGCAGCCAACCAGAGCAGGAATGGTGCTGAGACTTTGACCAGGTACCCTCCCAGCAGGTTTTCCAGGTAGCAGCAATAATTGTCAACAGCCTGCACCAAAGAACCAGCCTCCTAATGACTGCCACCACCCCTGAGGAAGAAAAGAGGAGTGCAGACCCATGCCCGGAAAATTATTGTGGCAAAGCTTCCATCAAAATTACAAAATTTGGAGATGGCCCAAATCAGACCAACCACCTTACAAACTCTCTAATTTTAAAGTTAACCAAAAAAAATGATTAGCTCAAATCAACACTGCCATAATAAACAAGCCATCAGGGGGTTGAAACAGCCTCCAAAGTCTGCCTCATTGTTGTTAACTCTTGATACGTGTCATATATTCTAAATACTAGTTCAACTCATCCGACTGCAAGGTTCTCCAGGGATTATGATCTAGCTTATATATTTCCATTTGGTTATTCCAATTATGATCAGTGATTAGCATTGTTGAATTTACATATCTCTTTTATCTTTTGCAGTTTTATGTTACATCTTGGTCTTTGGTTATACCGCACCAAATCAAGCGGCCATTTTATATTTGGTAGTTGACTTTATCTGTTTTCTATTCTCTGTCTTTCTTTTTTATTCTATGTAATATTCAAAATATATCTAGTAATACGTAGTATAAGTGATAAATTTTGTCTGTGATTTATATTAATTGAATATATTTAATTAATGGCCTGCCAATGAGTTAATAGCTAGCGTTATAGGTAATGACGGATATAGTGGGGCATAAATTTACCACATGATGGTTGTGGAGCTAAAATTTCCATTATAGCTGGAGCTCATTAATAAATAAAATAACATCATCACGTCATTTAAAAATCATCCGATAAAGAGATGGTGTTGAGAAATACATTTGACTACTTAATTCTTCATATATTATATACCACTCCATTATACATATTTAATCAGATATTAAAAATGCTGGACTATAAGAAGATTAATGAGTAAATAAAAACTTTATACATGCATTTAAATTGGCCATAAGTCATGCATTACTTTCTTTCATGTGAATAACGAAAAAATAATACCATTAATTCATCATTTTTATAATTTAGTCATTTTTATCATCTCAGCTTTTAATAACCATCAGATTTTATTGTTACTATATTATATTAAGATCTCCAGTATCAACAAAATAATAAAAAGCATGTCAACTACTACTACTACTACTACTACTACTACTACTATTATTATTATTATTATTATTATTATTATTATTATTATTATTATTATTATTATTATTATTATTATTATTATTATTATTATTATTATTATTATTATTATTATTATTATTATTATTATTATTCTCTCTTGCTTTTGTTTGTTTTACTGTATTTTTATTTATAAATATTAATTTTTATTGTGTTCAGTAAAATAGGATTTAATTGGATTTGCTTATAAAATGTCTTTCTGCAAGATTTGTCATGATTTACTACCTAAAAATGGAAATTTTGTTTCGTGTATGGGCTGTAGCACCAGTTTTCATTACACGTGCTCAACGTTAGGAGAGGCTACCTATAAACGAATGTCTTTAAAAAAAATGCAGGAATGGAGATGTAATGTTTGTAGAATTCCACCTGATAGTGATGGTTCTGTTATGGTAAATAATTGTGATTCTTCGAACTTGATTTTAGGTGATATTTTGGAAAAATTAAAATTACTTCCGGTTATACATACGGCAATTTCAGAGCTTACGATTACAGTTGCGAAGCTTCAGGTTGACGCGGATTTTTTGCGGGGTAAAGTTGATAAAAATAATGATAATTTACTACGATTGTCAAATATGTATGATTCTTGTGAAAACGAACTCACTTAGTTAAAGGGGAAAAAATGACTCTATAGAACGTTTACGGTTGGATTGTGAAATTGAAATACAAGGTGTTCCCTTTTGTGAAAATGAAAATTTATCTTTAATTGTAACAAAGTTGGTGGAAAAACTTGAAATTGAAAACTTTACTACTAATTGTATTGAGAATATTTATCGGACAAAATCTAAATCTAATAATATAGCAGGTTTTATTGTTACTCGGTTTGCTTCCCGAAATTTAGCTAAATCATTTTTATTGAAGAGAAATGTTATTAAATCGTTTTCTGATTTTTTGTTAATGGAATCTAGTCAGCGCGTATATATTAATCAACGTATAACTCCACATATTAGACAGCTGTTATGGAAGGCTAAGCAAAAAATGCGTGAACGTAAAGGTATGGCTTTTATACGTAATGGATTGGTTTATATTAGAAATGATTTAAATTCTCCGTGTGTTTTAATTAAAAATGAATCTGAGTTGTCAGCGTTTTGAAATTTATTTCCTAAAGTGAAGCTTGATGCATTTTATCCTCATGATGAAACTTTGTCTAATTTAAATGTTTTTCATATGAATATACGAAGTGTTAGATCTAATTTTGATGAATTTGTTGTGTATTTAAATGATTTTCCTGCCGGTTTTTATGATGTGATAATTTTAACTGAATCTTGGATTTCCATTGAAGAACAGCAATTATATGTTCTGGATGGCTATTCAAATATTCTTTCTCCTCGTGCGTCTTCACGTTCAGGTGGTGTATTAGTTTTTGTGAAAGAAAACATTAAATTTAGTATCATAATCCATTTCTTGCCTCTGCAGAATGTGTTTTGATTCATCTGAATTTACCTTGTTCTGTGTTAACTATTGTTGCTTTATATAGATCGTGCACAAGTATCATTTTGGATTTTATAGCTGAACTTGATGTGTTATTGTCTGATTTACATACTACTTCAGTAATTCTTATGGGAGATTTAAATATAGATTTATGTAATAATCTACATGGGCCTACCGTACGATATTTGAATTTGCTTTATAGTTATGGTTTTAATCAAGCTATTTTTTCACCTACTCGTATTACTAAATCTTGTCAATCAATTTTGGATCATATATTTGTCAAATTAAACCAGAATCAAAGTTATGAATTGTCTGTACAAAATATTTTTATTTCGGATCATTTTGCAACTGTGTTGAGGTTATTAAATTGTAGACCACGTGTAAATACTCATTTATATATTAATAAGTTATCACATAATAAACTAAAAATGTTATTATCTGATCAGAATTGGGATTATGTTTTTGCTCTGCATGATGTTGATTCAGCATTTTTAAAATTTCAAGATATTTGTAAATCTTTAATTGCAAAATCTATGGTTAGTTTTAAATTGACTAGCAAAAACCGCAAGCGCTCAGCCTGGATAACGAATGATTTGATTGGAAAAATTAATCAAAGAAATCGTTTAAAATGTTTGGGTGGAGATTTGTTGACTTTGAGGAAATTGAATACTGAGATTAAATCTGATATTCGGAAATTAAAATTTCAATATTATCAAAAATATTTTAATGATAAAAATATTTCTTTGAAATGGAAGTTGATAAATTCTCTTGTAAAGAAACCTTTGTCAAATCAACTTAAATTTATAAAACACAATGATAATTTGATTGAAGTAGAAAATAATAAAAAATGTGTTGCTGACTTGTTTAATAATTTTTTTTCAGATCTATTGAAGCAGTCGGATCTGAGTTCGATCCTAGCTTCATGTTATTTACCCTAATACTAACCTTAAATTTCCGATGCAATGGGGCTTTATACGTTCAATCCACGCTAATGTCCATAATGAATAACTTGTTTCAAATACGTAGTAAAATTAATTAGTTTAGTTTAAATTGGATCAATTCTCTAAATAAAGTCATGATAAAATGTTCATGAATTTACATATATTAAATTGCCTGGATTGTGCGTATATATGTTTGTAAATATTAAATATATATAATTGTTCGAAAGTTTCATTGCGTCGGGAATACTTTGTTTTTTTTACTTTTAAATAATTTGTAAAGTTTTGCGATTAAAAGCTACATTCCTTCCAAAGGCTTTCAAATTCTCAAAAACAACAATAAAGTTTTATTAATAAAAAAAAGATAAGAATTCAATTTTTAATTAAAATCATTTCAGACTTTAAGAATTCATTTTCTAATTAGGAAAGGAATTCAAAAAAAATTAGTTTGAAAGCCTTATCGAAGGAATGTTTCTGAAAACAACTAATTATAAAAAAAAAAACGAGTTTTTTTTTTTTTTGGTTGTAGAGTAGTGCAGTGAACTCTGTGTGTATAAAAATTGTATTTCATCATGATAGAGGGCTAGAACATCAGGGATCTGGCTACGGTTCCTAAAGTCCCGAGGAATCTTCACTGGAGCTGCTGAACCGTTTTCCGGATCGATCATTCTGCTAAAATAATGAAAGCTACTAAAATACTACTCCAGTAGTTAACCAATGATGCCTACGTTTCAACAACTTGGAGGAGTAACTTAAGGACAAGCACGGAATGGTAATATGAACGTTAAACTTTCTGGCCAGTTCGAACTTTATTTTATACTCCTTCTTTTTAAGAGCTCTTTTATTCTTTAATGTAACAATTTTTATAAAACCTTTTATTCATGCTACTGTAAATCTATCTCGTAATTCTTTAAATCTCTAGTCTTTAAACTTTTTCTTTTCTTACTTGGCGGTTCATTTAATATATATATATTTGTGTGCTTTATTAATGTCGTATTTAAAATTATATGCCAATAATTTTTCGACTCGATGAGCTCCTTGGTTCTATTTGCCTCACGCAAATAATATAATATAAATTTTAAATAGTTATTCTCGCCCATTAGAACTAAATTTATAAGTTCTATTAATCATCGAGATCGAAAGAAAATATTATACGTTTACTATTTTTATAATTAGCTAATAATAAATTATTTGCTCCATTTTTCACCTATGTCCCCAGCTCCTAAGTTACAAGTGTTTCTATACTCACAAAATGTTAAAATATTGATTTCTTGTTCTACTAATATATATTTATTCAATATAACCTTAAATGTTTTTATTGCAAAAAGGGTCGATAAAGGGTTAAATGTATTTTAATTCCACTTTGTTATTTTATATTAATATTCAGGAAGGGCAACGATATTAGGGCATAATTAATATAGTTTATAAATGTTTTAAAATAGTTCGATAAAAGCTCGTTTGACTTTAATTAATTGGTCAAGTCATCACGTAGAGAGCATTCTACATGGGTTTTATTTTTCAACGATGACTATCAAGTCATCATCATCAAATGTTGCTGACGTAGGGCCATCTTCCGCTCCGTTAGGCTGGTCGGTGATCATATTCTCTTATTTAAATTTCTCGAGGAA